>JASPKZ010010245.1:600000-976115 GCA_030220185.1 Diploptera punctata
CCGATCTCATGTTAGAATTGGCCTATCCATCTTTTACTGGGTCTTCCAACATTTCTTCGTCCTAGTGGTTTGTAATGAAGAATCTGTTTCGGAATTCTATTGTTATCCATTCTATTGATGTGGTCCATCCATTCATCTCTGTATTGTGTAATTCTATCTAATAGTTTGAATATATTCAGTTCTCTTCGTATATCCTCACTTCGCCTTTGATCCATTATTGTATACACTCCTCAGAAACCTCATTTCTGATGTTTCTATTCTTCGTTCCGGCTTTCCTGCAGTCCTCTTGCTCTCATTCCAGTTCTTATTTCTTGCATCCACGAGTTTCGAGGTCTTCCTCTCTTCCTTCTTCCAGGTGGACACCATTCCAATGTTTTCCTGGGTAATCTTTCTGCTTGCATTCGTCGTACGTGCCCATACCAATTTGATTGCTTATACCGTATATAATCTACTATTGAACAACCAATATTCATTTTTTTCACTTATGACAGTATTTCTTATTTTGTCTAATTTTGAACATCTTGCTGCTCTCCTCAAGAAATCCATTTCCATCGACATACGTTTTTGTTCCAAGTTTTTGTTGAATTTCCAAACTTCAGCTCCATATGTGACAGTACTTCTCACTATTGTATTATATATTTGCAACTTATTTTTCCTGGTTATATGTCTGTTCCATAAGACTCCATTCATCATTGCTGTTATTGCTCTACCTTTATTTATTCTGTTCTTATTATCACTTTCTTGTTTATCCTCTTTATCTAATTTTACTCCCAGATACTCAAATTCTTCACATCCTCTAATATACCCCTTTTCATCTTCTAATATCAAATCTTGGCTTTCGGCTCCACATCCCATATAAAATGTTTTTTCTAAATTTATTTTCAAACCCCAGTTTTCATATTCGTCCAATAATTTTCTGAACATAATCTCCATGTCTTCATATTCTTGAGCAATTATTATCTGGTCATCCGCAAATAACAGTGTATATATTGTATCTGTTGATCCATCTCCAATTGGTACTCCCATTCCTGAACATGTTTTGCTCCAGTTTGACAGTGCTTTATGTATAAATATCTTAAATAATGTTGGTGATATGCTACAACCTTGACGAAGGCCTTTTGTTACATTAATTTCTTCTGATATATATTTTCCAATTTTAATTTTAGATACTGCATTTTTATAGATAATAATAATAATAATAATAATAATAATAATAATAATAATAATAATAATAATAATAATAATAATCCTTTATTAGTCTAGACTTAGTTGTATTTTTTTTTCAATTTTTACAGCTGTATTGTTGATTCAATTTGTAAAGTTAGAATTTTTAGCCAACTGCAGTATGAAGAGCCGGCTGTGCTGAGTTGGAAAGCTTGCTATGCTGCATAATAATATCCGGTGTTGAGTCGTAAAGAGGGGACGTCATGGGTTGCCAACGTTTTATGAAGAGATTTGAGACGTTTTCCAAGTGAACAACGAGAAAGAAAACTCCTACTTTACCTTCCTATATTGAGTTCAAAATACACGTGAAACGTTCCTTACTTTTAGTTCAGTTTTATAGAAAATGAAGTCTTGAAAAGCATTGGAAGGAAAATTCAACCTTTCCGAGATCCTGATAAACCCACGTGACCTCACACTTGTACGAGTGGTGATTGTGATTATTACGAAATAAACTAATTTTCTACGATACAAAACAATTTCGATCAGTTGTTAGCATATGAGAAAGTCGTATTAAGAAATTCTGAATTGAAATCACTTAACCGATTAACACAGCTTTTTCAGCGAATTCCGTAGAAATGTAGCTATTTTTGAAAATCTTTTACTTTTTTTTTTGATTCTATATAGTAGATACTGAAAAATGACTATATATATATATATATATATATAATTAATAAAGCTATCTTGGGTTTTCTGCTGCATGGATTCAAAGGTTGGCTTCTGGCCACTGATTGCGATGTTTCGACATGATCCCACATGCCATTATCAAGGAATCATAAGTTCGAGTTACTTTCTGAATCATACTTATATCCGAGATAATCTACAATATAACTCACATACACACACACACGTATATATATATATGGTCCACCGCTGTGGTCTCGAAGTAGCGTGCTGCCTTGTCACGCAGCGGGCCCGGGTTCGATCCCCGCTCGGGACAGTTTTTCTGGGTGAGGTTTTTATCGGGTTTTTTCCTCACCTGTAAGACAAATGTCAGGAAAACTTTAAGGCCCAAACGGTCCCCGAAATCATATGGCCATCGCAATCATCATTCATATTCATCTTATCATCATCATCCTTCACCGGTGTGGAAAGCAACGGGAAGCTACCACACCTATAATTCCCTAGTAAAGCTGCAAAGCATAGCATGTAAATGCTACGATTGCAGTGAAAGACCTGCCTTCGGGCAGAATTACTATATATATATATATATATATATATGCCGTGACGAAACTCATGTACTAGTGGTCAAAGTTTGTTACTACAGTTCATGAGATCACGGGTTCGAATTCCGATCAGACCATTGGAAATTTTCCTTAAAGGGAATTATTTCTGTGGTTTCCCATGGTCTGGAATTTAGGTTAGGTCTAGGTTAAGGTCTTCCCTGGCGCTTCAAAATAATTTATCATCCATAATATCATCGGAGTTATGTAACTCCGACACAGGTGCCCCAACCTAAGAAATGGAATACAATTCCGCCAATGCCAGGGGAGAAACCCAGAAATGTCATTAAATGCAACCTGTGGCATTGAATATATATATATATATATATATATACATACATACATACAGTTGAAGTAGCGTGCTGCCTTGTTACGCAGCGGACCCGGGTTCGATCCCCGGTTGGGACAGTTTTTTTAGTGAGGTTTTTATCGGGGTTTTTCCTCGCCTATAAGACAAATGTCAGGAAAACTTTAAGGCCCAAATGGTCCCCGAAATCATATGGCCATCATCATCCTTATCATTATCATCATCAACCTTCACCGGTGTGGAAAGCAACGGGAAGCTACCACACCTGCAATTCCCTAGTAAAGCTGCAAAGCATAGCATGAAAATGCTATGATTGCAGTGAAAGACCTGCCCTCGGGCAGAATTACTATGGATGGATATATGCTGTAGTCGAGTGGTTAAGGCAAGATGCCTTGGCACAGAGCTACGGGATTTGAGCTTGTTCGAGTCTCCATGGGAGAAGAAATTTTCTCATGGAATTTCTTCTAGTATGGGACCTGCGCCCATCCAATATCGTGAGGAATTTGGGTAGCTACAATAAGTAGTGACTCCCTGTTCAGAAAGCCAGTTATGTAATAAGAACAGTTAAGTCTCGTAGAATACGCTCAGCAGGAATTGTGGCTCGAATAGGTAATTAAAAAGGGGCATGGGAGCTTTTTATATGAAAACCTCAGGTGAAACGCCCAGTTAGTAGACCAAGAATGAGGTGGGAGAATGAAATTAATCATGATTTGAATGAAGTAGTTATACAGGGGATAAAATTGGAAAATATATTTGGATGTGGATGTGTGGAGAGCTTATGTCAGCGCGGCCATGAACCTACGAGTTCGATATTCCCAGTTAGTTAGTTATCAGAATATATTTGTGTTTAATTTCATATATTTTTACAGTTGTAAAAGGATGTCAGCAACCGGCTCATATTCCAAGGTCTATCGAGCCAAGAAAATAGAATAATAACACTGGTCAACATGATTTTAGTCTCATGAGTACCAATAGTTGTACTTAATGCAGTTTTTTATCGTGTTTTCAAATATGTATTCGGAATTTCTCCATCGCCCACAGTTTTTATTTCTATTTCAATTAATGAATTTAAATAATTATTTTTTAATACACTTTTTTTCGCCCATTTGTCCATTGTAAAATAAAACCAAATGAGCTAACTCAGGAGATTTCAGCTATGGAAAAGAGATACCAAGGCAAATGGAGTCGTAATATGCTGGCCGATTATTGTTGGACCATCAAGAGGGATGCTCCACAGGTGAAATATAGCAGAAAATCGTCATTTCTTACTTCCTAGGTGAGTCCGAATGTTCGAATATTGTGTAGTTACGAATGTAGAAAATATTAAAGTGTTTGAAATTATAAATTCCTGTCTCTCGGAAACCTTGCGTGATGGAGAAAACCCGATATCATATTTGAATTCAGGAGAAAAATTACTATCAGAATCGCATATTTTCTTTCTCAGACAAAAAAATTTATTTTTTGTTGCTCAGTGTAATTTTTCTAATATAATGTGCGGGTCAGTCTTCATTGAATTCATGTGGAATTTGTAGTATAGGCTTCCTTGCCCTTCTGTAGTCAGCCCTTATGTTATTAAGAACAAAAATATAAATAATATCCTCAACTCGTGTCCAACAGATGGTCGGCACTAGGGATGAGATGACATGAAGCCCTTTATATATAGAGGTCTGTGAATGACAAGGAATCTGGCGCGCACACCTGACACACCATCACCGGCAGATGGACGAAATTAAATGGAAATGGATGAGATAAGTGTGGGGAAATGGTGGAATGAAATTGAAACCATGACTTTCATAGTGCACAAGTCCACTTTTTTGACAAATTCAATCTCTTGTAGAATATATTTTTTTCTTGTATCTTGCAAGCCCATGTTTCCCTTAACAGAGATTTAGGCGCTCTCCCCTTACAGGCAAGAATTTGAACCATACTAATTTAGTTACACCTGTTTTCGTATAGATGTCAGTTGAGTGGTCCGTGGTCAGCGTTCCGCCTCATACTGACATCTAGGAAACCAAGGTAGTACTAGGACGGGAAAATTCGGTAAATTTTGCTTAGAGGTATTTCATTCAGGCCTAAGGATCTTTTACGAGCCTGAAAAATCTTCAGACTCGGAACCCATGGCTTAAAGTCCCTCCCGGAGGACTTGCTCCTTGATTTTTTCCATCCTAAAAAATCCATCGACCCCGGCCGGGTTTGAACCCGCGACCCTCGGGACCAGAGGCAAGGAGCATAATCACAAGAACACCGCGGCCGATACAATATCCTTTTTTACATTCATAATTATGAATGTAGAAAAGGATATTGTACAAGAAATTAAAGGTGCCAAAGAGTGGACTTCTGCACTTATGAAAATCATGCCTTCAATTGTGGCAAGGGAAAACCGGAGAAAACCCGAGAAAAACCTGTCCAATATCCGTTTCGTTCATCATGGAAGCTACATGAGCGACCTAGACTGGATCTCGGGATCCCAGCGGTGTGAGAGGCTAGAATCTAACCGCTTGTTCCACGGAGTATTGAGAACGAAGCTGCTATAAATTTTCGTCACTTTCTTCTGCAGAGTTAAATAATAGCCTGACAGAATATTGAATAATATTCTATACGTATTGTAAAAGGAAACAGCATAGGCCTATATGAAGAAGATATAGAATGTTCAGTTTAGTAATAAAATTTGAAAAGGGGATTGATCGGCGCGATGCACAGACTACAAAATTGTCTCTTTCCCATCAGGATATGCGCTATTATACTTGCATTGATTTCCTAGCCGGATCTTCCTACTCTATAATATTCAGGTCCGGAGTTCAATCTCCGGCTTGCGCACAGGAAATCCGGGGAGAGAGGGAGAGAGGGAGAGAGCAAAGTTTGCGTTTCGTGGGGTGGTTTTATTCACGCGACGGCAGCTATTCTTTTCACTTTTTGTCGTGTAATGTCATATCGTGCAATATATATTATATAGGTCGCATGGAAACTTCCCATTATGCTAGTTGTTGGTTCAATCCTCTAGGGAACCACTTTTCATCCAGTTTTAAAGAAATTCTCTCAAAAACAGATACTTTATATCATATAGACCTAACAATAATGTTTTATATATGCTGGCAAAGTTAAGTTCATTAACAGTTTAGAATTGTAATATCAAATTATATATATTTTAGGTCCGTCTCCTCAACCATTTTTTTAGCGATGGTGCGCTTTGTCGTACTTACAGCAATGGCGACGCTGTATCTAAATATTGTGTCGGCCGCGATGGACTAGTGGTTATGCTCCTTTCCTCTGGTCCCGAGGGTCGCGGGTTCAAACCCGGCAGGGGTCGATGGATTTTTTAGGACGGAAAAATTCAAGGAGCAAGTCCTCCGGGAGGGACTTTAAGCCGTGGGTCCCGAGTCTGAAGATTTTATGGCTCGTAAAAGATCCTTCAGCCTGAATGAAAAGGCCTCTAAGCAAAATTTACCGAATTTTCCCGTCCTAGTTCTACCTTGGTTTCCTAGGTGTCAGTGTGAGGCGGAACGCTGACCACGGACCACTCAAAATGACATCTATACGAAAACAAGTGTAACTAAATTGGTATGGTTCAAATTCTTCCCTGTAGGGGGAGAGCGTCTAAATCTCTGTAAAGGGAAAATATAGGCTTACAATACAAAAAAGAAATCTAAATATTGTGTAATTATATATATTATATAGGTCGGCTCATCACAATTTAGGAACAAGATCACAAGACTCTTCTTTACTTTTGATACCACAGCACAGGACCTGTCTATACTCTGAATCTTACACAATATCTATGACTAGAGCATGGAACTCACTTCCCAGTCATGTCAGGGACTGTCAATCGCTATCATTATTTAAATCCAAATTAACTGATATCTTAAGTTCGACACAATGAAAACATTAACTGCATAACAACTAGATAGAGCATTCCATTAATAATCATCTAGGAAGCTACTTACTTTATTTTATATCATTTTAATTTTATTATATTCTATGTTTTTGTTGGTATTAGCTAGTATTAGATCACATCATCATTGTAATTTTGTTTAGTCTGTATTTTAATAATATCTTAAAATTGTAATATGTATGTAATTTTTGTATAATTCTACTATTCGCTGGTTGAGTGGAAGAGAAGGCCTTATGGCCTTAACTCTGCCAGCTGAAATAAAGCATTATTATTATTATTATTATTATTATTATTATTATTATTATTATTATTATTATTATTGTTATCATTGTTATTATATAAATTTAAGTAATTTCTTTTAAAATTTTCTTCCGTTTCATTAAAATTATCAAATAAACCAAAGTAATTGATGTATTCTATAGGATACATTGCTAATTTAAGGGTTAACTTTATTGTGTAATGAATTTAAAAAGAAATGACACCTATAAAACATTTTTTAAAAGTTACGATAAGTGTAATTTGTCAATCTCTTTCCGAGCTTCAGGTTTTAGACTTGTAACTTGCGTGATACAATCTGACGTGCATTTCAGTCACCACTAGCGTGCTGGGAAAATTATTTGACCCAAATTACCAATTCGATAATGCTGATCATGTTGCTTATTGATGATTACTTTAGATAATGTTTCATAATTGCCGCATATAGTTTTAAGATAAAAATTACTATGTCTAGTTTTGCCACTTTTGAGATTTCACCACTTTGTGAATGAATCTGTCCTGATATTTTGCAAGAGCGGGTATATAAATTCTGTAAAGTAATTGCAGTATGTTGTAGAAATTTAGTAATAGTAGTAGTATATACACACACACACACACACACACACACACACCATAGAAATGTATGAGATATACAACATTTGCATGGAGATATTGTTGTCCTGGAAAATTAATTTTTCCTAGAACCCTTTATCTGTAATCAGTAATCACATTTCCCAGAGGCTCATCCTTATAATATAATACTTTTGCATAGTTTAATAGAAAACCAGAAAGTAGTAGTGGAATTTATTGATATTATATTTTCGAAAAAGAGCATGTTTACGATGACAGTAAATAGGCATATTTCACCGTCACTGCCTATTGTGTCCCATTGTTAAAGCATTATGTATATGTATGTATGTATGTATGTATGTATGTATGTATGTATGTATGTATGTATGTATGTATGTATGTATGTATGTATGTATGTATGTATGTATGTATGTATGTATGTATGTATGTATGTATGTATGTATGTATGTATGTATGTATGTATGTATGTATGTATGTATGATAACATCGAGAAAAAATCGTTACTGGTATAAAGTAAAATATTCTCACAGATTTTTTGTTGTTATAGAAACCGTAATATGCCTCTTATGATAGAGAGTTAGTTGTATAAGAAAATAATCAATATTTGCACCAGGAACCTGAATGGACGTATAAAGTTAGATGTCTCTGGTTTAAATTCCGATTGAGACATTTATTCTTACTTACATGTCATAAATATATATATATATATATATATATATATATATATATATGTGTGTGTGTGTGTGTGTGTGTGTGTGTGTGTGTGTGTAGTTCAATCACTACAGTTTAAATTTCCTGAAGCACATATTCTATATCAATTTGAAAACCAGATTTAACGACTGGGGAACCCGACATGCTCATCACATGTCCTCCTATACTTGCTGGAGGATTGTGCATCTCTATGATTAACAGATGTGAGGCCGGCATCCGGCTGGCACGCCTGGGACCTTCTAGGCTTGTTGCACTGTTTTTTTACATATTTTTATATAGCTCTTTAGTATATATGCACACCCATACACATCTACACTTTGTGCGTGTGTGAATTGTGTGGCGGACAGTGCGACCGATACCATATACCGAAATGCCCAAGAAACACGAAATCGCTGAACGACTACAGCAAAGATAAAGTACTATCAATGCCCATTAGGGCGAACCTTCATTATTATTATTATTATTATTATTATTATTATTATTATTATTATTATTATTATTATTATTATTAATGACATTGCTCACGGCCTGTTTGACCATATGTGCATATTCCTTTTCCCCGAATAAAGAAAAAATATATACGAATACATAAACATACATGGCTACAATATTTTAACACCTACATTTGCTGTAAAAAAATCTACAGTACATGCACACTGTCATAATCATAGATAGATGGGCCATGTGGATAGATATAAAAAATAATATTTTGTCACTTTGTACAAGAATAAAACAGCATAGTTGCAAAACCGATTTAATAAAGAACCTTCACACACCCATACAGTAATCATTTCGTATTTTGCCTCTTCTTGCCTCTCAACCCCTTGCTCTTGTTCTCTCTCTCTCTCTCCTCTCTCTCTCTCTCTCTCTCTCTCTCTCTCTCTCCTCTCCCTCCCTCCCCCCACTCTCTCCCTCCCTCCCACTCTCTCTCTCTTTCTTTCTGCCTCTCTCTCTCTCTATTTCTCTATCCATCTATCTATCTCTATATCTCTCTATTTATCTCTATCTATCTATATATCTATCTCTGTATTTTTACCTCTATCTCTCAGGAATAAATACATTATACTGAATTGCTGACGTGAAGTAAACTTACAGTTCAATTTATGAAAAAACGCCTGTTGCAGTCCAATTAGACTACACACATAACACTCGTGTAGCAGCCAGATGCCTATCGATCGCGGCGCGCTTTCTTGATTGAATCAAATACATTAAAATGTCACAAGTCAACTTAATTTACCTCACATTCTTAAAATATTTTTCTATTGCTTTATTTATGTGCGTTTCTGTAATCTCATTCTATAATCTTCAAATTATATCAATTTATGCTAGAACACATTTAAATGTATAAATTGTTGAACAGTCGCTGAGATTCCAAATGTACGTTCGCAAAATAAAATTAGACACTTATCGTACAATATTAAGTTTCAATGTATAGATGGCTGTGGTTGAACAATGCTTTCAAGTACCGTAGCTCTGCATGGCATTGTTGTGTGTTGCAGAAGCGCATTAAAGCTACCTTGTACAACCACTGTTCAACTACTGTTACCTCTATTAGGCATCGCTGTCATTGGACAACTGGTATAGGGAATTTGATAATGTCCAGACCGCTGCACTAATATTACATCTGATGACAACATTAAGAAGTCCTTGCTATATATTTTCAAACTTAGATGCTAAACTTATTTCGTTGACACATTTTCGGGAAATAGAAAATAGTTACCACTAATTATTAACAAACCTTCGTATTTTTATTTAATTTTATATAATAATAATAATGATAATAATAATCTTCTTCTTCTTCTGCTTCATGAAATTAGGCCTTTTGACCTGTTTTCACATCAAGTAGGATTTAATGAATCCTCCCATCTAGTAAATGGGCGTCCAACATTTCTATGTCCTATTGGTTTGTACTTTAGTAACAGCTGAGGGATTCTATCTGTAGGCATTCTCTTGACATGTTCATACCAGTTGTTTCTCATGTTGTCAATTCTATTTGTTAAATTGAAAATATTTAAGTCCTTCCTAATATCCTCACTTCTTCTCTTGTCCATATTTGTCACACCTGCTACTGAACGTAGGAACTTCATTTCTGCAGTTTCTATTTTCCTTCTGTCTGAACGGTTAAGAGTCAAATTTTCACTTGCATATGTTAAGACAGGCACTGCCATAATTTTGTAAAATTTTAGTTGTGTGCTCCTCAAAGTTTTATTTTTCAGTGTCCGTCTTATAGTGCCACACATTCTGTAAAATCTGTTTAATTTAATATTAATATCTTCCTTCTGGCAGTTTGATACATTGCATCCTAAATAATTAAAATTGTTCACATGTTGCATTAAACTGTTATTAATGCTGATTTTACTCCTCAATAATAATAATGTTAATAATAATAATAATAATAATAATAATAATAATAATAATAATAATAATAATTATTATTATTATTATTACGCACAAACAAAACAAGCAATAAATTCTTTAAACTCCGTTTGGTGGAGCAGAAATATTACAAGAAATAGAAAATTGCAAATATATCAAACCACTGTTCAGAGCATTTTAACATATGGTACTGAAGTTTGGCAAATTCCTACCAGGGAAATGAAAATAATTTTAAGTACAGAAATGGATGTTTTAAGATGATTAGCTGAAAAATCTAGAATAGTTAGAATGCGAAATAAAGAAATAAGGGAAATTATGGGTGTACAAGAGGAGCCTGACATCATAGGCATTATTAGAAAATAAAAGATTACAGTGGTATGGCCATGTCAAAAGAATGCCAGAGCATGGATTGCCTAAACTTATTATGGAATGGATCCCAATGGAAAGAAGGAAGAAAGGAAGAGCAAAGAAAACCTGGATAGAAGGTGTGGAAGCGGCTATGATCATCAGAGGATTGGGGGAAGATCAATGGATGGACAGAGAGGAATGGCGTTTGGTTTCCGGAAGATGGGGCATCTATTATTATACCGGATTATTATTATTATTATTATTATTATTATTATTATTATTATTATTATTATTAGTAGTAGTAGTAGTAGTAGTAGTATTAGTAGTAGTAGTAGTAGTAATATTAAAATATTAAATAATTTCTTTAGATTATTTGCACTTAAAAGTGTATTATGGATTTCCTGTATTAAAATTAATTTTATTTTTATAATAGTTCTTTACTGCTATTTTGATGTATAGATTAGGAAATTAATTGTTCAGGCGAAATTTATTTGTAACAAAGATTATAGATGCGTTATGACCTTAGACTTTCAAACAAGTAAGAAGTGCATAACTTTCCAGTTGTAATTAAATTACGATTTTGGGAGATGCATTTTATTCGCTAAAATGTCTTGGAATGCTATGCGAGTAATTGTATTTTGCAATGTTTTATTTCCTTCTTCTCTCTCTCTCTCTCTCTCTCTCTCTCTCTCTCTCTTCTTTCTCTCTCTCTCTTTCTCTTTCTCTCTCTCTCTCTCTCCCCTAAAATATTATCTTAAACGTTTTGAAAATGAATTTCTGCAGATCATATAATTGTAAAATATACAGTCAGTATGCTCAATTCACCAATTAATAATAAGAATAGTGTCTACCGCTGTGGTCTCGGGGTAGCGTGCTGCCTTGTCACGCAGCGGACCCGGGTTCGATCCCCGGTCGGGACAGTTTTTCTGGGTGAGGTTTTTATCGGGGTTTTTCCTCACCTGTAAGACAAATGTCAGGAAAACTTTAAGGCCCAAACGGTCCCCGAAATCATATGGCCATCGCAATCATCATCATTCATATTCATCTTAGGTTAAGTTTAGGATTAGGGACTCTCCTGGCGCACCACTATCATCATCATCACCCATCATATCATCGGGGCAACGTAACCCCGCCTTCCAGGCGCCCCAATCTCAGAAGTGGGTTACAAGTACGCCATGCCAGGAGAGAAACCAGGAATGTCGAAAGACAAACTTGGGACATTTGAAAAAAAATAATAAAAATAGTGAACATGTTACAACAGCGAAGCTGTCATTTTGAATATTTAGTCTTAAAATGACAACTTCGCTGTTGAAACATGTTGACCCTAATTATTAATTGGTGAATTGTGTATATTGACTGTATATTTTATGATTTTATCACCTAGAAAATCATTAGTGTGTTAAATAAAGAACATATAATTGATACGGTTATGTATTATATAATGAATTTAGGATTTTCTTTGTGTCGCATAAGTTAGAGTAATTAATGTGTCGAACTAGAGGGGAGGGTAAGTTTTGCAACCCGCATGACATGAGGGGGCGAGCAGCACCAAGTTCACCGACCTTTCAAAACTTGTACTTCCGCGTTATTAAAAACATTACAAAGCTCTCGCCACTCTCTTCCGCTGCATAAAATGCATTTTTAAATTACTTTCCCCTCCAGTTGCATTGCTACATCGTGCAAAATAAAATGAAATTTAATTTCGCTTATGATGTTTAATAATATTTTAGTCTTGTTTCAAAGCAATAACGAAAGTGGTGTTTGACTGAAGGGCAACTGAATAATTTTAATTAGATAACGTTTGGGATTTGTTTTCGGTAGATCCTGAGGTTAAATTCAGGTCGGCCAATTAGTTTCGAATCTTTTTTTTTTCTGGTCATCCACAGACTGCAAGGCAAATTCCGGGTTGAAATGTATTACATAATAATAATAATAATCTATCTATCTTCGGGTTTTTACAGCTGCTGCCGTTTTCCCGTGCCAAACCTCCAAAGCCTACGGTCTTGGGCAACTTCGATGCTTAGCCCTCTAGCTTGCATTACTGTCTTCATGTTTTCCTTCCATGTTAACCTTGGTCTCCCTCTTTTCTTCTTTCTATTCGGATGTCATTCATATAGTTGCTTCGGCCATCGCTCATCTTCCATTCTTAAGACATGTCCTAACCACTTTCATTCCTTCTCCTCAATTCTTTCAATTATGCTTTCTTCTGCTTCCATTATGTTTCTAATTTCCTTATTTGTGACATGTTCTAATCTAGACTTTCTGGCACTTCTCCGTAAATAATCCATTTCTAGAGCTATTAGTCTATTCTTGTAGTACTTATTGATTGTCCATACCTCACTTCCATACATTGCAACAGATTCCACCAATGTTTTACCAATATATATTTTTTTTTGTGTCTTTCCAAATATGCTTATCCCACCATATGTAATTTAACGATGATATTATTTTGCTACTCAATTCAATTCTATGTTTTATGTTCCTAATAATAATAATAATAATAATAATAATAATAATAATAATAATAATAATAATAATAATATTAATAATAATGATAATAATAATAATGATAATAGTAATAATGATAATAATAATACTCCATCCATCCATAGTAATTCTGCACGAAGGCAGATCCTTCACTGCAATCATAGCATTTTCATTCTATGCTTGCAGCTTTACTAGGGAAATATAGGTGTGGTGGCTTCCCGTTGCTTTCCACACCTGTGAGGATGATGATGATACTGATGATGATGATGATGATGATGGTCATATGATTCCGGGGACCGTTTGGGCCTTAAAATTTTCCTGACATTTGTCTTACAGATGAGGAAAAACCCCGATAAAAACCTCACCCAGAAAAACTGCTCAGACCGAGGATCGAACCCGGGCCCGCTGCGTGACAAGGCAGCACGCTACCCCGAGACCACAGCGGTGGACATAATGATAATAATGAATAAAATAATACTGATAATAATAATAATAATAATGATAATGATCGTAATGATAATAATAATAATAATAATAATAATAATAATAATAATAATAATAATAGTTATAATAATAATAATTTTGGGCTCAAAGGAAACGCCTCTAAGTACTTTGCGCAGTCCTACATGGGCTCATCCGCAATAAAAAAAATAATAATGGTAATAATAATAATAATGATAATAAAAATAATGATAATAATAATAGTAATAATAATAATAATAATAATAATAATAATAATGGTAATAATAATGTTAATAATAACAATTATAATAATAGTAATAATGATAATAATAATAATAATAATAATAATAATAATAATAGCCTAGAGCCAGGAAACAGAAGGTTACATTTTATACGAGGCAGCAGGTGGACGGGGCAGAAAATGTCAACAGAATTAAAATTGTGAGCGACATCGCCTGGGGGACTCCTTTTGTCCGGGCTCCCACAGACGTTCCACCTTTTTGTGTGTCCAAGTTAATGTTGTTTTTAGCAACGAAATTCTATCGCATTTGAATGTCAAATTATCAGTTAACACATACAAATGTTTGCTGTTAACAGTGACGATTCGTTGATTCTTTTTTCTGCTCGCCCAGTCTGAATAAAGAACAAAATAACTGTATAACAAATACTCATATAATAAAACATAATATTCCATATTTCATAATATCTCTCCATAGTAATTTTGCCCGAAGGCAGGTCTTTCACTGCATGCTTTGCAGCTTTACTAGGGAATTATAGGTGTGATAACTTCCCGTTGATTTCCACAGCGATGAAGGTTGATGATGATGATAATGATAAGGATGATGATTATGATGATGATGGCCGGAAGGTTTTTGGGGGATCGTTGGGCCCTAAGCTTCCTGATATTTGTCTTACAGGTGAGGAAAAAACCCGAAAAAAAGTCACCCAGGTGCCTGTCCCGACCGGGAACCGATCCTGGACCTTTCATAACATAGACCTATTACACTGAGCAACAAAAATATTGTTTTTGTCACAGAAAGAAAAAGATGTGATTCTGATAGTATTTTTCCCTACTGGATTCAAATATGATATCGGTTTTTCTCTCTCCATCACGCAAGGTTTCCGAGAGACCGGAATTTATAAATTTCAATTACTTTAATGTTTTCTACATTCGTAACTACACAATATTCGAACATTCGGACTCACCTTGAAAGTAAGAAATGACGATTTTCTGCTATATTTCGTCTGTGGAGCATCTCTCTTGATGGTCCAACAATAATCGGCCATCATATTAGAATTCCATTTGCCTTGATATCTCTTTTCCATAGCTGAAACCATTTGAGTTAGCTCATTTGGTTTTATTTTACAATGGACAAATGGACGAAAACACGTTTATTAAAAAATTATTATTTAAATCCATTAATTGAAATTGAAATAAAAAAACTGTGGGTGATGGAGAAATTCCGAATACATATTTGAAAACACGATAAAAAAACTGCATTAAGTACAACTATTGGTACTCATGAGACAAAAATCATGTTGACCAGTGTAGTTATTTTTTTTCTGCACAGCTATTAATAACTTGACTAACTGCTTCCGCCATTTTGTTACAGATAGATCACTATTCACCTGAAAGCCAACTTAAGAAATTAAATAAAACAGGTCTGGAAGAGAGTGGGGGTAGTTTTACATCCACCTTGACATTCTCCAGATACATCACTAATCCACTGAAAACTCAATTTTCGTATGTTTGTTAGTTAGATCTCTTTTCGGGGCAACTATTAAATTATATCCTCATTAAAAAAAACTGTCTTGCTATTAGCGATATTAGGGGTCCCATCAATTTCCATAATTTACGAGGAACTCTTGCTTCGTTGAAATGGAACTTGTGTGTAAGCCTGCGAGTTGCTTGCAGTATTTTTAAATTTTCCAGTATGCAGGGTTCTTTTATGAAAACAAAAGTTTCCGCTTACAAGGGCAGAGGACGATATAAAACCTGTTTAAAAAAAGAAAATGCGCAAACATTTGAAGATCGGTTGCCGGAAGTATGCGAGCACTTCCAATTAAACTGCGCCTGGAAAAATTCTCATGTAAATCATTGCTTGAATATATTTCCGCTTTTGTTTTTACATCAAATGCCAAGAATTAACAAATAAAATGCTTGATATTCTATGATTTCTTATTATTCAATTCTGTTTTAAACAAAAGCAAAGAAATATTTAGAATTGTGTTTGCACCTCAACCAGGATTTGAACAAAGATCTCCAGCTTTACGTGTTGACTCTCTACCATCGAGCTATTTAGGCACTCTTCCTGGAGTAAGCACAAATTCCAAGTTTTGGCATCGCGAATCACTAAACTGGGGCGATCATGGTAAGCACCTAATCCTTCAAGATCGTCTGGACAAAAAATAGAAAAGCAGAAGAGAGAGCATAGCTCCTTGATTCGTTGTTATTATTATACAGGTCTGTTAAACAGCGCTCACTAAATGTGACTTGTTATTCAACCCTACGTCGGAAAAGCTGACAATGCAAGACACTGCTATTCAGTTGTGTTGATTCGTTGCGAGTGCACCTGCATGCATGTGTGTTGCGTAAAAAAACAGTGACTTCGACTGAATCGACAGAACAGATTTCCAATAGTGAAGGGAAAATAAATATTGTAAGACCTTAATATATATTTTTGTATATATATATAAGTTTTGTCAATTCAGTAAAAAGCCAAGCCATCGTTTGTTGTTTACCCAACTTACCCTCATGCAGGTGTACACGCAAAGAAGCAACGCAACAGAGTACCCCACACTTGACACTTTTAAGTTACGCTTATAGAATTATTTGTTGTTAAATAATTATTTTTTCTCCTAAAATAATTGTATTGTATGCCATTTTTTTTTCATTTCTCTATCTTGTGCAAATTTTATATTTCATTTGTTAAATCTATATTAAATCAAAATGTACGATTATATACATAAAAATATTATATTGTAAATATACCATGTAATCATTTTATTTATTGTAATTTAGATATAAGAATAATTTTTGTATTTTTTTATCCTGGCCTTAAGGCCTTAACTCTGCCAGGTAAAATAGAGCTATTATTATTATTATTATTATTATTATTATTATTATTATTATTATTATTATTAGTAATCAACCTGCAGGAAGAAGAAGACCAGGACGTCCACTCAAAAGACTTTTGGATGGTGTTTCTCTTGAGGCCGAAACAGGTCAACAAATGGCCTAAATTCGTGAATGTACAATGATGATGATGATGATGATTATTATTATTATTAATTTTATTATCATTATTATTATTATTATTACCATTGTTACGTTGAGAGCTTGTCCGACTTAGGAAGGAGGGGGCGGGGGGTCTTGTCATATCTAGAGAGCACTGTTTAACAGCCCTGTTAGAGTTGGTAAGGATAGAACGGTCCACTGCTACGGTCTTGAAATACCAACTGATGAAGTCGCTCCAGGTCAGAGGTGATAAGAAAGAAAAGATAGCTGAAGCTACTCCCGAGCGGAAGTTATTTGCCTGATCAAGACGTTGTTCACTGATTTGAACTCGTACCAACCATCTTCTCTTGTCGAAATTATTAATGATATGTGGAACTATACATAAAACATTAAATAACAACTCAAGAAGAGATACTAGATTGAAGTTTTATAAAACACTGGCAGTTCCTACATTATTTTATTGGAGCGGAACATGGGGAATGACCAAAAAATTACAAAATAGAATACAAAGCATAGAAATGAACTTCCTTAGATGAACAAAATGCTACACAAGATTGGATCGGATAAAGAATGAAGATATAAGAACAGAGTTATATATATATATATATATATATATAACATCGATAAAGCGTCACTGCTATAAAGTAAAAATATTCTCTTTGATTTGCTTACTTGTTATAGTCAGCTACTAGATGGCAGTGAAGACTGAGTTCTCGCGACATCTAGTAATAATGGAGAATATAATACATGTATAAGAAAAATAAGTGTTTGAATTGGATTCGCCTGGTGGTGTAATGGATAACACGCTGAGGTACAGACTCAGAGTTCCGGGTTCGAATCCCGTCCAGGCATTTATTTTTCTTATCATGCCATATATATATATGGTCCACCGCTGTGGTCTCGAAGTAGCGTGCTGCCTTTCCACGCAGCGGGCCCGGGTTCTATTCCCGGTCGGGACAGGCTCCTGGGTGAGGTTTTTTCGGGGTCTTTCCTCTCCTGTAAGACAAATGTCAAGAACCTTTGGGCCCAACGGTCCGCAAAAACCATCCGTCCATCATCATTATCCTTCACCGGTGTGGAAAGCAACGGGAAGCTACCACACCTATTATTCCTTAGTAAAACTGCTATGATTGCAGTGAAAGACCTTCCATCGGGCAGAATTACTATGGGATATATATATGTATATATATATATATATATATATATATATACCGGACTTCCAATATAAACCCGGACCGGCCTCACGGGGTTTCACCCGTCAGGCAGCGCTCTCTCCTCGTCCGCATTTCACTCTGCCAGCCGCTCGTCCTCGAACTAGTCAGTTTACTATCGTTCGACAAGATGAGACGTCAGCTGACATTAGAGCAGCGCATTTATGTGTGTAAATGTTATTATAAATACGAATCAGCTCGTCGCGTTCGCGAAGAATTTATTCGGAAGTTCCCTGGACAATTACCTCCTTCCAGATCGACAATCCACGATCTTGTGACTAAATTTGAGACCACTGGTTCAGTACAAAATAAGAAACACGCGAAGGCGTACAGTTCTCACCGAAGAAAAATTAGACGAAATTGGCGAAAATTTGGAACGTTCACCACAAAAATCATTACCGAAATTAGCACAACAAGTTGGGATTTCAGTATCTTCTGCACATACAGCAACAAAATTGTTAAAACTCAAACCTTACAAGTGTACACGTGTTCATTGTCTAAACCAAGGTGATCCCATAGCACGTGTGCGTTATTGTGAGTGGTTTTTTTCATCAGTGGCTGAAGGGTTAATCGACCCTCAGCTTTTGTTCTTTACAGACGAATCATGGTTCCACCTAAATGGTCGTGTGAAAACTCACAATACTCGCTATTGGTAAGAAACGGTTCAAGGACGGGTGGCAGGCAGGGTGAATTGCGGGAGGAAGAGACAGCACTGCGTGCCGGGTTAAACTCCGTAAGGTCGGTCCGGTTTTATACTGGAAGCCCGTTGTATATATATATATATATATATATATATATATATATATATATATATCCCTTGAATGATAAAATCAAAGAATATAGAGATAAATGGTTTAGGAATGTTGAAAGAATGAATGTAACAAGATTACCAAAAGCAGCTTTTAACTGCAAGCCAAGAGGTTCAAGAAATGTAGGAAGGCCAGTGAAAAGATGGACAGAACAACTGTGAGGCGGAACAGGCAGTTTGCTTAGCCTATGAAGTGAAGAAGATGAAGAAGAAGAAGAATATGAATGTATAGTGAAGAACCTCCCTTATACAGAAAACTAGGAATGAGTTGTACATTAGATCTGCAGGAACTGGGCAAATGTTGAGTTTGCAGCGAGTGTACAGCGCTGTTTTAATTGGTAGCGTGCATACTGTGGGATTTACCTATCAGTGTATAAATAATCTTCTTTACTGAATACCACCATCACTGTAGAGCTTGGGTTTATGCTGTTTTGTTTCGCGTTTATCCACTCTTTCTGTTTGTGGATTTAACTCGCGCTGTATTTGTGGTGTTTATTTATATGTTTGTTTCACTAATTGTTCTGTTTATTCGCTTCACTATAAAAATATAGTTAAATCATTTAACACAAACCAATTGCTTTCCCGCCTAAAATCCCATCATTTACAAACTTTACTAACTCACTAGTTCTGTCGAACCCAGGGTTGATGGTCATGAGGATATAAGCTTTCCATACATCCCGATCCTAGTATTTATCAATCATTCGTTGTATGATTTCCTCCGTCAAATAATGTAGTATTTGAAATCACAGTTGTGCTTTATAGAGATTTTATTTTCCCTTGTTTTGTCATCTTTGTTTTCATTTCTCTTTTTTTTTTATTCGTCTTCTTATCTTTTAGTTTAATTTTACTAAACGCAAAGACCGTCGCTTTCTGTAGTTGAATGACGTGTGAATGTTATAATCAACAATTTTTTTTTCAAAACATTAAATAAAAATCAACGCTTTGTAATTATGATCAGTCATAAATATTTTCATAAGTAATGCCACGAGTGATTTTGCAAATTATCGATAAATTCACGACTCACGAAGTGAGGAGTGAATTTATCTAGAGAATTTGGAAATCAAGAGTGGCATTTGTTAGGACTATTTAACGAATAAAATTAAGCTGTTTACTCACAAATCATTATTTAAATATAGTTATTTTAAAATATTTATATATTTAATGTAAACGGCGATGTTTGAAAACAAATGAGAAACGATAGGTACGCTTCTACCGCTTCTTTTGTTTATCACTGCAACCAGATCATACTATTTATTGCCAAAGGAACGCAATATCGTAAGGAGGAGCTTTCTTTAATATGGTAATTATAACACTGATAAATATTTGGTGAAACACGACTCTGATTGGTTGTAAAACAGAAATCATTGAAACGTGATTGGTCATTGACTCCCATTTGGGGCATGAGTTAAATAGTCAGATTAATCTGTGTCTGTCTGTATAAATTGATAGAGTAAATAAAATTAAAAATAGACTAAAAGCTAAGGTGGACACTGGGGTCCACTTTATCCGAATATGGAAGTTTAAGTGGACCTTTTTCTTGTAATGTAAAAAGTTTATAAATTATGAAGATGTTTCCATATTTGAATAAAATAACACTATTTCATAGTTACAACACTAATGATAATCACAGTAATTCAACAAAATTCAAATCTTTTAATTAAAAGAAAAAACAACAAATTCAAAACATATGTTACGGTAAATGTGATTAATCCGGTGATTATATATATATATGTCCCGGTTATTATACATAATCAGCACTAAATTTGGTAAATATGATAATTTTTTGAAAATTTATCAAATAAACCGGTTTGTTTGCATAATTCCCAACTCGTTATGTTACGGTAAATGTAATTAATCCGGCGATTATATATATGTCCCGGTTATTATACATAATCAGCACTAAATTTGGTAAATATGATAATTTTTTGAAAATTTATCAAATAAACCGGTTTGTTTGCATAATTCCCAACTCGTTATGTTACGGTAAATGTAATTAATCCGGCGATTATATATATTTCCCGGTTATTATACATAATCACCACTAAATTTGGTAAATATGATAATTTTTTGAAAATTTATCAAATAAACCGGTTTGTTTGCATAATTCCCAACTCGTTATGTTACGGTAAATGTAATTAATCCGGCGATTATATATATTTCCCGGTTATTATACATAATCAGCACTAAATTTGGTAAATATGATAATTTTTTGAAAATTTATCAAATAAACCGGTTTGTTTGCATAATTCCCAACTCGTAATGGTAAATGTGATAAAAGTCCCTAACTTTACGAAAATTCGTTCATCGTTCAGTTTGCGGATTCACCTAGGTTAGAGTAATTGAATTAGGTTAGCTTTTAGGTTCCTTGCATTTTAAATGTTTGCACAAGTTCAATAAAATTGTATTATAACCGTTTATTGGCTTTTTAATTGTAAAATATAAAATATTGTAATTCGTGATCTCTTACGTCATAGTGTCCAACGAATGAGTATGTTTCTGAGTTGTAACTACTGAAAAAACTGCACTCTATTCTATTGGCCCAATCAGTCATGATATTTATCGCATTTACCATTACGAGTTGGGAATTATACAAACAAACCGGTTAATTTTGTAAATTAAAAAATATCATATTTAACCGCATCATTGGTGATTATGCATAATTACCGGTTATTGCATATAATCACCAGTTTATTACTTTTACTGTAAAACACACACACACACATTATATATATATATATATATATATATATATATATATATATTTATTTATTTATTTATTTATTTATTTATTTATTTATTTATTGAACCATTTTACATGTTAGATTTTTAGGCATTTTAAAAGTTTAAAAAATAGTAGCTTTGTTGAGTTAGATTTCTTTTTCTGTAGTTGTGAAACTAGTTATTATTTTTATCTTTTTTGAATTCCTATCTCTTCTCAAATCCAGCTATGTTTACTTTTTCCCACTATGGCATGGGCTGATATTTCGTCAAACAAAATCTTGTTCGTTGCTGCGCGGACTTTATGAAGACGAGATGTACGTAAGTCTAGGAAAGTTTCTCACTACATGTTTAATAGAATTTAGATACAAATTTTGGGCAACCCTGAGCACTCAAGTGATGCAAGTCGACAAATTAAAAAAGTTGTGTGTCGCGGCGTTTTATTGGATTTCAGGCAGCACCAGTTCTCTTGCATTTCCCATCTCATAACACATTTCAACTTCTATTTGTTCTTTCCTCTTCTCTATTTGCTCTTCCTGGCATTCGTCTTTGAAATCTATCTCATCTTATTATCATTTTTTGTTCAATTTCTTTGTCAACATTTATTTCTTGCGTTTATTTCTGATTATATATTTCTTCACCTTAACAAAGATCAAACAATACATTTTTGTAACTCCTGAGTAAATGATATACTAACCGGAGACTTTAAGCACTATTCCTTGGCTTAAATATACCTTGGAACGTACTTGCAGATTTTTCCCAGTAAATGCAAGATTTTCCTTGAAAACAATTCTCTACTAGTGTTCATTCGTGCATTATTTTATAATTGACCTGATTTTCCCACAATGCACCTCTGTAGAAGTCGCGAAATGAATTTTTTTACCTGAAATGTTTCATTAAAATACCCAATACCTATTTAAGTTTCGTCTCTTTTAAGGGGGTGATGGGCGAAAAATTGAGCCTTTGAGATCAAAATTGGCATTTTTTTTGTTTTTTGTACTAAAAAAATAGCCTGTGCTCTAATGTATATGTTGGCAAAATTTCAGAGGCCTATGGCGCTTCGAACTGCCCTTAATTACGTCGGAGTTAAAAGGCTGAGCCAGTTAAATACTGTCTGCATGCAAATCTTTAAACTTATTTTTTTTTCACTTTTATTTTCCCTGCATTTTTGTACATTCTACCACACATAGAATTCCCTAGTAAAGCTGCAAAGCATAGCATGAATTACTATGGATGGATAGATCATCATCCGGTATCATGGAAGCTGCCGCCGTCTTCCGGAAACCAAACGTCATTCCTCTCTGTCCATCCATTGATCTTCCTCCAGTCATCTGATATTCATAGCCACATGTGCCCCTTCTATCCAAGTTTTCTTCGGTTTTCCTCCTTCCATTCGGATCCATTCCATAACAATTTTAGGCAATATTTGCTCTGGCATTCTTTTGACATGGTCATACCACTATAATCTATTATTTTCTATAATGTCCGGCTCCTCTTGTACACCCATAATTTCCGTTATTTCATTTATTTCGTATTCTATCCATTCTAGATTTTCCAGCTGATCTTCTTAAAACATCCATTTCTGTACTCAAAATTCTTTTCATTTCCCTGGTAGGAATTTGCCAAACTTCAGCATCATATGTTACAATGCTTTGAATTATGGTTTGATATATTTGTAATTTTCTATTTTTGTAATATTTTTGCTCCACCAAACAGAGTTTAAAGCATTTATTGCTTGTTTTGTTTGGGCGATTCTCTTTTTAATTTCCACTGTGTTATCGCCTGAATGATCTAATCTTGTTCCTAAATAAGTGCATTCAATACTAGGTTTTAGTTCTTCTCCATTGTTGAAATTTATATTTTCCATTTCTTCTCCTATACACAGATATTTAGTTTTCTCAATGTTTATATAAAGTCCCAATTTTCATATTTTTCTTTTTAGCCAATAGTAATACATCATCAGCATAAAAGAGATTTGGACACAGAAATATATTATATTACATTGTAAACCTTTTTAAATAAATAAATAAAATATTAATTGGCAATAATTATAAATGATGTTTTAACCTTCTTTAGTTTAAGTATTTTGTTTACTACGATTTTCTCTAATAAACGGCAAACTAAATTTTGCAAAACATACATTGTTTGTTATTCTGTGCTTTTCTTGCGTATTTTATGTAGGTAAATAGTTAAGATAATGGCGGACAAAGAGCAATAATGTGATTTGTAAGAAATAATAAATGTTGATAGTTAAGTAGATAGGAGATCAACGACTTTTTCTTTTTAATTGCAGACTGAGTTATCACAAAACCTACAGCAGCTGTCGGAAAAGGCGAGATCTACCACAGAGTTTATTCAGAGGCTCAAAGGAATGTCCGACAAAGTTAATGTAAGTATTATGACAGCTCTTGAAAAAATACTTGCTTATTATTCTTTTCTCTACTCACTTAACCCTAGAATTCGTCATACCTCTAAAAAATCTAAGATAAAATTAAATAATTCTATAATTTTAGAGAATTACATTAGAGTCTAGGCTTTGTTATATATATATATATATATATATATATATATATATATATAAAGGGAAAAGGGAGAAATTATGGGTGTACAAGAGGAGCCAGACATCATAGACGTTATAGAAAAGAAAAGATTACAGTCGTATGGCCATGTCAAAAAAAATGCCAGAGCAAAGATTGCCTAAAATTGCTATGGAATAGATCCCAATAGAAAACTTGGATAGAAGGGGTACAAGCAGCTATGAATATCAGTGGACTGTAGGAAGACCAATGGATGGACAGAGAGGAATGGCGTTTGGTTTCCGGAAGATGGCGGCAGCTGCCATGATACCGGATCATGATGATGATATGTATTTAGTCGACCGGTGTGGTCTCGAGGTAGCGTGCTGCCTTGTCACGCAGCGGGCCCGGGTTCGATTCCCGGTCGGGACTGGCTCCTGGGTGAGGTTTTTCGGGGGTTTTCATCACATGTTAGACAATTATCAGGAAGCTTAAGACCCAACGGTCCCCGGAAATCATCCGGCCATCATCGTCATCCTTATCATTATCATCATCCTTCACCGGTGTGAAAAGCAACGGGAAGCTACCACACCTATAATTCCCTAGTAAAATTGCAAAGCATAGCATGAAAATGCTATGATTGCAGTGAAAGACCTGCTCTCGGGCAGAATTACTATGGATGGATGATGTAACACAACAGACAAAAAAATATAACACAGAAATAAGACAACAACTGAAAGTAGAGGAATTAAACACAACAATAGAGAAATACAGAACAAACTGGAAAGAACACTTGGCAAGGATGACTGAGAATAGAATACCAAAAGCAGCATACAGCTATTCACCACGAGAAAGAAGTTTGGGAAGACCAAATAAAAGATGGAAAGAGCAGCAATTTGGAGCTGGAACAGGCTAGTAAATAAGCCTAAACCCTGAAGAAGAAGAAGAAGAAGAAGGATGATGTAACAGTTCGATTTCTCGCAAGTCCTGAATTTTTGCCTTGTTTGTTGGTGCAGTAAGAGTTTGAACCGACGACCTTCGGAATTTCGTGAACTCGTTCCAATTGTTGAGATCCACATCGACTGCAGGCTCGTTTTGAACAAACTTCCAGTACATCTCCTTCAAAATGCCACCAGACTCACAGCATTGCATTAAAACCCCAAATTACGTATGAGACAGCTAATAACTAACTTACTGGCTCTATCGAACCCGTAGGTTCATGGCCGCGCGGACATAAACTCTCCATACATCCCTATCCTGAGCTAATGTTTTCCAATCATCCCCTGTATAATCTACTTCCCTCAAATCATTGTTAATGTTATTCTCCCACCCTCATTCTTGGTTTACCAACTGGGCGTTTTCCTCCGGTTTTCCTACCAGAAGCTTCCATGCACATCTTTCATCTCCTACACGTGCCAGATGTCCTGCCCATCGCATGCTACGAGACTTAACTGTTCTTATTTTATCTGGCTTCCTATACATATCATGTAGCTCACTGTTATGTAGTTTTCTCCATTCACCTGTCTGTTCATCTCTTTTGGGCCAAAACATTTTCCTGAGAAATTTATTCTCAAATGCTCCTAATATTCTTTCTTCCCGTTTAGTAAGAGTCCATGTTTCGCATCGATATAATATCCATCCATAATAATTCTGCCCGAGGGCAGGTCTTTCACTGCAATCATAGCATTCTCATGCTATGCTTTGCAGCTTTACTAGGTGTGGTAGCTTCCCGTTGCTTTCCACACCGATGAAGGATGATGATGATATTGATAAGGGTGATGATGATGATGATGGTCGGATGATTTTCGGGGACCGTTGGGCCCTAAGCTTCCCGACATTTGTCTTACAGGTGAGGAAAAATCATATAATATAACTGGTAGAATAACAGTTTTGTATATTTTCAGTTTTTAACGTTTTTGAAAGGAGTTGGGAAGACAACGAGTCCCTGTAATACATAATAGCACGCATTTCCAGAATTGAGCATATGTTTAATTTCTTTCTGCATCTCATTCCAATTTGTATTATTTTTCCTAGATACTTGAAATCAGCCACTTCTTCAAAATTGCCTTCAGTTGTCATTAGTTGTCCATTTCGATTATATAACGCATTTCTATGCGTGAACATATATTTGGTTTTATTGATGTTTACTTCCAGTCCCAGAAATAACCTAATAGCCCTATATAATAATAGGCTGACAGCTGTCTCTCTCTATCTCTCTCTCGCTGTCTCACTCTCACTCTGTCTCTTTCTCTCTCTCTCCCTTTCTCTCTTCCTCTCTCTTTTTCTTTTTCTCTTTCTCTTTTTCTTTCCCTTTTTCTTCCTCTCTCTCTTTCTCTCTCTCCTCTCTCTCTGTCTCCCTCTCTCTCTCTCTCTCTCTCTGTCTGTCTCACTCTCTCACTCTGTCTCTTTCTCTCTCTCTCTCTCTCTCTCCTTCTCTCCCTTTCTCTCTCTTTTTCTTTCTCTCTCTTTTTCTCTTTCTCTTTTTCTTTCTCTCTCTCTTTCTCTCCCTCTCTCTCTCTGCCTCCCTCTCTCTCTATCTCGGTCTGTCTCACTCTCTCACTCTGTCTCTTTCTCTCTCTCTCCTCTCTCTCTTTCTCTCTTTCTTTCCCTTTTTCTTCCCCTCTCTCTTTCTCTCTCTCCCTCTCTCCCTCTCTCTCTCTCCCTCTCTCTTTCACCCTCTCTCTCTCTCTCCCTCTCTCTCTCTCTGTCTCTCCTATAAATATATAGGTGGTTTCGAGTCAATTTTTAATTTCAAATTTCAAGTTAACCCACTCTTCTAACTGCCGGATTTGGATGTTTTTTGGCCAATACCTGTCTCGGTTTATTTTGATATCATATAGCTACTGAGTTTCGTTGTTTAAACATCGAGAATTGCGACTGCTAGAGCGATTTTTACATTTTCGTTCCAGGTGAACTCCTACACCTAATGGTTTTAGATCTTAAGAAATCGCGGGTAAATCTCTCCGTACCAGAAAACTGATATGTACAAATGTTCATGAGGATCGGTTAAGCGTTTTAGAAGTATATAAATCGCACAAATACGCAAGCTGAACTTTTATATATAAAGATTATAATATTTTTAAAATATTGTTCTTTTTACATGAGTCTTTCCATATATAAACTTCAGAAACTGGCGCTGAATCCTAGAACTTTTGCGGTTACACACATAAGCATAGTAAATGGAGAAAGATATAGGCCGTTGTAGCATGCAGGTGCAAGATATCAGGAAAGTAAGATTCGGTTCTTGAAAACAGAAGAACTGGAAAACTCAGTCTTGCCAACTCATCTTACAAGTTCAATATTGTAATCTTTCTTTTGTTACATTCTGCTCGAGAAAGTTTGCTTCAAATAAAAGGAGATCGACATTTATTGTATTTCCGTGATATTAAAACTTCCGTTTCCAATCATTACGTAGATACCAATTAAATCACGTTTTCCATAGTACACTCGGTTTTATAAAAATCTGACTTCTTTAATTTATATATTTATATCAATAAATAATATATTACGATGCGAGGTTAGGAAGTGGTTTTTACAGAAGCGAGGAAATGAGATTCTGTTAAACACTTCACAGTCGTGCGTTGTCCATTATTTTTTGCGCGTTACTGTTTTAAAAATAATAAATAATATAAATGGAAATATTTTCGTTCATTATAAACAATTGACTAACGTTAACAGTGTGGGCAACGTTTATTAGTTGAGACTACAGGAGGCTGTAACACCAATCTGTATAAAATGGCGGCAAGTACATATTTATTGTTTTATATTGTTTTAAATAAAGCTCAGTTCATTTAAAATGCAGTGATTCGTTTCGTATAATGTATATTAACACTACCTTTTGGATATGTTTTTGTATATACATTGTACGTAGTATACATAAAGGGCAGTGGTTTTACTTCCCGCACGAGGTTTGTAATATGTAATATTACAGTCTAGTTATTTAGGTTGGCATCCCCGAAGTTTAGGAAATTGAATTTTCAATCATGGTCAACATTACTGTAGATGCGATAAAACGCACTATCGCGTAAAGAAATTAAATATATGTCCACACATAGAAGTGCATTATATAATATAAATGGGCAGCTAATGACAAATGAAGGAAATTTTGAAGAAGTGGCGAATTCAAATACCTAGGAACAATAATAACAAATAGGAAGTTAGGGCACAAGCAAATTAAACATAGATTCAATTCTGGAAATGCGTGCTATTATGTAGGCCTAGTCCACCGCTGTGGTCTCGAGGTAGCGTGCGGTCTTGTCACGCAGCGGGTCCGGGTTCGATCCCCGCTCGGGGCAGTTTTTCTGGCTGAGGTTTTTATCGGGGTTTTTCCTCACCTGTATGACAAATGTCAGGAAAACTTTAAGGCCCAAACGGTCCCCGAAATCATATGGCCATCATCATCATCATCACCATCCTTCACCGGTGTGGAAAGCAACGGGAAGCTACCACACATAAAAATCCCTAGTAAAGCTGCAAGCATAGCATGAAAATGCTATGATTGCAGTGAAGAACCTGCCTTCGGGCAGAATTGCTATGGATGGATGGGTGTAGGCCTATTACACGGATCTTGTCCTCCAAACTTCTGTCAAAGAGTTAAATTGAAAATATATAGAAATGTTATTCTCCCAGTTGTTTGGACGCGAAGCATGGACTTTAAGGGAGGAGAAAATATTACGAGTATTTGACAATAAAGTTGATAGTATAATTTTTGGAGGAAAGAGAGATGAACAGACAAGCGATTGGACAAAACTACATAACAGTGAGCTACATGGTCTTTATAGGAAGCCAGATATAATAAGAACAGTTAAGTCTCGTAGACTGCGATGGGCAGAACATGTGGCACGAATGGGGAATGAAAGACGTACATGGAAGCTTATTGTAGGAAAACCAGAGGGAAAACGCCCAGTTGGTAGACCAAGAATGAGGTGAAGTAGAATGTACACGGGGTGATTCGAAAACATTAGCTCAGAATAGGGATGTATGGAGAGCTTATGTCCGCGAGGCTATGAACCTACGGTTTCGATAGTACCAGTGAGTTAATTAGTGAGTTAGTTATATCAATAAACCAATGAATGTAACGGAGTACAATTGAATGGTTGCCCCGAAAATAGATTTATCCAACAAAAATTTTAAAATTGAGTTTTCAGTTCATTGATTATCCGGAGAACATCACAGCCCGGTGGATGTAAAACTATCCCTACTCTCTTCAAACACCTGTTTTATCTATCTTTAAAAGTTGGCTTTCAAGCGAATGGTGATCTATCTGTAGCAAAATGGCGAAAGCACTCAGTCAAACCGTGAGTAGCCGTGCAGAAAAATAATTATTGCTTACTTACTTACTTACTCACTGGCACTATCGAACCCGTAGGTTCATGGCCGCGCGGACATAAGCTCTCCATACATCCCTATCCTGAGCTAATGCTTTCCAATCATTTCCTGTATAATCTACTTCCCTCAAATCATAGTTAATGTTATTCTCCCACCTCATTCTTGGTCTACCAACTGGACGTTTTCCCTCTGGCTTTCCTACAAGACGCTTCCATGCAAGTCTCCCATTCTCCATACGTGCAACATGTCCTGCCCATCGTAGTCTACGAGACTTAACTGTTCTTATTATATCTGGCTTCCTATAAAGACCATGTAGTTCATTGTTATGTAGTCTTCTCCATTCACCTGTCTCTTCATCTCTCTTTGGTCCAAACATTTTCCTAAGTACTTTTTTCTCAAATACTTGTAATCTTCTTTCCTCCCTTAAAGTAAGAGTCCATGTTTCGCACCCATATAATATAACTGGTAGAATAATAGTTTTATATTTTTTCAGTTTAACGTTTTTTGAAAGGAGTTGGGACATCAAGAGTCTCTGCAATGCATAATAACACGCATTTCCAGACTTAAGCCTATGTTTAATTTCTTTGTGCATCTCATTCCTATTTGTGATTATTGTTCCTAGGTATTTGAATTCAGCCACTTCCTGAAAATGTCCCTCATTTGTCATTAGCTGTCCATATCCATTATATAATTTATTTCTACGTGTGACCATATAATTTAGTTTTATTGATATTTACTTCCAGTCCTAATTTCTTAGTGTTACTCAATAGTGTATTCATTGCATTCATAGTTCCGTGAATTCTATCAGAATCTTAGAAAATTTGAGTGAAAATAAGAAAGACACAAAGAATGTAACCAAATAACTTTGAATGGAAAATAAATATTAACTGATAAAGTTAAAAAATTTTCTAACTGAATCAGTGTTAAGTTCATATGTTCTATATCTCATTGTTGCAGTTTTAGTTAAATAATGGTTATATCATTTTTTTTCATTCTATAAAGATAGATCGCTTTTGCACTCAATTCTATATTGAATTATTAATATTCAATTAGAAGAATACCGTTTTGCATTAAAATTGGCTGTATATGTTTCCAGTAGGATAAGCTATTAAAATGTATATAATATAATAAAAGCAATTGCCTTAAAATAAATGTTATTGATTTATTTCGTTTTCCCAACAATTTGTAGTTTGTGCGTTAGATCTGTTTTCGGTGTAACTACTCAATTATAACTTAGAGCAAATACATTTTTATTACCTAGAACAGTATATGCCAAACATGTTTTCATCACGGATTCCTTTGGACTTGAAAAAACAATTTGGGGGAACCTCAATGAATCCTATTGTATGACCCTTTCGGATTCCCTGATTCCGTGGAGCAAACGTAAATTGTGAGTTCTGATGTATGTCAATTAGTTCATAAGGGATTAAAAATTGGGCGAAATAAAACATTGAATGCATTATGTTTTGCAGATGATATAGTATTAATTTTTACAGAGAGGACAGGATACAAAAAGCAGTCTGTCAATTAAATAATATATGTAAGAAATATAATATGATAATTTCAAAATTAAAAACTAAACTAATGGCGTTCCATGGAAAGTATGAACAAAATTAGTAATAGAAGATATTGTTGGAGCAGGTTTCACACTTCCAGTATTTGGGCTGCGATATAGTTCCAAAGATGTTAAAAATAATTCGAGAAAATACTTTCGTATTTGTCTGATCCAATCCTCAAGCTTCAGACAGAGTCTTCCCGCCGAATGACAGTCCGCGATTCCGGACAAGGTCTAGGCAAAGGATGCCCGTTGCTGTACTTCTTTCTCGTCGTTCGCGATAGCCAAGGTAAAAACCGCGGGCGACGCCCCAGCCCCAAGCAGACGCTTATGAAGAAGAACAAGATAGAAATAAAAAATCAGAAATTTTAACGTATTTTTAGAAAAATCAAACGAAAACTGAGGAACAAAATAAGAAAGGATACGTAGCCCAGATTTTACTCAGCGATGGCGCTACCAGTGGCGATGTATGGAAGTGAGGCCTGGGTCCTGAAGAAAAAACAAAAAAGTAAAATTCAGGCAGCGGAAATGAGATTCCTACGGGCTGTGAAAGATTGCATTAGAGAGGAACTAAAAGTACAACCACTTCTTCAACAAATAGAAGAACACAGAAACAATTGGATAGAACATCTGCAAAGAATGATAGAGGATAGGATACCAAACATGGCACTGATGTATAATCATGGAGGACGAAGATCAGTAGGAAGACCAAGAAAGCGCTGGGCTGAACAGATGTGAGATCGGAACAGGCAAAGACCTAATCTGTGAAGTTTGATGATGATGATTATGATGATGATATTACTTACTCACTGGCATTATCGAACCCGTAGGTTCATGACCGCGCGGACATAAGCTCTCCATACATCCCTATCCTGAACTAATGCTTTCCAATCATTCCCTGTATAATCTACTTCCCTCAAATAATAGTTAATGTTATTCTCCCACCTCATTCCTGATCTACCAACCGGGCGTTTTCCCCTCTGGCTTTCCTACAAGAAGCTTTCATTCCCCGTACGTGCAACATGTCCTGCCCATCGCAGTCTACGAGACTTAACTGTTCTTATTATATCTGGATTTAAATAAAGACCATGTAGTTCACTGTTATGTAGTCTTCTCCATTCACCTGTCCATCTCTCTTTGGTCCAAAAATTTTCCTAAGTACTTTATTCTCAAATACTTCTAATCTCCTTTCCTCTCTTAAAGTATGAGTCCATGTTTCGCAACCATATAATATAACTGGTAGAATAACAGTTTTATATATTTTCAGTTTAACGTTTTTTGAAAGGAGTTGTGACATCAAGAGTGATGATGATGATGTCGTATGTCTTAATTGTTGGTTAAAATGTCCCCTTAAAGATTTGAGAACTTGTGATTTACTTGGTTTGTTTAAAGTAAATATTGCTTGAAACGCCTGCCAGGTTCAAATACTGTGCTTGCTGCTAGGCAAACCGAGCGTGTTATTGTAAAATGTTAGAGTTTGCTTGAGAACAAGTATAATTACTTTGTGTGGTTACAACAAGTGATTGCTTGCCTTCACCTGAACTCCCCCTTAACAAGGAGTATTGATCAGTCTCTTACGTCCCTTCACGTGAATTGCAAACACATTAATTATTCCCACATTTCACAGTTACTCCCGCATCGTATTCAATGTAGGTATATTTATTTATACTAGTGGTCATTCGACCACAATTCATTATTTTTTTAATTCGTCACAAATACGTCATTATGCATTAATTTTAGATTTATTTTAAAAATACGAACGATAGGAAATACAGGGCAAGTCAAAATGTTGTGCAGGTTTTCAGAAATTTATTATGTGAAATGTAATGAACATATAATATTGTGAGACATATTGTATGAAAGGTAAACTCTCAAAGTTTTTTTTTAAATATTCACAGATGTTCTATGTGAGCGCCTTTTGTTACACGACAGATGTCAAGCCGATATTCAATCTCCTGCCAAACTTTCTGTAGCAGTCCGCGGTCGATATCAGCAATGGCTGAAAACCTGCACAACATTTTGACTTGCCCTGTATGTGATATAGCTTGGCTAAGCCATATTTAAAAAACAATAACGCGTCATTTGACATTTATCATCACCATCATCATCATCTGCCTTCATGGATTAGGTCTGTTGACCCGTTCCGACTTCAGCCCATCTCTTTCTAGGTCTGCCCACATCTCGGGTGCCTTTAGGTTTGTATTTTGTTATTTGTTTTGGATATCCATCTTCATTCATTCTGTCTATGTGTTGCTTCCATTTTTGTCTATATGTATCCATTTTATCAGTTATTGCAAATATTTCAAGTTCCCGTCTTATTTCTGTGTTCTTGATTCTGTCTTCCTTAGTGCACCCTTTAACAGATCTCAAAAATTTCATTCTGCCGCCGTTATCCTACTTAGAACTTGTTTTTTATGTATCCAGGCTTCTGATCCATAGAACAGTACCGGTACTGCCAACATTTTATAAAATTTCAATTGGGTCTCTCTTGTTGTTTTTTTATTTAGTGATCGTTTTATCGTACCACATATTCCCTGGAATTTTGCTATTTTATTATTTATATCATAATTAAATTAAATGTCACATCCTAGATAATTGAGATGGTTCACCTGTTCTATGATTTTGTTTCCTATTACTATTTTCGATCTATTTGACATTTATATACTATTTATACTAATAAAATTTGCATGTGTACGAGAATATATATCCCTTCTTCTTTGTTTCTCACTCCGACCCGTCAATGTTCTGTGTCGAGGTATAAATCGATGTAGGTGCGAATTCTAAATACAGTAAAACTTGTTTAATCAGGAACGTAAAATAATGCGGAAATTTGTCCAATGTGAACAAATTTATTTGTCCCGGCGAAATAATAGTAATTTTACGTGTATTTATTTTGCATAAAACGGAATCTGTCCAACGGGGAAACGGAAGGATATTTCTATACAATTCTGAAAAAAATGTTTATAAAGCGGAAAGACAGGGAAATAAATTAGCATCTGTTTCATTGAATTCCCATTAGGCAAAAAAAAAAAAAAAAAAAAAAAAAACCTAAGGAATGATTTCTGCCGCCGGGTGAAGTAGAGATTCTACCTGTACTTGAAATTTTATTTAGGCCTCACTGCACATCCGTTATGCGAAATACAGATACCTATCTTAGAAATAAGTCCACCGCTGTGGTCTCGAGGTAGCGTGCTGCCTTGTCACGCAGCGGGCCCGGGTTGGATCCCCGGTCGGGGCAATTTTTCTGGGTGAGGTTTTTATCGGGGTTTTTCCTCACGTGTAAGACAAATGTCAGGAAAACTTTAAGGCCCAAACGGTCCCCGAAATCATATGGCCATCATCTTTATCATCATCATCCTTATCATTATCATCATCACCATCATCCTTCACCGGTGTGGAAAGCAACGGGAAGCTACCACACCTACACAATTCCCTAGTAAAGCTGCAAGCATAGCATGGAAATGCTATGATTGCAGTGAAGGACCTGCCTTCGGGCAGAATTACTATGGATGGATCTTAGAAATAACCATTGCACTCTAAAATCTTAAATTAGTTTAAGTTCTGAGGCAAATCTTTCACAGGTAGCGTTCTGAATTTACGGAATAAAGATGGCTAAACCGTATGTATCATTAACATTAAATGAAAATGTGAAAGTGATTGAAGATAAATCTCCAAATTTTCAGATCGATGCTCCAAAATCTTGCTCCAGCTGTTGCTAAATCCCTAGGGAATAACGATTTCAAGGCATCTTCAGGTTGGCTGGACAGTTTTAAAAGACGACACAATGTAGTGTGAAATGAAATTTGCGGGGAATCAAAGGATGTGGACGAAAATGTAGTTAGTGCGCGGAAACCGAAACTGCATACTTTAATTTCAGGATTCGCGCATAAGAGACATAAAACATTCAAGACTAAAAGTGTATAAAACACTGGCTCTTCCAACTCTTTTGTATGGTAGCGAAATATGGACGTTGAAACAGAAACATATACAGAGACTTATATCTGCTGAAATGAGATACCTTCGGAGGACTGCAGGATACACACACTAGATCACAAAAAAAAAATGAAGACATCTTAGAAGAATTACACATGGAACCTTTAGAAAACAAAATTTCTGATTATAAGTCAAGATGGATGCAACATGTTCATCGAATGGAAGATCACAGGATATCCAAACAAATGTTAAGATATCAAGCTGCAGGAAGAAGAAGACCAGGACGTCCACTTAAAAGACTTTTGGGTGGTGTTTCTCTTGAGGCCTAAACAGGTCAACAAATTGCCTAAATTCATTAATATACTATGATGATGATGATATTAAATTAGAATTTGTGTTGTATTTGGACTAGGTTATCAACAAAATGTACTGGGGCTTCTTGAGCACACAGCATTTTTATGTCATGCATGGAAGTTTGAACTCGCGTACCTCGGGTTCCTCATATCAAAATGTTGTGTATCCTCTTATACAACTCTTGCAATTTGCGCGCATGAGTTCTTGGACATGGTTTATTTTAATAAAAAAAACTCCTGGCGCGACAGGCCTACAAGGTCCTTAGCCTATCAGCTGGCTGCTGGCCTCACATCCACATGTGTCAGTCACAGAGGTAGATGATAATCAGCCAGTGTAGGGGTGACATGTGGTCAGCACGTCGAGTCCCCCAGCCGTTATAGCTAGTTTTCTCAACCTGGAGCCGCTACCTATTGTAGCTACCCAAATGCATCACGATGCTGGGTGGGCACCGGTCCCATACTGACCGAAATACCATGAGAAAATTTCTTCCCCCATGGAGACACGTACCAGCGCAAGTCCCATAGCTCTGCGCCAAGGCTAAGGTTTATTTTAATAGTGACCTTAAATTTTCGCAAAACTTGCACACTCTAATACATCGCTACCAAAGTACTTTTAGTAGTAGTTGTTGTTGTTGTTGCTGTTGTAATTCCTGTCACTCCTCTTGGAAGCATAGGACCTTTGTGAAAGCACACCATCGGACTCCGTTTTTACCAAATTCCTGATTTTATTTCAACTGTTTTTCCTTGTTGTTTAATTTCTGTTGTTACTGTGCTGCGCCATGTAATTTTTGATGTTCCTCTTTTTCTAGGCAATCCCTGTGGATTACATTCCAGTGCTCTCTTTGGCACTCTCCAGATCCCTTCTGAGAGCGTATCTAATCCATTTGCATTTGCGATATTTAGTTTCTTTCCAGATTTCATTATGTGATGTTATCATCCATAATTCCGCGTTTGATATGTTTTTAGCCAGCAGATTCTCAAAATAAATGTCAAGCATCTGACCAAAGTACTTTGGTGAGGCGATTTTCGGAAACTGTTGATTTATAATGGTCAGTTTTAGTGTCCATTTAATCACGAATAATAATTATTTGGGCTGTAATTTTTACTGTAAATACAAAATCTGAAATGATACGCGTAACTGTACATGAAACATTAAAGAACAAAACAAGTAGAGATATTAGATTGAAGTTTTATAGAACATTGGCAGCCCCTTCTTTACTTTATGGGAGTGAAACTTGGGTAATGACCAAAAAATTACAAAGTAGAATACAAAGCGTAAAAATGAACTTCCTTAATAGAATAAAAGGCTGCACAAGATTGGGTCGTTTAAGAATGAAGATATAAGAACAGAGTTAAATATATATCCCCTGAATGGTGAAACCAAAGAATGTAGAAATAAATGGTTTAGACATGTTGAAAGAATGAATGTAACAAGATTACCAAAAGCAAATGTAGGAAGGCTAGTGAAAAATAGAGCAACTGTGAGGTGGAACAAGCAATTTGCCAGACCGTGAGAAAAAGAAGAAGATAATCATCAAGATTTGTGACTTTCCTACTTTAACTACTTCTTCTTCTTCACTTCACGGGCTAGCAAATTGCCTGTTCCGCCTCACAGTTGTTCTGTCCATCTTTTCACTGGCCTTCCTACATTCCTTGAACCTCTTGGCTTGTAGTTGAATGCTGCTCTTGGTAATCTTGATACATTCATTCTTTCCACGTGTGTAAACCATTTCTCTCTATGTTCTCTAATTTTCTCATCCAATTAATATATATTTAACTCTGTTCTTATATCTTCATTCCATATCCGATCCAATCTTGTGCAGCCTTTTGTTCTTCTAAGGAAGTTCATTTCTGCGCTTTGTATTCTACTTTGCAATTTTTTGGTCATTACCCAAATTTCGCTCCCATAAAGTAATGCAGGAACTGCCAATGTTTTATAAAACTTCAATCTAGTATCTCTTCGTTTTATTCTTCAATGTTTTATGTACGGTTCCGCATATCATTTGAAATTTCGACAGTTTCATATATATGTCTCTTTCATTTTTTGCGTTTATAGTAAAATTACAACCCAAATAATTAAAATTTGTTACTTGTTCCAGAGGTTTGTTGTCTATTACGATTTTTGATCTTATATGATCATTTCCCCAAAATGCCATTATTTTTGTTTTTTCTTTCGATATTTTGAAATTATATTCTTGGCATAACTGATTTAATTGATATAAAGAGTACTGCAAATTATTTTAATTTTCTTGAATAATAACCACATCGTCAGCATACATTAAAACTTTTAAAATTTTAAAACGGTCCATTCTTATAACTTACCTATATTAACAATACGTTTCCAATTTTGGATGATGTCATTAATCCTACTTTAACTTGAGTCTCCATTTCGTGGATCTCTGGACATTAGTAACACGAGAATTTTTTTAATCAAAGAGTGACATGTATGGTATTCAGTGGTAGATGAGACGATATGGCGTACCGATGTATTTCTGGTTAATTTGGAGCAGTGAGCACAAGTAACGAAGACGTCAGACAATGATACGAAGCGATATTATATGTGTTCTGGCTTCTGAAGCATTTCTGCCAACTACACTGCTTGGCAACACAGAGATATCGCGTAGAGAACACAAAGGCTATGGATTCCTAAGATTCGTGGCTTCGCTTTGATCAAAAGCGGTATTAATGAAGCTCTGATGTCAGAGAGTCACCTTTTGCCTCATAATCTGTTACTGTGTATTTAATTAACACTAAGCTGAGGAGGTAAATTATTCTGCCAGTTGGAGGGAATTTTTATTCCCGATTTGCTTTGAGCTCAGTGATGCGATATGTATTATCTTAATGTATTAGTATTAAACAAAATAAAACTTATATAGGCACTAAATGAGAGCATTCTCAATAAATATACTATAGATTCACATATCTACCGCAATATCTAGTTTTAAATTTAAAAAAGTTCTAAAACAGAAATCGATTTTAGTTGAAGATGACTTATACAGTAAAACTTGTTTAATCCGGAACGTGAATAATGCGGAAATCTGTCCAATGTGAACAAATGTATTGGTCCCGGCCAAATAATATAATTTTATGTGTATTTATTTTGTATAAAACGCAATCTGTCCAACACGAAAACGGAAGGATATTTCTACACAATTCATGAAAAAATGTTTATAAGGCGGAAAATAGAAAGAGAAATAAATTAGTTTCCATTTCATTGAATTCCAGTTAGGCGAAATAACAATAAGCGATGATTCCTGCCGCCATGTAAACTAGAATTTCTACCTGTATCTAAACTTTATTTATACCCTTTAATGCGAAATACAGGTTCGTTTAACAAATATTTGGCGTATGACATCTGTCTTACAAATAACCGGTGCACTGTAAAATCTTAAATTAGTTTAAGATCTGAAACCGATTGTGTACGTATCTTTCACAGATAACGTTCTGAATTTCCGAAATAAAGATGGCTAAATCGTATGTATCATTGTCATTAAACGAAAAAGTGAAACTGATTGAAGATAAAGAAAGCGAAATAATGACTAAATTTAAATGTAGAAAAACCCGAGTTTATGAGATTTTAAAACACAAAGAAAAAATAATTAATGAATGGAAGCAAGGAAATGATCAAATGAAGACAAAAGCAAGATAAAAAAAATCGACGGAAGTAATGTGGGAATGTCTTACAAGCACACAATAAAAAAAATCCATATTTCCGGTCCCATGCTCCAAAGTCAAGCATTATCCCTACGAAAAAAACGATTTCAAGGCATCTTCAGGTTAGCTGGACAGTTTTAAAAGACGACACAATGTAGTGTGGAATGAAATTTGCGGGGAATCAAAGGATGTGGACGAAAGTATAGTTAGTCAGTGGAAACCGAAACTGCATACTTTAATTTCAGTATGCGCACCTAAGAGACATTTTTAACGCTGTTTTTTTTTTTTTGCGCATTACAGTCGAAGTCGCTCATACATACTATACTTCACTTTCCAACGGCAGCGAAACTACAATTATTAATCCAAGTTACGTAAAAAGTCATATAAAAGGTAAAGTGATCCCACTACAGGCCTCAGGAGGCCCTTGAGGTAGTAGGAGGTTAAGGCTCCCACTTTTTCTTGACAATCGGCACTTGATGTCAGCCGGGTTGTCAGCCCTGCGTGACGGCCGCCTTTACCCCAGAACAAGCGTCTGGTACTCATTTCAGTTAGAGGCTGAGTCGACCCCAGGGCCATAGTGCCGCCAGAAGGTTTGGGTCAGTTTAAAAATCCTGACCCCACCGGGACTCGAACCCTCGACCTTCCGGCTTGTAGCGCAGTGCCTTAACCACTACGCTACGGCGTGCCCCAAAGTCATATACGGTACTCTATAATCTAAGATTGGTTAATCTTTTTTTTTGTTTTTTATAATGCGGAATTTTGTCTAACGTGGAAAAAATGGTCACATGCGATTCCGCTTTGAACAAGTTTTATATATATATCAGGTGCTTATTTTAATATTTTAAAAGATTAATATAATTGTAAATATTAATATAAAATTATAGAATATTCACCTGAAAGGTCCGTCTCCTCAACTTAATTATCCTCACTTCGTGAGTCGTGAATTTATCGATAATTTGGAAATCCCTCGTGGCATTACTTATGATAAATACCAACTAGATAGTATAACAGTCACAAGATTGATGATCGGGGCCAGAGGTACCATACCAGGATTCCTAGCCAAATTTTGGAATTCCTTAGATTTGGACAGGATGTATCTTTCTAAAATTGCCATCGCTGCCATTAGAGGATCAATTTCAATTTTAAGAAACCATTTTTACAAAATTGCTACTTTGTAGTATGTATACTTCAATCAGGCCTACAAGTTGAATTTTTAAAATGTATTTACAAAATATATTTAATAAATTCAAAACATAATTGCCTGTATCACTTTGTCCTTGAGGCAATCCTCTAATGAGGAAAGTTGTATATAATAATAAATAACTAAGTAGAAAACAAGCATTGAATGAATTATTTTAGAGTTGCTTTCTGTGTAGGGAATTCAACATTTTCTTTCTGTAACTCTGCATTACACTGTCTATACTCTTGTTCGTGTAAATACCAAACTGTTGTTGAAGTAAACTTCATCAAAGTACTTTTCAAAATTTCACCAGAGATTAAACCAACCATTAATTCTACTTTGCCACATAGTTATCATAAACAATAACTTGTAAATCTTTACAGAGTTTCCCCTTAAAATAAACAGAGCTTGAACTGGGCGTTTTCATCATTAGGATCCCTGGCTACGTCAGACATTGCATAGGTAGCCTGGAGGTGCCCTTTTGACATACGATAGTATTTTTCTCTCTCTCTTTGTGTCTACATATAAAGGATGTGTTTAAACATTCCTAACAGATGGGGAGAAAGAAGAGAGAAGATAAAAAAAGGACAATCGCTTCTAGGGGTCCTTTTGATAGTTCCCTCCAGTGTCCTCTTTTTGAATACGTTTCAGTCGATCTCGTGTTGATGCGATGTTGAACTCGCCGTAAATCTAGTTTCATCAGCAGTGCGAAATGTGCTTTCTTACCCAACTGCCTTCACATTCTTTTGTTAGTAATATTTTGTTCCTCGAGGGTAGTGGGCTAGGAATATTTGATATAGCTGATCACCCGTTTTTGCCCAGGAATCTTCTTATCCTGATGTGCTTGGAATAAATGAGCTGAAAGAGAAAATTAACGTGTTTTTTGTTTAGTTGAATAAGTGTACGGAAAACTTACATCGTAATTGTTTTTAGATACACCGTGATGATTGGCCTGCATTGCCCGGGAATCTACTTATCCCGATCTTCTCGGCATAAATGAGCTGAAAGACGAAGGTTAATGTGTTTCTATGATTAGTTGAGTAAGTAAATGAAAAAGAAAACAAGATCTAAGTTTTTTTACATAAAAAACAAGATCTAAGTAGGATAACGGCGGCAGAAATGAAATTTTTGAGATATTTTAAAGGGTGCACTAAGGAAGACAGAATCAAGAACACAGAAATAAGACAGGAACTTGAAATATTTGCAATAACTGATAAAATGGATACATATAGACAAAAGTGGAAGCAGCACATAGACAGAATGAATGAAGATAGATATCCAAAACAAATAACAAAATACAAACCTAAAGGCACCCGAGATGTGGGCAGACCTAGAAAGAGATGGGTTGAAGTCGGAACGGGTCAACAGACCTAATCCACGAATGAAGATGATGATGATGATGATGAAGTAAATGAAAAAAAAAATAAATTTATATCGTAATTATTTTAAGATACCTCGTGCTGATTAACCGGTGTTGCCCGGGAATCTATTTATTCCGATCTTCTTGGCATAAATAAACTGAAAAACAAAATTCGTTATTGTGAGTTATCCGTAAAAGAATATCCGCCGTGAGCTGCTACGATTGCCCAGGAATCTACTTATCCCGATCTTCTTGTCATCAATGAAAGACAAAAATGGTTATTGTGAGTTATCCATAAAAGATAAACACATGCTGTCGCTCACTTTTTGTAGAGTTTTATGGGATATTCAATTCTGTGTACATTGATTTTGTGTATTTGTTATGGTTTAGGCAGCGTAAGCCATTTAAGCGTCCATAAAACTACTTTTTTAATACGTTTTTCACTATAAAGGGTGATTTTTATGAGTGAAGTGCTTGAGTATTACAACTCTCTCATAGCCTATAACCTTCCCGGGAAATTCCTGAACATTTTACAAAAAGCCCCATAACAATCGGATGAACGGTATGGCAGCGCATAAAATACGAAAAAAACAAACATTTATTTTTATATATTACCTGTTTACTTGATGAATTTATATATATATATATATATATATATATGAAAAGAAAAAAAAAGAATGCTTGAGTCGGGATTTGAACTCGAGTCTGTAAAATCTGTACCTTTAGCGCTCTAACCAACTGAGCTACCCAAGAATTCCAACACAAACATACAATTTTCTTATACAAGTAGTATTCTCAATTCACACAAGAGGTAGCGGAAATTTCTTCCAACTGCCATCTAGCGGCTAACATAACAGTTAAGCAAATTATTAAAGAGAATATTTACTTTATAGCAGTAACGCTTGTATATATAGATATTATAAATATATTTTTGACATTTGGCAATGAAGGCAAATATGATATCATATCATATCATATCATATCATATTTGCCTTCATTGCCAAATGTCAAATATATATATATATATATATATATAAGCAACATACCAATAGACTAATTCATTACAGTTTATGACTTTCCTTGTTTTTTTTTCACCTATAATAAATTGGATTTGTTCTTTCTTTGTGTATGTATTATTTTGTTAGTTTTAATTTTAATTATCTATAACTTTATCGTGTTATTAGGTCTTAATTTTATTGTTGTTCAGTGTAGTCAGATAACCGTATAGTATGTATTAATAACATTATTATGGTTCTTGTATTTGAATGTAACATATATTTGTTCTGGTGAGTGGAAGAGAAGGCCATATGGCCTTAACACCATCAGGATAAATAAATAAACCCTTAATAGCACTTTATATAATTGAATTATTCATTTTTGTGCAGGAAAACTGCGCGGATTTCGAGGTGCAGGTGTCTGCGCAGTGCGATGCATTGATAGAGGCAATACACAGGCGTAAACAAGAACTGGTTGACTTCATCAGACAGAATAAGGAAGTGAAACTGCGCACGTTGAAGGACCAAGTCTCAACATGCACTTGCAAGCTTCAGCATACAACAGGTCTGTTGCAGTTCTGCATCGAGGCGCTCAAGGAAACGGACTCCGCTGCCTTCCTGCAGGTACAAATATTACGTTACTTATTCATAACAAAACCGTCGCACAACGAATTTGTAGCCGATTTACGGTGACTATTTAACTCATGCCCCATCATAATAAAGAAAGCACCTCCTTTTTAACATTCTGAATTGGCCATAGCATTATTTTGCAGTGACTGACTCTGTAAGAAATACGGCAACCAGATTGTATATATAGTGCACGAATGTCAACACGTAGCGCATACGAGAGATAATATAAAAACATTTGCAACAATTGATTATACAAAAAAAAAACCGCTGATTGCACTTTCTTAAATGAATTATTTTCCAGGAAATGACGCAGAAAAATATAATTGACATATTATTACACGCTTTATATTAGCTTGACCTGTATGTATCTATCTACCTATCTATGTAACTGAATTTCTCAACGCGTTTTTCACCCACTTAAAATAATTGGATCGACTTGAAATTTTGTATACTTGTAGAGGATCCGTGACAATACATATTCTCGTACATTTCTATTTTCAAAAATCCTGGCCAGAATCATCATAAAATCTTAAAAAAATGTTTTTGTATTTATGTAACGAAGGGGGGGGGAAATACTTTGAACACGATTTTTTCACCCACTTAGAAACATATGATAGACTTGAAACACGTTGTATACTTGTAAAGGACCAAGTGGACAATACAATAATTCCATATGCATTTTCTAAAGTACCCTGGCCAGAATCATCAGAAAATAAAAAAAAAGTGTTTTTGTATCTTATATAACGGAATCTTTGAACACGATTTGCACCCACTTAGAGACATTGACTCGACTTGACGAAACTTGTATACCTTGTAAAGGATCCCGTGACAATACCAATAATTTCACCATTTTATTTTCTAAGAACTTCCTGGCCAGAAAATAATCCATCATAAATCAACAAAAGTATGGTTTCGTAAACATTATGTAACGGAATCTTCTGAACACTGATTTTCACCCAACTAGAGAAAATGGATCGATTCTGCAACTTTGTATATTTGTAAAGGACCCATGACACTACAATAATTTCATATTTTATTTCTAAATTCCTGGCCAGAATCATCAGAAAATAAAAAAAATATTAAAACTGGTAATATAGGTTACGGACTTGTCGACTTTTTAGTCAATCGTTGTCAGAGCTCAGTTGGTAGAGCGGTGAACTAGTAGTATATAATTTCAGTAATCCATAGGTCGGTGGTTCGAATCCGGCTGGGGAGGATTTTTTTTAGAAGAGTAATAATTTTAGCTCATACTACAATAGTATGGAATTTAAAGATATTTACATTCTTGTCTTATTCTGTAAAATATTAAAACTAAAAAATAAAAAAATAAATAATAGTTTTAAAAAAACTAAAAGAGCCCGCTTTATTAGAAAACCGAACTCAAAAATGAAAAATAATTTTAATTTCCAGTACGCTTGGGATAAATTTAAAGTGGTCAACAAAAAAATCATCTCCAACACATATAGAATAAAATTAGAGTTATCAACAAAAAGAAAATAATTTTATCGTCAAAATCGTGGGGTGCTTTTTATGATTTTTACATGCTCTTCTTAGAGACTTTACTTTTACCAATATCTGTTTATTATCAAATATATTATTTGATATAGAGCACCCCACGCTTTTGATGGTAAAATTATTTTCTTTTTGTTGATAATTCTAGTTTTATTCTAGATGTGTTGGAGATGATTTTTTTGTTGACCACTTTAAATTTATCCCAAGCGTGTTGGAAATTAAAATTATTTTTCATTTTTGAGTTCGGTTTTCTAATAAAGCGTGCTGTTTTAGTTTTTTTAACTATTATTTATTGAAATTATGTAATATTTTGGAAAAAATCCAAGGTTATATATAGCCTTGGAAAAAAATAACTCGATTTTCAAATTTTTTATTTTAACCGGATTTTTTGCGTTATAATTCGCTGACATACCCTCTAGATTGTATTTTTGCACTCTTCGATATTTTTGAAATTATGTAATTTTTGGGAAAAATCCAAGGTTATAGCCTTGGAAAAAAAAACTCGATTTTCAATTTTTTTATTTTAACCGGATTTGTTGCAATATAAATCGCTGGCTCGCCCTCTAGATTGTATTTGGACATTTTTGGATATTTTTGAAATTATGTAATTTTTTGGAAAAGTCCAAGCCTTGGAAAAAAAAACTCGATTTTCAAATTTTTGAGTTTAACCGGATTTTTTGCATTATAAATCGCTGACTCGCTCTCTAGATTGTATTTTTGCAGTTTTCGATATTTTTGAAATTATGTAATTTTTGGGAAAAAATCCAAGTTTATAGCCTTGGCAAAAAATAACTCGATTTTCAAATTTATGATTTTAACTGGATTATTTGCATTATAAATAGCTGACTCGCCCTCTAGATTGTATTTTTGCAGTTTTCGATATTTTTGAAAAATGTCATTTTTGGGGAAAAATCCAAGCCTTGGAAGAAAATAACTCCATTTTCAAATTTTTTTTATTTTATCCGGATTTCTTGCATTATGAATCGCTGTTTGAATTTATGTCATTTTCGGGAAAAAAATCCTTGGTTATACCCTGGAAGAAAATAACTCCATTTTAAATTTTTTTTATTTTAACCGGATTTGTTGCAATATAAATCGCTGGCTCGCCCTCTAGATTGTATTTGGACATTTTTGGATATTTTTGAAATTATGTAATTTTTGGGAAAAGTCCAAGCCTTGGAAAAAAAAACTCCATTTTCAATTTTTTTTTATTTTAACCGGATTTTTTCCATTATGAATCGCTGACTCGCCCTCTAGATTGTATTTTTGCAGTTTTCAATATTTTTGAAATTATGTAATTTTTGGGAAAAAATCCAAGCCTTGGAAGAAAATAACTCGATTTTAAAATGTTTTATTTTAACCGGATTTTTTGCATTATAAATCGCTGTCTCGCCCTATAGATTGTATTTTTGCGGTTTTCGCTATTTTTGAAATTATGTAATTTTTGGGAAAAAATCAAAGGTTATAGCCTTGGAAAAAAATAACTCGATTCTCAAATTTTTGCTTTTAACCGGGTTTTTTGCATTATAAATCGCGGACACACCCACTACATTGTATTCTTTTTCAGTTTTCGATATTTTTGAAATTATGTCATTCTTGGGAGAAATCCAAGGTGGAAATAAATAACTCGATTTTCAAATTTCTGATTTTAACCGGATTTTTTGCATTATAAATTGCGGACACAAATTCTTTATTGTATTTTTGCACTTTTCTATATTTTTGAAATTATGTAATATTTGGGAAAAGATCCAAGGTTATAGCCTTTGAAAAAAAACTCGATTTTCAATTTTTTTTATTTTAACCGGATTTTTTGCATTATAAATCGCAGACACACCCTATAGATTGTATTTTTGCAGTTTTCGATATTTTTGAAATTATGCAATTTTTGGGGAAAAATGCAAGGTTACAGCCTTGGAAAAACATAACTCGATTTTCAAATTTTTTATTTTAACCGGATTTTTTGAATTATAAATCGCTGACTCGTCCTGTAGATTGTATTTTTGCAGTTTTCAGTATTTTTGAAATTGTCATTTTTGGGAATAATCGAAAAAAATATCTCGATTTTCAAATTTTTTATTTTAACCGGATTGTTTGCATTATAAATCGCTGACTCGTCCTCTAGATTGTATTTTTGCGGTTTTCGATATTTTTGAAATTTTGTAATATTTGGGAAAAAATTCATGGTTATAGCCTTGGAAAAAAATAACTCAATTTTCAAACTTTTGATTTTAACCGGATTTTTCGCATTATAAATCGCTGACTCGCCCTCTAGATTATACTTTTGCAGTTTTCAGTATTTTTGAAATTGTCATTTTTGGGAATAATCGAAAAAAAATCTCTATTTTCAAATTTTTTATTTTAACCGGATTGTTTGCATTATAAATCGCTGACTCGCCCTCTAGATTGTATTTCTGCAGTTTTCCATAATTTTGAAATTATTTCATTTTCGGGAAAAAAAAATCCAAGGTTATAACCTAGGAAAAAAACTCGATTTTTCATTTTTTTTATATCATCCGGATTTCTTGCATTATAAATCGCTGACTCGCGCTCTAGATTGTATTTCTGCAGTTTTCGATATTTTTCAATCTATGTCATTTTCGGGAAACAATCCTTGGTTATAGCCTTGGAAAAAAATAACTCGATTTTAAATTTTTTTTAACCGAAGTTTTAGCATTATAAATCGCTGTCTCGCCCTCTAGATTGTATTTTTGCAGTTTTCGCTATTTTTGAAATTATGTCATTTTTGGGAAAAAATCCAAGGTTATAGCCTTGGAAAAAAAAAAATAACTCGATTCTCAAATGTTTGCTTGTAACTGGACTTTTTGCATTATAAATCGCGGACACACTCTCTACATTGTATTTTTTTAGTTTTCGATATTTTTGAAATTATGTCCTTCTTGGGAAAAAATCCGAGGTAATAGCCTTGGAAAAAAAATAACTCGTTTTTCAAATGTTTGATTTTAACTGGATTTTTTTTGCATTATAAATTGCTGACTCGCGCTCTAGATTGTATTTTTGCAGTTTTCGATATTTTTCAATCTATGTCATTTTCGGGAAAAAAAATCCTTGGTTATAGCCTTGGAAAAAAAATAACTCGATTTTCAAATTTTTTATTTTAACCGGATTTTTTTGCATTATAAATTGCTGACTCACCCTCTAGATTGTATTTTTGCAGTTTTCAATATTTTTGAAATTATATAATTTTTGCGAAAAAAATCCAAGGTTATATATTGTAGCCTTGGAAAAAAATAACTCGATTTTCAAATTTGTATTTTAACCGGATTTCTTGCATTATAATTCGCTGACATACCCTCTAGATTGTATGTTTGTACTTTTCGATATTTTGAAATTATGTCATTTTTGGGAAAGATCCAAGGTTATAGCCTTGGAAAAATTTAATTCGATTTTCAAATTTTTGAATTAACCGAATTTTTTGCATTATAAATCGCTGACTCGCCCTCTAGATTGTATTTTAGCAGTTTTCGGTATTTTTGAAATTATGTAATGTTTGGGTAAATAATCCAAGGTTATATATAGCCTTGGAAAAAAAAAACTCGATTTTCAAATTTTTGAGTTTAACCGGATTTTTTTGCATTGTAAATCGCTGACTCGCCCTCTAGATTGTATTTTTGCAGTTTTCGGTATTTTTGAAATTATGTAATTTTTGGGAAAAATCCAAGGTTATAGCCTTGGAAAGAAATAACTCGATTTTCAAATTTTTTATTTTATCAGGATTTTTTTGCATTATAAATCGCTGACTCGCCCTCTACATTGTAATTTTGCAGTTTTCCATGTTCTTGAAATAATGTAATTTTTGGGGAAAAAATCCAAGGTTATATATAGCCTTGGAAACAAATAAGATTTTCAAATTTTTGATTTTATCCGGATTTTTTGCATTATAAATCGCAGACACGCCCTATAGATTGTATTTTTGCAGTTTTCGATATTTTTGAAATTATTCAATTTTTGGAAAAAAAAAAATACAAGGTTATAGCCTTGGAAAAACATAACTCGATTTTCAAATTTTTTATTTTAAGCGGATTTTTTGCATTACAAATCGCTGACTCGCCCTCTAGATTGTATTTTTAAAGTTTTCGATATTTTTGAAATTATGTCATTTTTGGGGGAAAAAATCCAAGGTTATATAGCCTTGGAAAAAAGTAACTCGATTTTCAAATTTTTATTTTAACCGGATTTTTTGCATTATAAATCGCTGACTCGCCCTCTAGATTGTATTTTTGCAGTTTTCGATATTTTTGAAATTATGTAATTTTTGGGAAAAAATCCAAGTTTATAGCCTTGGCAAAAAGTAACTGGTTTTTCAAATTTTTTATTTTATCCGGATTTTTTGCATTATAAATTGCTGACTCGTCCTCTAGATTGTATTTTTGCGGTTTTCGAAATTTTTGAAATTTTGTAATATTTGGGAAAAAATTCATGGTTACAGCCTTGGAAAAAAAACTCGATTTTCAAACTTTTGATTTTAACCGGATTTTTCGCATTATAAAAATCGCTGACTCGCCCTCTAGATTGTACTTTTGCAGTTTTTAGTATTTTTGAAATTGTCATTTTTGAGAATAATCGAAAAAAATAACTCGATTTTCAAATTTTTTATTTTAACCGGATTTTTTTCAATATAAATCGCGTACATATCCTCTAGATTGTATTTTTGCAGTTTTCGATATTTTTGAAGTTATGTAATTTTTGCGAAATGTCCAAGGTTATAGCCTTGGAAAAAAATAACTCGATTTTAATTTTTTTTTTAATTTAACCGATTTTTTTGGATTATAAATCGCTGACTCGCCCTCTAGATTATATTTTTGCAATTTTCGATATTTCAGAAATTATGTAATTTTTGGAGAAAAAGTCCAAGGTCTTGGAAAAAAATAATTTGATTTTCAAATTTTTTGTTTTAACCGGATTTTTGCATTATAAATCGCTGTCTCGCCCTCTAGATTGTATTTTTGCATTTTTCGATATTTTTGAAATTATGTAATTTTTGGGAAAAAAATAACTCGATTTTCAATTTTTTTTATTTTTACCGGATTTTTTGCATTATGAATTGCGGTCACACCCTCTAGATTGTATTTTTGCAGTTTTAGATATTTTTGAAATTATGTAATATTTTGGAAATAATTCTAGCTTATAGCCTTGGAAAAAAATAACTCGATTTTCAAATTTATTATTTTAACCGGATTTTTTGCATTATAAATCTCAGACACATCCTCTAGATTGTGTTTTTGCAGTTTTCGATATTTTTGAAATGATGTAATTTTTGGGAAAAAATCCGAGGTTATAGCCTTGGAAAAACATAACTCGATTTTCAAATTTTTTATTTATATCATAGTACATCAGAAACTAATTAATACCTATAACGTTGGTTATAAATTTCTACACTAGGGTGCATTCTTACAACATTGCGATGTTTTGGCAATAAATATTATTATGATCTGGTTGCAGTTATCGAACAAAAGAAGCAAATGAAGCGCGTCAATCGTTTCTCATTTGTTTTCAAACATCGCCGTTTACATTAAATATATAAATATTTTAAAATAACTATATTTAAATAATGATTTGTGAGTAAACAGCTTAATTCTTCTTCTTCTTCCTTGCAAGTATTAGGCCAAGGCCTGTTACGATCCTATAGAAAATTTTCCCTCCCCGGGAAATTCTCGTATAAGACTTGAAAGCATAATAATAGTCCCTTCGGTTGGTTGCTGGCCAAAGGAAGGCAAGACCAGTGATGGGGCTGCCCTCTTATAGCCTCTGGTCAGGCTTTTCTGGAGAAGAAAAGAAAATAAAGGAAAGAAGAAATGGAAGAAAGGAAAGACTCCCTAGCCCTCGGATGCCCTAATAGCGTCGGGGTAGAAAAAAAACAAGAGTTAACCTAGAGAGGTTAGATAGTAAAGTTAAAAGAGTGCAAAACACAAGTAAGTGGAAGAAATGTTTTGCTCAGCTTGGGCACCTTGTGGTCGCCATCCACATATCCCCTAGATGAGGACCCCTGAGGGTACAGCTTAATAAAAATAAAAATAAAACAGCTTAATTTTATTCGTTAAATAGTCCTAACAAAAGCCACTCTTGATTTCGAAATTTTTTTGATAAATTCACTCCTCACTTCGTGAGTCGTGAATTTATCGATAATTTGGAAATCACTCGTGGCATTACTTATGACTATTTAACTCATGCCCCAAATGGGAGTCAATGACCAATCACGTTTCAATTATTTCTGTTTTACAACCAATCAGAGTCGTGTTTCACTAAATATTTATCAGTGTTATAATTACCATATTAAAGAAAGCTCCTCCTTACAATATTGCGTTCCTTTGGCAATAAATAGTATGATCTCGTTGCAGTGATAAACAAAAGAAGCAGTAGAAGAGTACCTATCGTTTCTCATTTGTTATCAAACATCGCCGTTTACATTAAATATATAAATATTTTAAAATAACTATAGTTAAATAATGATTTGTGAGTAAACATCTTAATTTTATTCGTTAAATAGTCCTAACAAATGCCACTCTTGATTTCCAAATTCTCTAGATAAATTCACTCCTCACTTCGTGAGTCGTGAATTTATCGATAATTTGGAAATCACTCGTGGCATTACTTATGACAATCTGTATTATATTGTAGCAGTTGGCTGGGGGTTCGTCTTCACATAGTTTATGTCCTAAATAATCACACATATATTGTATAATAAGTAAAACCTGTCTGTGAAGGAACATGGCGGTTCCTTATAGTATATTGTCATACAAGTGAAGTATAAGCACTTATTACTGATCGAGAAAAAGTTTGAAAAAACGAGGCGCTTGCACCGAGTTTTTTTCAATTTTCGAGATCTGTTACGTGCTTACCTCATGTGTATTGCATACTATATTTTGGTCGATGAGACTAATTTTTATTAAATATAGTAATAAATTAATTAAAATATTGGTTGGATGTAAATGACTTCTATGAGAAAGAAACATTTGGTGTTCGTTGCTATGTAGTTTTTCATTTGTTTTATTATAAGCAAGGATTGTTGGCTGTGGAGACATTTTTATATGTAGTACCGTGATTAGAATCTGTTTGATAATCTTATTATGGAAGGAGTCATGGTAGATGATAGAGAAATTGAAGAAACCTGGAGAGAGTGGGATGTTCTGCATTAATTCCGGAAAAGTCTAAAGAAAGGTACGAGTTAGTGTACAAAACATTCAAGAAATGTTTTATTTTACTTACCGAACGTGTGATTTTTGAGTCCATATCAGCATTGCAATTTCTTTTGTTTGCATAGCAACCAGGTTAGATGTGGGTACGTTGACTTACTTCCAGCAACAACAATATTGGTAAGTATAATAAATTAGTCACATCGACCAAAAAATATATTTCCGTCTTGGCAGTTTTCCTTCTTATAAAGGGTTCCCAAATTACAAGCAAATTATTTAGATTACACAGTATCTGCACCATATATATCCATCCATAGTAATTCTGCCCGAAGGCAGGTCCTTCACTGCAATCATAGCATTTTCATGCTATGCTTGCAGCTTACTAGGGAATTGTAGGTGTGGTAGCTTCCCGTTGCTTTCCACGCCGGTGAAGGATGATGATGATGATAATGATGATGGCCATATGAATTCGGGGACCGTTTGGGCCTTAAAGTTTTCCTGACATTTGTCTTACAGTTGAGGAAAAACCCCGATAAAAACCTCACCCAGAAAAACTGCCCCGACCGGGGATCGAACCCGGGCCCGCTGCGTGACAAGGCAGCACGCTACCTCGAGACCACAGCGGTGGACTACCATATATATATGTAATGATGGTGAATATAATACATATATTAGAAAAATAAATGTTTGAATTGGATTCGCCTGGTGGTGTAATGGATATCACACTGAGGTACAGACTCAGAGATCCGGGTTCGAATCCCGTCCAGGCATTTATTTTTATCATACTATATATATATATATATATATATATATATATATATATATATATATATATAGTGAATAAAAAGTAAAAAAGAGATTAGTCACTTTTTTAGTTAAATTCACTTCCTCCATTGCTGTAGTAAGGTAGGCTGCCTAGTTTTAGTCAGGTATGCGGTTCTCTACATCTTGTAGGAAGTCCATCAAAGCAGGATCGTCGCGCGAAACAACAAATTCTTGGAGATCATTCACATTCAACAAAGCTTTTTTGTAGCTAAATATATTCAGCTCTCGTGGGGCATTTTCTTCCTCTTCTTTTTCTTCTTCGGAAATTTGAGTTCCTTCGCATTTCGAGGACTCCCCTCTCGTTTCATTAGTGAATCGAGGGCTCGTTCTATATTTTGTGTTGTTGCCAAATCATTGTCGAAATTGATAACTTCTTCAATCTCAATTGCAGGTTCCACGTCTTTGATTAGGTTGGCAATGACTGTAAGCAGGCAAGAAAAGCGAGGGATTCCCCGCTGTCACACATAAGCAAGGGTATCCCCGCAACATAATGGCAACAGAGAAAGGTAAAACGATATACGTAATGCAGAAATGATATGCAGAATTTGCTGTAATTAGAACGTGCCTAAGAATAATTTTCCGTTTTACGGAGGTAAAAATTAACTGTTGGTATAATGTATTCACGTAGACTAGACCATCAAACAGCAATCTCATTGGAGCAATGAAAGTCCCTAACGCTGACCAATCAGAAGGCAGATACAACTTACGAACACATCGCGGTAAACGTATAAATAGGACAGACAGCGGACAGAATTGCCAGTCTCAAGACAACCTTTGAGGATGCCAGACGCAGTCTCTGGCGAAACGTTGGGGAACTATAAGCCTCACGACCACGGCCTACAGCCCGAAAATCTTCTTCAAGATCATCATAACTGTTGGTACTTTAAAAACCAATATGTTTCCGCATTATGAAGGTTTCCGGCATATACAGGACGATTTTACATATAAAATCGTACCGTTCTGGAGATTTTTTTTTCCGTCTCTACAGGTTTCCTTCTTATAAAGGTTCCGGCTAAGACAGGTTATACTGCATTTCACTATATCTTTATTTCCTTCTTCACACTATCAATAACAATCACAATGTGCACTGACAATATATTTTTCAAAGTTTATCTATTTCACAATAATTATATTATAGTCTCTGAGTAGTCCGGTGACTACAATTTATTCTCTCCCCACTTATGAATGAGCCCATGCAGGACGTTTCCTTCTTCTTCTCCTCCTTCTTCTTCTTCTTCTTCCTTTCTAGGATTAGGTCAATGCGACCTGTTCCGGTATCAAGTCCATCGTTTACTTTGGCGGTCCCAAAGATATTTTTCCATGCGGTTTGTAGGTGTTTATCGTTTTGGGTAATCTTGTATTGTCCATTCTGTCTAAATGTTATTTTCATCGGTATTTGTGCTCTTCTAGTTTATCGAGTATTGAAAGTATTTCCAGTTCATTTCTTATTGATTCATTGTGTACTCAAGATCCACATAAAAGAACAGAAACAGCCATAATTTTATAAAACTTGAGATGAGTTTGTCTTCGAGTCTTTCGTTTCCTTCCGTATGCCCATCATGTTTTTACTGTGGACTTTCTTTCTCTCTTCTCGTCCATTATGTTCCTGTTTTTTTTCTTGGGTGTGTCCTCTTGGTCAATCTGCCACTTGTGTATCTTAATTCTTAAGACATCTCTGTTTATGATATCTTCTTGTGTAACTCCCTGCTAACTTTAAGTTATTTTTTACTTTAACCAATCCATTTGTGCTTTATTTCTGTTTCCGTAAAATTCTAGAATTTGTTTTGAAAATCTATTTGAGTCAATTCGTTTAATATGTCCATTAAACTTTAAACTACGTTTTCTAATATCACAATATTATTGTTCCATCCATAGTAATTCTGCTCGAAGACAGGTCCTTCACTGCTATGCTTGCAGCTTTACTAGGGAATTGTAGGTCTGGTAGCTTCCCGTTGCTTTCCACACCGGTGAAGGATGATGATGATGATGATAATGATAAGGATGATGATGGCCATATGATTTCGGGGACCGTTTGGGCCTTAAAGTTTTCCTGACATTTGTCTTACAGGTGAGGAAAAACCCCGATAAAAACCTCACCCAGAAAAACTGCCCCGCCCGGGGACCGAACCGGGGCCCGCTGCGTGACAAGGCAGCACGCTACCTCGAGACCACAGCGGTGGACGTTATATTGGGGCACATCGTAGCGTAGTGGTTAGAGTGCTACGCAACAAGCCGGAAGATCGAGGGTTTGAGTCCCGGTGGTATCAGGATTTGTAACTGACTCAATCCTTCTGGCGGCACTATGACCCTGTGGTCGACTCAGCCTCTAACGGAAATGAGCACCAGGCGCTTGTTCTGGGGGTAAATGCTGCCGTCACGCAGTGCTGACAACCCGGCTGACATCAAGTGCTGATTGTCTAGAAGCGTGATAGCCTTAACCTCCTGCTACTCCAGGGGCCCCCTAAGGCCTGTAGTGGGATCAGGTTACTTATTATTACCTTTACTAACAGAGCATGTACGTATGCACCCAAACCGTCACTGCCTCTTTGATTCCCAGTTCACATAATCACAACTTAATAAAAGTTTAAAATTCGATTTAACATAGCTTTTTAAGTATATTATACTTTTTTAAAATTATTTTTCACTGAGAGTAATCTTCTTCTTCTTCCTTCCAAGTATTAGGCCAAGGCCTGTTACGATCCTATAGAAAATTTTCCCTCCAGCGTTTCATAGGACGGCCCAGTGATCTTCGTCTCTTGGTATATAATTATAAACAGCTTTGGGGATCCGATTTGAACTCATTCTTTCAAGATGGTGTTTCCAGTTTAGTTGGTACTGTTTAATATATTCCAAAATTGGCGCAGTGTTCAATTCTTTTAAGATATCGGTGTTCCTTTTCCGATCCCATCTGGTGTAACCCGCTGTTCTACGCATGAATCTCATTTCACAAGCCGTTATTCTGCTTTCATGTTGTCTTTTTAGTGTCCATGCTTCACTACCATAGGTCAACACTGGTCTAGCCAAAGTGTTATATAAACGTAATCTGGTGTTTTTTGTATAAGGGATGGTTTCATAACTTGATTGATAATTCCCAAACTTTTATTATAACTAGTATTTTTTTCGGGGATATCCTGAATTTCCCGAAAGGATCACTGAGAGTAATTAATATTATAATAACAAAAAATAAACGTTATCTCAGTCAAAAAATAAATTTATTACGTCGGCGTTTCAATCTCCTTATGTGAGATCATTTTCAAGACATGATTGTTTATAAATTTATTATATATAGTTACCATTAGAGTAAAGTAAAGTGATCCCACAACAGACCCGGAGGCCCTTGGGGTAGTAGGAGGTTAAGGCTCCAACTTTTTCTAGACAATCGGCACTTTATGTCAGCCGGGTTGTCAGCCCTGCGTGACGGCCGCCTTTACCCCCAGAACAAGCGTCTGGTACTCATTTCCGTTAGAGGCTGAGTCGACCCCAGGGCCATAGTGCCGCCAGAGGGTTTGGGTCAGTTTAAAAATTCTGACCCCAACGGGACTTGAACCCTCGACCCTCCGGCTTGTAGCTCAGTGCCTTAACCACTACGCTACGGCGTGCCCCATAGTTACCATTACCAAGACAATTTTAGTTTATATATATATATATATATATATATATATATATATATATAATGTACCCATATATACACACAAATTTAAATGAATAAATTTAAAATTCCAATTTATAATTAAAATTATTTTAGCAAGGAATCATATGTTCCAAACCATTCATTTAAATCTTTTTTTTATTTAATGCTTTATTTTGTTCTTTTTTATATAGGCCATTTCTGCTATTAATCTTTTTTGGTAATAAATAAATAAAGCATTAAATAAACAAAAATATTTAAATGAATGGTTTGGAAGATATGATTCCTTACTAAAATATTTTGAATTATAAATTGGAATTTTAATATTATTCATTTAATTTTGTATATATATATATATATATATATATAATTAATATTGTCTTCATGATGGTAACTATGTATAATAAATTTATAAACAACCATGTCTTGAAAATGATCTCACATAAGGAGATTGAAACGTCGACGTAATAAATTTATGCTTTGAATGAGATTACGTTTATTTCTTTGTAATTATAATAGCTTTTCAACACCTTAAAAATTGCCACAATCTCGCCGGAACGCTCTGTATATGACTGAAGATATATGGAACATGCTTTATTTATAGTTTAACGCCCAAACATTAATATCTTTACTAATGAGCGAGTTTGTGTGGCACATTAGATAAGAAAAGGAAGATAGAGTAGCTGTATACCTGAAATATAATTATATAGCGTGGCGAGATTTATAACAATGGCAGAGAGAGGGATGTGATGTCATCATTTTCTTGCTAGATCCGCTTATTTGAAATTTTAATATCACAAAGCTCTCGCAGACACCGAGATCTTTCTCACACAGCTTATTATTATAATAAAGCTCGTGCACTCTGACCTCGCCAGTTGGCTGCACATCTATTGAGTCTCGTCTTTGTAGCTTTCTATCACACAGCCTTCTGTTACTCAAATATTTTTACTGAGGTCGAGACTTCAACCTTTTCTATTGTTCCGTTATTCTTCGGTAGCATCCGATGTGAATACATCCAGATAACCCATAGGGCTGACAGTTTTCCACACTCTATTTTATTTTTTATTTTTCTACAGTATACTCGGACCAACGGATCTGTGCCCCTATAGCGCTGGCATCGTTCTTACAAAAGTACACGTCTATACTCACACCATTTCACCGCACTCCCCTCCCACTACCTCAAACAGCAGCCATAGTAACTTATCGAGTAGGGATGTTGCCAAACTACCTCCCAGTGTCATGGCTCTGGAATGTTGAATAATGCAAGGTTGGAGTTGAGTTGACAACACTGGAGTGCAAGTGCATGAGAGAGAGGGAGATAGAGATATTAATATAGAGAGGGAAATGATTTGCCGAGGCAGAAAATGAAGTAGGCTTTAATTCGCATATCTTACGGGGGCACAGATTCGTTGGACGGGCAATGTGTAGGTATACACGTTATATACAGGTTCAGCATAAGTCAGATAGCGGAAAATGCAAATATTTTATTTTCTGTAGCTTACAACATCTATACAAAAAACAACTACCGAAATTGTTCAGAGTGACCTCCATTGTTGTTTAAGCAATTATAAAATCGTTTTAACACTGATTTGCAGATGTTATTATATAATTTCCCATTATTACCAAAAGTGTTTCCAAATTCCTTTTCGATTAAATTTCGTAAATGTTGCAGGTTTAGTTATTTTATACTGAAAACTTTGTCCTTCAAAATTCCCCACACTGAAAAATCACATGGTGTGAGGTCTGATGATGTAGGTGGCCAATCTATTTTACCGGCCAATCGATTTTACCAAAATTTCCAATCCACTCTTCGAAGTTGTCATCCATAATGCGGTGGGGCACCATCTTGCTGCCAAACAAGTACTGCTTCAAACATAGGATTGTTGTCTAATTCTACCATAACTTCATGATCTGATTTTCTTCCTTGCAACCATATGCAGTGCTTAACTTTATATATATATATATATATATGCGGTATAAGTAAGTTAACCAGGATCTAACTAAATTCCCATTATAGACTTGGAGGACGTGTAGTAGGGACCAAGACCGTTCGGCATAGGAACTCGTGTCCGGAAATGTACAGTTTTCCAACTACATGCAAAATACCACAACACACGTTGCTTCCTCTGACGCCTGCTGTTTGTCGTTTGGGTCCACTTACTTGACCACCTACGTCCATACCATGTTCTGGTAACAGGATCACAAATCCTTGGACCTGCAACATTCGCCGCAGCCATAACCCGCACCAATGCTTCATCCTCGGATGCTACAGGAATCTCGTAAATCAAAAATTTCATGTGACCCCACAGGAGTGAAGTCGGGAGAACGTGAATAGTCATTGGCGTCGAAAATGTGGGAGAATTGATCGTGTATTATGGTATTTTGCGTGCGTGTTGCGGTAAAACGGCACGTTTCTGGACATGAGTTCCTATGCTAAGCGTAACCTTCTTCGTCCCCACGTCCTCAAAATCTGTAGTGGAAATTTAATTATTACACCCTGTATATATATATATCACCTTCAAATTTGAAATGTGGTATATTATTTAATGATTGGAACTGGAACTAAAAATAAATAAAACTAAATACATGTTCACTCATAGAAATACATTAAATAATGGAAATGGACAGCTAGTGACAAATGAGGGAAATTTTGAAGAGGTGGCTAATTTCAAATACATGGGAACAATAATTACAAATAGGAATGAGATGCACAAAAAAATTAAACATAGACTCAATTCTGGAAATGCGTGCTATTATGCCAGCGAATTAGTTATTATTTTTTTATTACGAATCTTCCACAATACACTGTTTGTCCTTCAATCCAAAGTACTTTGTCACCAGAGGTTTCTGTCTAAAGCATCTTCTTCGCTCAAATTTCCAGTTTCCATACGTCTCCTCACTCCATCTATCCAAGTTCTCTAGGTCTGTCTCTTCCACCTCTTCCATTAGCTTTCCAATCAAGGATCTTCTTTGATATTCTATCTTCTTCCACTCTTATGAGGTGCCCATACCATCGCAAACAGTTTTCTTCTATTTTTTGTAACATGCTTTCTTCAACTTGCATGATTTCACTTATTGTGCTGTTTCTGGCTTTGTCCCTTCTTGAAATTCTTGTCGATCGCCTGAAAAAATTCATTTCTACTGCTAACAGCTTGTTGACTTGTTTTCTACTTACTGTCCAGGTTTCGGACCCATATAATAAAATGCTTTGTAACATAACTTGAAATATAGTTTTCTTCATTCTATGTATTGTATTATTATTATTATTATTATTATTATTATTATTATTATTATTATTATTATATTATTATTGTTTTATTATTATTGTCAATATTATTATATTATTATTTTATTATTATTATTATCATTATTATTATTATGATTATTGTTATAATATTAATATTATTATATTATTATTTTTATTATATTATTATTGTTATTATATTATTATTGTGTCCACCGCTGTGGTCTCGAGGTAGCGTGCTGCTTGTCACGCAGCAGGCCCGGGTTCGATCCCCGGTCGGGACAGTTTTTCTGGGTGAGGTTTTTATCGGGGTTTTTCCTCACCTGTAAGACAAATGTCAGGAAAACTTTAAGGCCCAAAAGGTTCCCGAAATCATATGGCCATCGCAATCATCATCATTCATATTCATCTTAGGTTAAGCTAGGATTAGGGACTCTCCTGGTACACCATTATCATCATCATCACCCATCATATCATCGGGGCAACGTAACCCCGCCTTCCAGGCGCCCCAACTTCTGAAGTGGGTACAAGTACGCCATGCCAGGAGAGAAACCAGGAATGTCGAAAGACAACCTGGGGCATTTGAAAAAAAAAATTATTATTGTTATAATAATAATAATAATAATAATTATTATTATTATTATTATTATTATTATTATTATTATTATTATTATTATTATTATATTGGATTTGATTGAGTCATATGAATACAATAATAACCATCTTCCCCCAGGCAGAAAAAAAACCTGGAGTAGATATTGCCGAAGGGGTGATGCATCATTTAGGCTTTGTTTTCGAGGCAGAAAAAAAAAAGCTGGTTGATTGCTGATATGGATTCCCCTCACTCATTGTCAGTTAGCATCGATCCGAGCTATAACATTGTTCATTTATATATTTCCACGCTAATAAAACAAAACATCCCATTCTGCACTCGTCCGATCCACTTCCAGATACACCTCTGCTATTGTTCGCATTCTCAAATTTTACCCAGTTCATATGATTCAAAAGTATTATCAGACAGTTTACGTTCCAAGGTATAATAATTTAATTCTCTTGCTTTATCTACACTTTAAATTACCAAAGCTGAATAATTGCTTTATATTTATGACATTTGCTCGTTTTAAATATAGAAACATAGCTCAGGGTATAATAATAATAATAATAATAATAATAATAATAGATAGAACGAAAGAAAGATAGATAGATAGATAGATAGATAGATATATAGATAGATAGATAGATAGGTAGATATATAGATAGGTAGGTAGGTAGATAGGTAGATATATAGGTAGGTAGGTAGATAGGTAGATATATAGGTAGGTAGGTAGATAGGTAGATAGGTAGGTAGGTAGATATATAGATGGATGGATGGATGGATGGATGGATGGACGGACGGACGGATGGATGGATGGGTGGGTAGATAGATATAGAGATAGGTAGATATATAGATAGGTAGGTAGATAGATAGATATATAGATAGATAGGTTAATATATAGATAGGTACCTAGGGAGATAGATTAGATAGATAGATAGATAGATTCGATAGATAAATTCGCTAGATAGATAGATATGATAGAATAGATAGATAGATAGATAGATAGATATATAAGACCGGTTAGGCTAGGTAGGTAGGTAAGTAAGTAGGTAGGTAGGTAGGTAGGTAGATAGATAGATAGATAGATAGATAGATAGATAGATAGATAGATATATGCATAGATATAGGTAGATAGATAGGTAGATAGGTAGATAGATAGGTAGATAGATAGATATATACATATATATACATAGATAGATAGATAGATAGATCATCGGTTGATTAATGTCTTTGACATCGTCCGAATCCTAATAGCCAATTTGTCGGTCCATCCAATCTCCTGGTTGTAGATGTTTCTCCTTCATGTATAAACATATTCCCTGACTCCAGGAGGTTTTAAGTCTTCCTCTGCCTCGTCTTCCCTCAGGTTTCCATTCCAAAACAGATTTTGGTAGTCGGTCCTCTTCCATTCACTGGACATGTCCGTACCATCTTAATTGCTGAGTTTTAATATAATCTAAAATAGTGTCTTCAATCTTCATTTTCTACCTTATAACTGAGTTCCTAATTTTTTCTCGTCTTGAGATTCTTGCTGTCCTTCATATAAAATCCATTTCCGTTGCCAAAAGGTACTTATTTGTTTTTGGTGTTAATGGCCAAAGTTCTCCTCCATAAGTAATGCTGCTTTTAACAATTGTATGATATATATCCATTTTATTTTTATTACTTATATTTTTATCCGACAGTATTCCATTGAGGCAACCAATTGCAAATTTTCCTTTATTATTTCTATTTCTTATTTCCTCTTCATAACTCCCATTTTTATTTATTTTAATTCATAAATATGTGATCTCACTACAAAATTTTATTGATTCTCCAGTCTCCAAAATTAAATTTTGTTCTGGTTCACCAATTGATAAATATTTTGTTTTTTTTTTCGTGTTCAAATTTAATCCCCATTTTTCATATTCTTCTATTAATTTTCTAGTCATATATTCTAAACCCTCATAATCTTGTGCAATTAACAATTGATCATATGAAAAAAAAAACTTTTATTTATTTATATACAGACTACCTAATACCCGGCGTGCGCTGCTACGCCTAAATAAATGAAAATTAATTTATTTTATGTTTAGTTGAATAAATAAAAGGAAAAATAATTATAAATGTATATTTTTTAGATATCCCGTGCTGATTATCCGGCGTGCCCGGGAATCAACTTATCCCGATCTTCTTGACATAAATGAGGTGAAATACGAAAATTAATGTATTTTTAGATATCCCGTGCTGTTTACCCGGCATCGTCCGGGAATCTACTCATCCCGATCTTCTTGGCATAAATGAGCTGAAAGACGTAAATTAATGTACTTCTTATGATTAGTTGAATAAGTAGAATGAAAAATAATTATAAATGTATATCGTAATTATTTTAAGATTCCCCGTGCTGATTACCGGTGTTGCCCGGTAACTGTCTTTTTCTTTAGGAGGGGGTGGCTTGGACGGCTAGAACTTACAACTATGTACCTGCTGTGTTGCAATCTTCAGTTTTATATAAGGATTTCTCTCAAGAAAATACTGTTAAAATGGCAACCCAGTTCCCTAATCCAAACACACAGTAACTTCCTGGGTTGAATCTGAGTGTAAGGCAATGTTGGTTGGCCACACAGATGTTGAAAATATGTGATTGCGGGGATCTAGTGGTGTGCGACCAGAATGCTAGCTCATTACTCCAAACCTGAGCAATAAAAAGGGGCAGAAACCTCAAGGAGAGGGTTGTAGTCCCTCCTCGCGGCAATGGGTCCAACCCAAAAATGATGTTACGAGGTATCACATAAGTACCTGGTGCCTGACCCGGAAGAAGACCTAGAATTCATACGACACACTATACTAATCTTCATACCATTCATCTATTATATTCTGAGATAGCACAATAGATCTTTCTGGTTGCGGTGTTCAGTGCAGCTCTAAAATTTGTGTGATTTTTGTAGGCAACTAGCTAATACCCGGCGTGCGCTGCTGCGCCTAAAAAATTGAAATGTGTTTTTATGTTTAGTTGAATAAGTAAAAATAAGAGTAATTATACATTTATATCGTAATTATTTTTAGATATTCCGTGCTGATTACCCGGCGTTGCCCGGGAATCTACTTATTCCGATCTTTTATGGATAAATGAGCTGAAAGACAAAAAATGGTTATTGAAGTTACCGTAAAATAATACCCGCCGAGCGCTGCTACGCTTACCCGGGAATGTAGTCATCCCGATCTTCTTGACATCAATGAGCTGAAAGATAAAAATGGTTATTATGAGTTATCCGTTAAAGATAGACATATGCTGCCCTGGACTATTTTTTTTGTAGATTTTTTGAGATATTCAATTCTGTGTACATTAATTTGGTGAATATGTTATGGTTTAGGCAGCGTAAGCTATATAAGCGTCAAAAGTTCATTTTTTCACTACAAAGGATGATTTTTAAGTGAAGAGGTTAAGTATACAGCTCTCTTATAGCCTAAAACCTTTTCGGGAAACTCCTGAACATTTTGTAAGAAGTCCCATCACAATCGGATGAACGGTGTGGCAGCGCATAAGACATAAACATACAGACATTCGTGTGTGTGTGTGTGTATATATATATATATATATATATATATATATAATTGGGGGCACGCCGTAGCGTAGTGGTTAAGGCACTGAGCTACAAGCCGGAGGGCCGAGGGTTCAAGTCCCGTTGGGGTCAGGATTTTTAAACTGACCCAAACCCTCTGGCGGCACTATGGCCCTGGGGTCGACTCAGCCTCTAACGGAAATGAGTACCAGACGCTTGTTCTGGGGGTAAAGGCGGCCGTCACGCAGGGTTGACAACCCGGCTGATAAAAAGTGCCGATTGTCTAGAAAAAGTGGGAGCCTTAACCTCCCACTACCCCAAGGGCCTCCGGGCCTGTTGTGGGATCACATATATATAATTGATGATCGGGGCAAGAGTACTATACCGGGATTTTTAGCCAAATTTTGGAATTCCTTAGATTTGGACAGGGTGTATCTTTCTAAAATTGCCATAGCTGTCATTAGAGGATCAATTTCAATTTTAAGAAACCATATTTACAAAATTGCTACTTTATAGTATGTATACTTCAATTAGGCCTACAAGTTGATTTTTTTAAAATATATTTACAAGATGTATTTAATCTATTTAGAAAATTAATTGTCTATCATTTTGTCCTTGAGGCAATCCTCTAATGAGGAAAGTTTTATATAATAAAATATATATAACTTATTTGGAGTACAAGTAGAAGAAATACGCCTTGCTGTTTATATTGTTGTGGTTGCATTGGAAATGTAAATTATTAAAAAAACTAAGATTTTCTCATCCTAAAAGTGGGTTACCGTATCAATTAGCCTGTCTGGATTGGCAAAATGAACCATCATATATATTGAATACTTAGCGTTAGGCTAAATAGAAATATCCATCCATAGTAATTCTGCCCGAAGGCAGGTCCTTCACTGCAATAATAGCATTTTCATGCTATGCTTGCAGCTTTACTAGGGAATTGTGTAGGTGTGGTAGCTTCCCGTTGTTTTCCACACCGGTGAAGGATGATAATGATAAGGATGATGATGATAAAGATGGCCATATGATTTCGGGGACCGTTTGGGCCTTAAAGTTTTCCTGACATTTGTCTTACAGGTGAGGAAAAACCCCGATAAAAACCTCACCCAGAAAAACTGCCCGGACCGGGGATCGAACCCGGGCCCGCTGCGTGACAAGGCAGCACGCTACCTTGAGACCACAGCGGTGGAAATAGAAATATAATGATGCTTTATTTTAAAAATACCAAAAAGCAATATCACGTAATTTTATAATTTTATGTCTTCAGGTTGGTTCTATGCTCATCACAAGGGTTGCCAACGTAGATATCACGTGGCACAAGGAAATGGTGACGTCACCGCGAATTTCCCACGAGTTCGATCTTACGTTAGAGGACAAGTCTGTGTTGCGAGCCATCGAACAGCTCAACTTCATTCAAATGAAACGTAAGTATATTAATTTTACTCACTCTGTAGAATTAGTCACTCTATATGAACATAAATTCATTCATGTTATAAGTATTACTTTTACATTTACTTTTCTTAGTAAATATATGTATTTCACATATATTAATAACTCATAATATATTCCAAGAGATTGAACCGGAAATATATTATTCGTCTCATATTTTCTCACTTAAACATTCTTCGAAGACCATCATTCCCATTCTTAACTAGATTCCAACTGACTTGATAACACTGGGCAACAAAAAAGAAACGTTTTGTCTCAGAAAGAAAAATATGTGATTCTGATAGTATTTTTTCTCCTGAATTCAAATATGATATCGGTTTTTCTCCATCACGCAAGGTTTCCGAGAGACAGGCATTTATAATTTCAAATACTTTAATATTTTCTACATTCGTAACTACACATTATTCGAACATTCAGACTCACCTAGAAAGTAAGAAATGACGATTTTCTGCTATATTTCGTCTGTGGAGCATCCCTCTTGATGGTCCATCAATAATCGGCCAGCATATTAGGATTCCATTTGTCTTGATATCTCTTTTCCATAAGTGAAATCTCCCGCTGATAGTGTTCCCCGTGCTTATCGCTCACTGCGCCAAGATTTTCCGTGAAGAAATCTTGGTTTGTTAAAATAATAATTATTTAAATCCATTAATTGAAATTGAAATAAAAAAACTGTCGGAGATGGAGAAATTCCCAATACATATTTGAAAACACGATAAAAAAAATGCATTAAGTACAACTATTGATACTCATGAGACAAAAATCATGTTGACCAGTGTAATAGGAGGGATAGTATCTGAAACGTTCAGGTGAAACAGCTATGAGATAAGGTGTATATATTCGGTTCAATACCTTGACGATATTACCTCATAGTGTTACTTCCTATCAATTTATTATTGGTTAATTGCATAAGTCGGCCGCGGTGGACTAGTGGTTATGCTCCTTACCTCTGGTTCCAAGGGTCGCGGGTTCAAACCCGCCCGAGGTCGATGGATTTTTTAGGACGGAAAAATCAAAGGAGCAAGTCCTCCGGGAGGGACTTTAAGCCGTGGGTCCCGAGTCTCAAGATTTGCAGGCTCGTAAAAAATCCTCAAGCCTAAATGGAAAGGTCTCTAAACACTTTTATAAACTACTAGCTAATACACGGCGTGCGCTGCTACCCTTAAATAAATGTTAATGTGTTTTTACCACCAGCCGTGCGCTGTTATACTTGCCCCGGAATCTGCTTATTCCGATCTTGTCATCAATGAAAGACAAAAATGGTTATTGTGAGTTATCCGTAGAAGATAAACATATGCTGTCGTGGACTTTTTTGTAGAGTTTATTGAGATATTCAATTCTGTGCACAATAATTTGGTGTATTTGTTATGGTTTAGAGAGCGTAAGCCATTTAAGCGTCTAAATAGGGATTTTATTTCACGTTTTTCACTACAAAGGCTGATTTTTAGGGGTGAAGGCGTTGAGAATTACAACTCCCTTATAGTCTATATTCATCCCCGGAATATTCTGAACATTTTTCAAAAAGCCCCATCTCAATTGGATGAACGGTATGGCAGATCACGCTTGCCCGGGAATCTACTTATCCCGATCTTCTTGGGATCAACGAAAGACAAAAAATGGTTATTGTGAGTTTTCCGTAAAAGATAAACACATGCTGTCGCGAACTTTTTTGTAGAGTTTTATGAGATATTCAATTCGGTGTACATTATTTGATGTATTTGTGGTTTAGGCAGCGTAGGCCTTTAAGCGTCAAAATAGGACTTTATTTCACGTTTTTTCACAACAAATTGTGATTTTTAGGAGTGAAGGGGTTGAATATCACAACTCCCTTATAGCCTATGTTCATCCCGGGAATCTCCTTGAACATTTTGCAGAAAAGCCCATCAAAATCGGATCAACGGTATGGCCGCGCATAAAGTACGAACAAACAAATATGCAAACGAACATTGATTTTTATATATTAGATTTTTTATCAGAATTCTGCCATTAGTGTACATTTCTAACTCGATACTTCAGGGTTGTGAGCTATACACTCATGCAAGGCAACAAATGCTTAACCTGAAAACTAGCTAAACAGTGAGTGAGAGAGAGAGAGAGAGAGTGAGAGTGAGTGAGTGAGTGAGTGAGAGAGAGGGGGGGGGGATAGATGAGGAGCTGCCCTACAACTTGCCTGATCAGGTGGTGAGCAGCTCTTTGGCCTCACGAAATGTGAGACCCTTGTTTGCCCAGTAAATTTGAAGTCTGATTAGTTATGTTATACTTGGTGTAACATTGTTTCATGGCTGCTATAACAAAGGCGTAGCAGCAAGTTTGTGATTTTGCTTCCATTGGTTTTTCTTTTTAGTTTTAATTTTCGTGAATGTTCCCGAGAAGAAGGTTATTATTGTTCTATGTTGCATTAATTTATTTATTATTTTTACGCGAATTCATGTTTCTGGTTAATCGACGTGAGAAGAAAGCTCAGCCGTCCATCTCAGCCTGTGAGAGATCAGTATTTTTTGCGAACTTTGCTTTTAATTCTACGGTTATTATTATTATTATTATTATTATTATTATTATTATTATTATTATTATTATTATTATTATTATTATTATTATTATTATTATTATAGTCGGCCGCGGTGGACTAGTGGTTATGCTCCTTGCCTCTGGTCCCGAGGTTCGCGGGTTCAAACCCGGCCGGGGTCGATAGATTTTTTAGGACGGAAAAATCCAAGGAGCAAGTCCTCCGGGAGGGACTTTAAGCCGTGGGTCCCGAGTCTGAAGATTTTCAGGCTCGTAAAAAATCCTTAAGCCTGAATGAAAAGGCCCCTAAGTAAAATTTACCGAATTTTCCCGTCCTAGTACTACCTTGGTTTCCTAGATGTCAGTACGAGGCGGAACGCTGACCACGTACCACTCAAAATGACATCTATACGAAAACAAATGTAACTAAATTAGTATGGTTCAAATTCTTCCCTGTAAGGGGAGAACGCCTAAATCTCTGTGAAGGGAAAACATAGGCTTACAATACAATTATTATTATTATTATTATTATTATTATTATTATTATTATTATTATTATTAGGACCTATTTTTTTACTACTTGATATTAAATGTTAGTTCAGTTTATTAATTGCTTATGTTTTGTGTTTTTTTAATGTCTGTTTTATTTGCCGAAATGTAGGCTTTCCGTTGGCCAATCAGAGCAGAGCTTTTTGGCTCTACCGAGGTTGTGATATGTGGATGAATTGGCGAATCAGAGAGAGAGAAGACTAATTTTTGGTGTCATTTAATTAAATGTATCGGATCGCAGTGAAAACAAAATTATGTGTAACTGTTAGTTATAAGTAAGTATGTTAATACAGTTTTGTATCGTGTTTTCAAATATGTATTCGGAATTTCTCCATCACCCACAGTTTTTTTTATTTCAATTTCAATTAATGGATTTAACTAATTATTATTTTAATAAACTTTTTTTCGTCCATTTGTCCATTGTAAAATAAAACCAAATGAGCTAACTCAGGAGATTTCAGCTATGAAAAAGAGATATCAAGGCAAATGGAATCCTAATATGCTGGCCGATTATTGTTGGACCATCAAGAGGGATGCTCCACAGGCGAAATATATCAGATAATCGTCATTTCTTACTTTCTACGTGAGTCCGAATGTTCGAATATTGCGTAGTAACAAATGTAGAAAATATTAAAATGTTTGAAATTATAAATTCCTGTTTCTCGGAAACCTTGCGTGATGGAGAAAAACCGATATCATATTTGAATTCAAGAGAAAAAATACTATCATAATCACATATTTTTTCTTTCTGAGACAAAAAATGTTGCTCAGTGTAATTTTTAATACATATGTGAATGTCCTATGTTTCTTCCATTTGGCCCGCGATACAAATAAATTTGGGCAGCTCTGCCTTACATCAAAAACACTTAAACAACTTCCATGAAGAATGCAATATTTTCACTCTGTTTAACGGGAACAGATAATGGATGTCCTCATTGCTTTGGAATAAAGTATGTATTTGCATCGAATATGAAGTGAAATTTCGAAATAATTTTATGAAACATCGCATCTCTTTGCTGTCGCCTGCAGAATCCAGTTAACTGTCAGATAGATCGTTAACCCGTTGTTTGATGGAGATGACCAGATATAAATCTCTAGATATTCATATGGGTCACCAGTTCACTGTATAATCCAGCTTTCAGCGGAGTATCCATGTTTTTGTTAGTGTTTCGTTCCATAAAAGCTTACTAATGGATGTGCTTTCTGCTTCGCATGTTTTTAACGATCGTTTTTATATATACTACTATAACACTGTTCATTTCATTTTCAAATGAAACATTATCTTACCCATGATTCATCAGAAATATTGTGATCTTAATATATTATTTACAGCTAACTAACTCACTGGCACTATCGAACCCGTAGGGTATTGGCCGAGCGGTTATAAGCTCTCCACACATCCCTATCCTGAGCTAATGTCTTCCAATCATTTCCTGTATGATCTACTACCCTCAAATCATGGTTAATGTTATTCTCCAACCTCATTTTGGTCTACTAATTGGGAGTTTTCTCTCTGGTTTTCCTACAAATGTATTCTACGCGCCTCTTTCATTCCCCAATCGTGTCACATGTCCTGCCCATCGCAGTCTACTACATTTAACTTTCTTATTATATCTGGTTTCCTATGAAGATCTTTGTAGCTCACTTTATGTATTCTTCTCCATTCACCTGTGCTTCCATCTCTCTTTGGTCCAAAAATTTTCCTAAGAACTTTATTCTCAAATATTCGTAATCACCTTTCCTACCATAAAGTAAGAGTGCATGTTTCGTATCCATATAACATAACTGAGAGAATGACACCTTTATGTATTTTTAGATTAACATTTTTTGAAAGGTGTTAGGAGGACCACAAGAGTTCCTGTAATGCATAATTGCGTGTATTTCCAGAATAATTTCCTTGTGCATCTAATTCCTATTTGTGATTATTGTTCCTAGGTATTTGAATTCCGCTACTTCCTCAAAATTTCCCTCATTTGTTATTAACTGTTCCATTCCATTATATAATGTATTTCTATGTGTGAACACACATTTACTTTTATTCATGTTTACTGCCAGCCATAATTTCTTAGTGTTACTCAGTAGTGTGTCCATGTTGGCCTTTAGTATCTCCTCGCTATCACCTAATAGTACTACATCATCACCATAAACTAACAGCTTATTAATATGTACCATTGAGTTGTACACCTCCTTCACCCCTCTAAAGATTAGATACCATGCTTTAAGTGTAACACTGAATAGTAGAAGAGATAGTGCATCTCCTTGCTTTAATCCATTGTGAATTTCAAATTATCCGAAAACTTTTTGCCTACACGCTAACTATTTTGTGTCATTTAGACACATTTGTAATAAGTCTACCTTTTTTTTTATTTTAGGAATTCCGAACTCCAGAAGAATACTAGGGTCCTACATAACTTTCCCTCTTAATTGAAACGTATGCCTTTTTGAAGTCAGTGCGATTATATCCCAATTTCATTTCTAAAATCAGTCTTATACTAAAAATCTGATCTGTTCTAAATCCGCATTGATAATCTCCTAGAATGTCATCAATGTAGGGAGTAAGTCTGCTTACTAATGCATTTGTTACAATTTTGTACAAAGTTGAAGGTAATGAGATGCCCCTGTAGTTGTAGCAATCAGTTTTATCTCCTTTCTTAAAAGAGTAAAGTGATCCCACTACAGGTCGTAGGAGACCCTTGGGGTAGTAGGAGGTTAAGGCTCCCACTTTTTCCAGACAATCGACACTTGAAGTCAGCTAGGTTGTCAGCCCTGCGTGACAGCCGCCTATACCCCCAGAACAAGTATCCGGTACCCATTTCCGTTAGAGGCTGAGTCAACCCCAAGTTATGGTGCCACCAGAAGATGTGGCCCAGTTTAAAGATCCTGATCCCACCGGGACTCACGCCCTCTACCTTCTGGTTTGTAGCGTATTGCCTTAACCAACTACGCCACGGCGTCCCCCGTCATCTTTCTTACTATATTATTATTATTATTATTATTATTATTATTATTATTATTATTATTGTTTGTTGTTCTCTATACACGGAAAATTGAAAGAAGGAACAGAAAAGGAAGACCAAGAACAACCTGGAAGAATAACATTCAAAATTCAATGAGGAAATTTATGTAACAGATAAAGACACAGAGGACAGAGAACGATGGAGAACTTTAATTAAGGGAAATTTGTGAATGTTTGTTGCAAACTGATAGTCTATAAATTCGTAGTCATTTGTATATTTTTTTAAAATCTATGTTAATTACTAGGATTGGTTGGAAAACCCCCTCAATGATGAGGAAAATTCTCAAAATGAATGTATTATTATTATTATTATTATTATTATTATTATTATTATTATTATTATTATTATTATTATTATTATTATTATTATTTTGTTATAAATTATATTAACTAGCTCATTCCTTATAGGCCTAGTACGTAAATATTATAACTTACTTAAAGCAGAGAAGTTGGTTATTTACTTTGAAACACCGTGTGCTTGGGAGGAGATGGATTGTTGGGCGGGGTTAAGTATTATAGGGGAGCAATGTGTCAAACATTTGTGTGCTATACCTAGATACGCTTCATAACCTCAAAACATGGCCGAATTAAACGTGCTACTCATACACGTGTTCGTACAACAATGCACGAGAGGATCTGGCTGCCTGCTAACCAAACAAATGAAGCCATTGTATCGCCGCCATTTTGTTGTAAAATGAATGAAGGTTTATATTATTTGCATTCTCTTTGCAGAGCAGACAAATGAAAGCTGGTTTGTTCTCTGCCTTGAATTATTTCGACTCTATTTTGTTTTAGGAATTGAAGAAATTGTATGCATTACCTCTGTGCATTGAGAAACTAGTCTAATGAAAGCTTTTCCTTTTAGAATCTCCATTTTGTTAGAGAAAGCACAATAAACGTATTCAGGTTAAATTTTGAATTGGCTTACTACTTTGCATAAAATTTACCAAGTTTATTGAAATTCCAATTAAAATTATTGACGAAATTATATAACTAACTCGCTGGCTGTATCGAACCCGTAGGTTCATGGCGGCGCAGACATAAGTTCTCCATACATCCGTATCCTCAGTTAATGTGTTCCAATTTTCGTTTTTATTAATTTTGAGAATTTCCCTCATCATTGAGGGTTTTCTCCAACCAATCTTAATAATTAACATGATTTTTAAAAATACATAAATGGCTACGGACTTATAGACTATCAGTTTGTAACAAACATTCACAAATTCCCTCCATCGTTCTCTGTCCTCCTCTGTGTCTTCACCCGTTACACCAAATATCCTCATTGAATGCTGAATATAATTCTTCCAAGTTGTTCTTGGTCTTCCTTATCTGCTTCTTTGCATTTTTCCATGTATATACGGCATTTGGTAGTCTTCCATCCTGCATTCTTCTTACGTGCCCATACCATTTTAGCCTTCTGCGTTCAATCTACCTACCTCAAATTATGGTTAACATTATTCTCTCACCTTGTTCTTGGTCTACCTACTGGACGTTTACCCTCTGGTTTTCCTAGAAGAAGCTTCGTTATCCCTCTTTCATTCCCCATTCGTGCAACATGTCCTGCCATCGCAGTCAACAAGAGTTAACTGTACGTTGGCCTATTATATCTGGTTTCCTATAAATATGATGTAACACTTTCTTCTTCTTCTTCCTTCCAAGTATTAGGCCAAGGCCTGTTACGTCCTATAGAAAATTTTCCCTCCAGCGTTTCATTTATGATGTAACTCATCGCATCGAATGGAGAGTACGGGTATTTTATCTCCGGAAAATGTTACTCCAGATGAACCCGTGTATGCGTTTCTTGACGGTTATGTTTTTATGGTGAAAGATCATCATCGAGCAAGGTATTTTTTTTTTAGTCTAGCTTATCGCCCGGTAAAAGAATACCTGCCATGCCCTGCTAGGCTTACCCGGGAATCTACTCATCCCGATCTTCTTCTCGTCAATGAGTTGAAAGACAAAAATTATTATTGTGAGTTATACCTAGAAGATTGACATATGCTGTCGTAGACTTTTTTGTTGATTTTTGAATATATTCAATTCTGTGTACTTTAATTCGATGTATTTGTTATGATTTTGGCAGCGTAAAATCCATTTAAATGTCCAAAAAGCTACTTTTTTTAGTTCACCGATGTCGTCCCCCCTTTTTTGAACTCTCGCCTTATAATACTTAGAGTAATATATACGTTAATTTTCCCAGAAAGATTGTCTGAATGAAAAGAAAAAAACAATTTAAATCTGTCAAGTAGTTTTTGAGTCCATGGAGGAAAGATAGGCAGACTCACAATTTGTTTATATAAAGATTATTATTAACTATTATTCTACCAGTTATATTATATGGGTGCGAAACAAGGACTCTTACTTTAAGGGAGGAAAGGAGATTACAAGTATTTGAGAATAAAGTACTTAGGAACATTTTTGGACCAAAGAGAGATGAACAGACAGGTGAATGGAGAAGACTACATAACAATAAACTACATGGTCTTTACAGGAACCCAAATATAATAAGAACAGTTAAGTCTCTTAGACTGCGATGGGCAGGACATGTTGCACGTATGGGGAATGAAATACTTGCATGGAAGCTTCTTGTAGGAAAGTCAGAGGGAAAACGCCCAGTTGGTAGACCAAGAATGAGGTGGGAGAATACCATTAACTATGATTCGAGGGAGGTAGATTATACAGGGAATGATTGGAAAGCATTAGCTCAGGATAGGGATGTATGGAGAGCTTATGTCCGCGCGGCCATGAACCTACGGGTTCGATAGTGCCAGTGAGTAAGTAAGTAAAGATTATAATTTTTTTTTCAAATGCCCCAGGTTTGTCTTTCGACATTCCTGGTTTCTCTCCTGGCATGGCGTACTTGTAACCCACTTCTGAGGTTGGGGCGCCTGGAAGGCGGGGTTACGTTGCCCCGATGATATGATGGGTGATGATGATGATGATAATGGTGCGCCAGGAGAGTCCTTAATTCTAAACTTAACCTAAGATGAATATGAATGATGATGATTGCGATGACCATATGATTTCGGGGACCGTTTGGGCCTTAAAGTTTTCCTGACATTTGTCTTACAGGTGAGGAAAAACCCCGATAAAAAACCTCACCCAGAAAAACTGTCCCGGCCGGGGATCGAACCCGGGCCCGCTGTGTGACAAGGCAGCACGCTACCCCGAGACCACAGCGGTGGACATAGGCCTATATATAAAAATTATACAAATATGGATTTTTCGTTCCCGTAAATCTTACTATATGCCTTCTCTAATCGCTATTGTCCGGCATTTTGAATATTAATTGTTTTGTTGTTTTCGTCATACATTCAACTTAATTATCTAACTCGTGCCCCAAATGGGAGTCAATTATCACATTTTAATGAGTTTTGTTTTACAACCAATGAGAGTCGTGTTTCACCTTGCTATTTATTGAATTCTGGTTACCAAAATAAAGAAAGGTCCCTCCTTCTTTTTAATCTTCTGAACAGGTCAGATCCAGGAATTATGGGTCAGAGCATTATTTTGCAGTGACTGACTCTCCAACAAATACGTTGAATATAGCAAATAATGAACAGATTCCTTCGAACTACATATTTGATTATTGTGTGTTCAATAATTGTGATTTTAAATAATGATTTTACTGAGTTATTTCCTAAAAAAATAAACAAATAACCCATAATATTGTTTATAATATACAGTTTGATGTGTTTTATTTTTTCTCCATTAGGATGCATTCTTCCAATATTTCGATCCTATTTGGCAATAAATAATATGATCAAGTTGCAGTGAATGAACAAATGAAACATACGCAAACATTTCTCATTTGTTTTCAAACATAGCCGTTTACATTAAACACATAAATATTTTTAAATAACAATATTTAAATAATGATCTGTGAGTAAACAGCTTAATTTTATTGTTAAGTAGAACTAACTAATGCCACTCTTGATTTCCAAATCGTCTAGATAAATTGTAAATCACTCGTTGCATTACTTATGATCAATTCTTGTTATAAGCTATACGCGACTATGCTATGAATATCCTATGTTCTTTAACATCTCTTTGAACGCCATATCAGCTGCTCATAACTTCCTTTCTGAAGAAAGTTTTAGTTAATGTGCCTCACCCAACAAAATATTATTGACCTTGGCCGTGATCCAACATATATCTCTGTTCCAAAGGCGAATGGATGTTCCTTTTTTTAATAACACATGTTATATCGCAGATTATAAGGCAGATGCAGGTTTTTTGGCTGAATATTTAAGTTTAAATTGATGTTGTCATGTTTTTATGTATTTATTTAGTTATCTTACTTGATGGAGTCAAGACCGTAAGGTCTTCTCTTTCACTCACCAGGATTAAATTATACACAGTCTAATAATCGTTATGAACTAGGCTATCTATAGGCCAATGTTAATTAATAATACATAATGGGCATAGGCTACACAATATAGAGTTGACAAAGAAAAAAACATACCAATTACACTGGTCAACATGGTTTTTGTCTCATGAGTACCAATAGTTGTATTTAATTCAGTTTTTTATCGTGTTTTCAAATATGTATTGGGCCGCAACATACGGAATCCAGCTAATATGGAATTACTTGACGGTGAAAAATCTTAAGAAACTTGAGAACGTTAAATCAAGGTTTCTCAAAAGAGCACTGTCAATTTCAAAATATACAAGAAATAGTTATGCCTAAACAATAGCCCAGGAATCCTTCTTCATCGAAGATACCAGACACTGTTTTAGACTACCGGAAACGCAAGCCTACAGAATCGTCATCGAGGACAGACAGAACAAAGCCGTTCAGATACCGACAGAAATTATGGAAACAGACGCAATGAAAACAGAAACCTGGAAGCAACCGAACTTCGAACTTCGACACTTGTACACACGCTTCGCAGCCCATGGATTTCATGGGAATATATGCCTGAACAACCTGTACCATGAACCCAAGGAGGACTGCATCTGTAAATTATGCGACAATCCATGTACCAAATATCTTCTAGCGAAGTATAAAAACAGGACTCTACCACTCAACACAGTAATTAAAGACTGGTAAAAAGCTAACTTAAAATTAATGTACACATTGTGTTTAATAAAGTCAAAAAAATATATGTATTGGGAATTTCTCCATCACCCACAGTTTTTTTTATTTCAATTCCAATTAATGGATTTAAATAATTATTTTCTGCTTAACAAACATTAAAGACGTCAAAATCAAAACATACAGTGGTGAACCCTTGACTTGCAATCTGCAATGAGACTAGTTCCACACTGCGAAGAATTGTCCATACCAAAGCCTCCAGAACATGTGACATTAGATGAAGAGAGCTCAGATTCTGATGGAAGTAAGGAAGAAGAAGAAGAAGAAGAAGAAGAAACAGATTTTGGTGATACAACTTTTGAACAAAGCTGTTCATCTGAGCCTCGTTTATTGACTCAAGAAGATCTTAAGGATCTCATACGAGATTTAAAATTATCCAAAAACCAGTCTGAAATGCTTGGTTCCCTGCTAAAAGAATGGAATCTTCTTCAAACCTAGCGTGATGGAGAAAAACCGATATCATATTTGAATTCAGGAGAAAAAATACTATCAGAACCACATATTTTTCTTTCTGAGACAAAAAAAGTTTATTTTTTGTTGCTCAGTGTTATAAGCTATAATTTGATTTGAGAATAAAGTTCTTACGAATAAATTTGCACCAAAGAGAGATGAACAGACAGGTGAATGGAGAAGACTACATAACACTGAACTACATGATCTTTATAGGAAGCCAGATATAATAACAGTTAAGTCTCGTAGAATGCTATGGGCAGGACATGTTGCACGAATGGGGAATGAAAACCGTGCATGGAAGCTTCTTATAGGAAAACCAGAGAGGAAAACGCCCAGTTGGTAGACCAAGAATTAGGTGGGAGAATAGCATTAACTATGATTTGAGGGAAGTAGATTATACAGGGAATGATTGGAAAGCATTGGCTCAGGATAGGGATGTATGGAGAGCTTATGCCCGCGCTGTCATCTCGATAGTGCCAGTAAGTAAGTAAATGGCTTGGTAAAGTAAGTTTAAAATAATAAAGAATAATAAAAGTATACACGGAAGACGGTTATTTATCACATTGTTAAGGAAGTATTTAATGAGTTGTTTAACTGTTTTTGAGTCGGTCGGTCCTCGATATACGAGGGGAGGGAATTCCAGAGTCTGTTGTGATACAAGGAAGGATGAGGAATAGTGAGATGTTCGATGTAGAGGAACAGCTGGAGTTAAATGTTCTCTTGATCGTATGTTTAAGAATGGTGGGAAGATAGTGAATGGAAGCGAATTTAAATATAAAGGGGTGATGTGATGAAACAGATAAAATGTTGCTGACTATTTAACTCATGCCCCAAATGGGACTCAATGGCCAATCACGTTTCAATGATTTCTGTTTTACAACCAATCAGAGTCGTGTTTCACGAAATATTTATCAGTGTTATAATTACCATATTAAAGAAAGCTCCTCCTTTTTAATATTCTGAACAGGTCTGACCATTATTTTGCAGTGGCTGAGGCTGTGAGAAATACGGCTACCAGATTGTATATATAGTGCATGAATGTCAACATATGCCGCATGCGGGAGTTAATATAAAAACATTTGTAGCAGTTGATTATACCACCAAAAAAAGAAACCACTGTTTGCACTTTCTTAAATGTATTTTTTCCCAGGTAATAATCCAAAAAAATATAATTGTCATATTTACATCATACGACATCAGAAATGAATTAATATACAGTTTGACGTGTTTCATTTTTTCTCCGCTAGAGAGCATTCTTACAATATTGCGTTCCTTTGGCAATAAATAATATGATCTGGTTGCAGTGATAAACAAAAGAAGCAGATGGAAGCATACCAATCGTTTCTCATTTGCTTTCAAACATCGCCGTTTACATTAAATATATAAATATTTTAAAATAACTATAGTTAAATAATGATTTGTGAGTAAACAGCTTAATTTTATTCGTTAAATAGTCCTAACAAATGCTACTCTTGATTTCCAAATTCTCTAGATAAATTCACTCCTCAGTTCGTGAGTCGTGAATTTATCGATAATTTGGAAATCACTCGTGGCATTACTTATGATAATTCAAATTAAAGGTCGTTTCTTCAGAGAATACAAACTTTAACTTCCCTGATTTACCTTATGTTCGCGCGGCACGAACCTGCAGGTTTGATAATGTTTTTTTAGAGAAGGTGAGACGACAAGAGTCCCTGTAATGCATTTCCAGAATTGGACCTATGTTTAATTTCTCTCAGCACCTCATTCATTTTGTAATTATTGTTCCTAATTATTTGAATTCAGTAAATTCATCAAAATTTCCCTCATTTATCCTTGACTGTTCATGTCCATTATATAATTTACTTCTGCGTGTGACCATCACTAAAAATTATATTTAGGTTTATTGATGTTTACTTCCAGTTCCAATTTCTTATTGTTGCTCAAAAGAGCGCAGTTTACAATTCATCGTCATCATCATCATCATCATCATCATTTCCCTTCCTTCCTAAATGGAGCATAAGGCCATAATGAAATTTCTCCATTTAGCTCTATCATCTGCCAACCTCTGTTTACAGTATAATTGGAACTTAGCTCGGAGTTAGAAAACTCACGACATCTCCAGTAAGTATACACGACTTTGAATAAAAACATATAAGCAAGAATGATTGGATACGAAGCTAGAACGAAACGATACCTGCTATTGGAAACCTTGGTGAAAAAACATAGGTCACATAATGGAGATATACAAGGTAGTTGGACGTTTTGATATTGACAACCGGTGGAAATGAACTGTTTTCAGGAAAAACCGTTTGACAGGAGGAATATCCGATAATTGAAAAGAAATGGAAGTTCGCTTCGGATATGATATTATCTGCAATAGCTTGTCCTCAACCTGCCATTTCAATATAGTCCTATAGGGTGATCTAAAATAATTTCTCCAGTACTTTCTCCACAGCTAATTCTCTATATCCATATAAATTCGTAACGCATAGTCCAAGATCCGGCTGCGAGATTACTACGTTCATCGAGTGTATGAACAAAATATTTTTTTCATAAAATTGTGAATTACTAATTACATTTTTGCCGAGTTGCCTATTAAAATTCAGTCGCCAGTATGTTTAATTAAAATATAATTTATTTATTCGAAATAATTTGATTCACTTGTTATTAAAATAAATTATAATCCAGTTCGCAGAAATCTATGTATAGAGCTTGAAAAGTTTTGGTTGCCATTGCACACTTTGCCGTAAACCTCCTCGAGGTTACAGCAGGCTGTGACACCAATCGGTAATAAAATGGCGGTAAGTACGTATTTATTATTTTATATTGTTCCCTCGCAGCGGGAAGTAAAACCACTGCCCTTTATGCATACTACGTACAATGTATATACAAAAATGTATCCAAAAGGTAGTGTTAATATACATTATACGAAACAAATCACAATATTTTAAATGAACTGATCTTTATTTGAAACAATAAATAGGTACTTACCGCCATTTTATTGCTGATTGGTGTCACAGCCTGCTGTAGCCGCGAGGATGTTTACGGCCAAGTGTGCAATGGCAACCAAAACTTTTCAAGCTCTATACATAGATTTCCGCGAACTGGATTATAATTTATTTATTTAATACAAGTGAATCAAATTATTTCGAATAAATAAATTAATTATGTTTTAATTAAACATACTGGCGGCGGAATTTTAATAGGCAACTCGGCAAAAATGTATTCAGTAATTCACAATTTTATGAAAAAAAAATTAATTTTGTTCAAACACTCGATGAACATAGTAATCTTGCAGCCGATCTTGGCCAATAGTCCTACATGAAAAGACCAATTGCAGTTGTAAACTCTATCCAACTGTTTGACACAAATGTAAAACCAGTTTTAAACATGGGACATCACCAAAGAAATAATTAAAATTGTTTGAGATGTTTGTGAATAGGTGTTTATGCCAGATACCGCATGGCGGAAGCGGTTAGACGCTCGCCTCTCACCGCTGGGGTCCCGAGATCGAGTATCGGTCACTCCATGTGGGTTTTGTGGAGGACGATACGGAGCTTGGGTTTTCTCCTGTTTTCCCCTCTCACAAATTTCATTCCACCATTTCTCCACACTCATCTCATCCATTTCGTTTATTTACCCCTGCGACCGTGCGTCAGGGATGATCGAATGGCACCCTTGTAGTTCACAGACCTCTATAAATATAAGGGTTTCATCTCATCTCATTGCTCAACCCGAACCCTGAGTTGGACACAAGTTGAGGACATATTTCTTTTATTAAATGTGAGATGGCTTGATATAACAGTCTACTAACAATTCCTATTCATAGCACTTCCTCTTATTCTACTTCCTTCACAGTAGCCTCTGCCCGCTCCTGGAATTTCCTTCCTCAAGATATCAGGGGTTGCCGCACACTTGGCACCTTTAAGTCACGCTTATACAGTTACCTGTTGTCTAATAATTAATTTCTCTTTATTTATTTAAATTTATACTATGTCATTAATTTTTTTCTGTTTTTTTTTATATCTTGTACATATTATGTATTTAATTTGTTAACTTTAGAGTAAATCAAAACACATTATAAATATTGATTGTATTGTATTTATAACATGTAATTGTTTATGTATATTGTAAGTTACATGTAAGACTATTTTTTTTTTGTATTTTTTAAAACCTGGTTGAGTGGCAGACAAGGCCTTAAGGCCTTAACTCTGCCAGGTAAAATAAAGCTATTATTATTATTATTATTATTATTATTATTATTATTATTATTATTATTATTATTATTAGAAAAGAAACCAAGATAAAAAATATATAATGTTATGGCGGTTCCCACAATATTGTATGGTTGTGAAACTTGGGCTCCAGTGAAAAAACAGAAGGATAGAATACAGACGGCGGAGATGAGGTTCCTAAGACAAGTAAAAGGATGTACAAGACTTGATAGAATAAGAAATGAGGATATAAGAGAAGAATAGAAAGTACGGCCTTTATTGGATAAAGTCACGAATTACAGACAGAAATGGATTGATCACATGGATGGAATGAGTAAGGAGAGATATCCATTGTTAGCAAGAAATTATCAAGCAAGAGGAAGACGTGATGTTGGAAGACCTAGAAGACGTTGGGCTGATGCATTATGAAGTCGGAACGGGCAATTTGCCTAATCCCTGGAGTGATGATTATTCTTCTTCTTCTTCTTCCTTCCAAGTATTAGGCCAAGGCCTGTTACGATCCTATAGAAAATTTTCCCTCCAGCGTGTGATGATTATTATTATCATTATTACAATTATTATTATTATTATATTATTATTATTATTATTATTATTATTATTATTATTATTATTATTATTATTATTATGTCAAACCAAGAACTATTGTGCAACACTGAGCAAGCCCTATCGAAAAACAAATATGGGAAAGAAACTGGCGTTGGATTATAAATGCTCTGCGTGAACCAAAACTGTAATAAAAAGATGCGCATTGGACTGGAATCTTCAACGTTCAAGGAGAAGAGGAAGACTGAAAATTACTTGGGTGAGGACTGTTGAAGGAGAAAGACGTGAAATGTGGGACAAGAAAAAAAAAGTATTATTTTGCCGGGATCAATAAATATGTTCACATTGGTCAGATCTCCGCATTATTCTCGTTCCGGATTAAACACGTTTTACTGTATTAAGGTACTGTATTCGTTCTCTGACTTTCAGCGTTTTTTCTCGCCCCCTGGATTCTCTCTTGATATCATGATACCTGGTGATAAACGGAGACATTTATTTCAACAACAGACTCGGTCTGTTTATGTTCACTGAATGTCGTTGCACTTAGACACTTAAACCGCCGTAAAGGCCATATTATAGACATTTATTTAAAGTTTAATTGCCGAGATAATTTTCTCTAGCGGTAGCTTTTAGAATTCGCAATTGGATGGTCCAGATTTCAATCCCGGTGCCTACTAACCTAAGGGTTTTCGTAGTTTTACTAAAACGTCGAGACAAATGCTGGGTTGGAATTGTATTACGACTATTTAACTCATGCCCCAAATGAGAGTCAATGACCAATCACATTTCAACGATTTTTTAATTACAACCAATCACAGTCTTTTTTACCTCGATTTTATCAGTTTAATTTTATCATTGTAAAATCATGCTCCTCCTTTTTAACATCCTGAATAGGTCATAGCATTACTTTGCAGTGACCCCATGTGGCTAGCATACAATAATATTATTTACTAGTATGTATAACATTTCTAAGAACTGGGTAAATTGGTTCTTTGATATTTAATAGATAATGCTTTTTCAGTTTATTTGTAAACTGTCAATATTAAGAGATTATCTTTTCTAAAGGTGAATGAATGTCTTTTGTTGTCTGTACTAGCCAGGTAGTTTTTTTATATCCTTATTTCTTGGAATTTGTATAGACTGCTAATTGGAATTAGTTATATTCTTTTGACAATACCCTTTTTTGTGTCCTATATTATTTGTAACTTGTGTAGCAGGTAGAGTTCTCCTATATTATTTGTAACTTGTGTAGCAGGTAGAGTTCTGACAATACCTCTTTATTCTATACAAATGTACGTGGAATTTTTACCTGGATATATTTCTACTTTTCCACATACATATTTTATAGCGATATTAGTAATATATTCTATTTTCATTATTTTTAGATTTATTTAATTTTAATAACAATTTAATATATTTCGGAACATTTTAGTTTCAGATCAATGCATATTAGAGTTGTATCTTAGTTTATATGTCTCCTATCATATTAATCGCTACAGATTGTATATATAGTGCACGAATGTAATCTTATCGTGGTTGCGAGAGATAATATAAACACATTTGTAGCAATTGATTATAGGCCTACCACAAAAAAACACTGTTTGCACTTTCTTAAACGTATTTTTCCCAGGTAACAATGTTCCAGAAAAATATAATTGGCATATTTACATCATAGGATATCAGAAATTAAATAATATAGGCCTACAGTTTGATGTTTCATTTTTTCACCACTAGGGTGCATTCTTACAATATTGTGATCCTTTGGCAATAAATAATATGATCTGGTTGCAGTGATAAACAAGTGAAACAACGTTTCTCATTTGTTTTCGCCGTTTACATTAAATATATAAATATTTTAAAATAACTATAGTTAACTAATGATTTGTGAGTAAACAGCTTAATTTTATTCGTTAAATAGTCCTAACAAATGCCACTCTTGATTTCCAAATTCTCCAGATAAATTCACTCCTCACTTTGTGAGTCGTGAATTTATCGATAATTTGGAAATCACTCGTGGCATTACTTATAACTCATTTCATCATATTCGTCATTCGTTATATTAAATGAAGCCATGGTCAGAATTTTTACGCCTTAAAAAACCCTACCCGGGTTTAAACCCATGAGCCTCGGAACCGATGGTAACAACTAATAATTACATCAGGACCGATATAGATATAGATATACAGCAATCAAAACGTTCATACTAACTTATGCACTTCAATTTGCAGATAGAAATAGAAAACTAATGATGCACTCGCTGTCAGAAAAATCTCCGAAGTTGATAGGTGCTGAGAAACACACTGTATTTGAGTTCTAACGACATAATGCCTAATACATTAGCTTTTGGGGGAAAAAATCTAAGTTTCAATGATCAATTTGTGTACAATTTTAAAAATGGAAACTGGACATACTTTATAATAACTCTGGATGTAATATATTATTTTTAATATCTTTGAAATAAATTTTATTCCTTTATAATTTTGACATTTTTTAATTTTATGGGTGTATGCTTTGTACCCTATGTAATTAATGTTAAGCCTCCTGTTGAACGTGTAGGCAAATTCAAACAAGCTGAACAAACGTGAGATGAAAGATTGGTCAGTTAACCCTTCTTCCCCCTTGTCCAACCCTATGAACCCTTCAAAGTAAATTCAGAACAAATATTTGCATTGTCAAAATGCATATCACATGCGTGAAAGGGTTTGAAATTACCATTTTTATAGAAGGGATTTCTTTGAATTAGTTGTTAGCTTAAGTTCAAAGGACAAATGTCATTAATATTTCTTGGATTTGAAACTTTTTTTCAGTACTTAAGTTTATGAACCTAAATTAAAAATACAGGTGCAATGATATAAATCAAAATCCAGGCATATCTATATCTGTATATGCAAATCGCAATGTACCCGGCGTAGAGCCTACTGTTTTTTTTAATCTTTTAAATGAGGTTTGTACATATTTGACTGAAAACATGATAAATAAATTTTAAAAAAGACAACAAACCTCTGGAACAAGTAACACATTTTAATTATTTGGGTTGTAATTTTACTATAAATACAAAAAAACTGAAGCTATCAATATGAAACTGTCAAAATATGAAATGATACGCGAAACTATACATGAAACATTAAAGAACAATGTATTTAATACACAAGTGATCTTCTTGGTGATAAAATATTAAAATATGTATACAGTCAATATGCCCATTTCACCAATTAATGTTTTAAAATGGTCAACAAGTTTCCACAGCCAAGCTGTCATTCTCAAGACCAGATATTGACTGGAGACAAAATTGATAATAAATAAATAAACAAATTCAGTTAAAAACTGAAACTTTTTAACTGAATTTGTTTATTTATTTATTATCAATTTTGTCTTCAGTCAATATCTGAAACTTTTTAACTGAATTTGTTTATTTATTTATTATCAATTTTGTCTTCAGTCAATATCTGGTCTTGAGAATGACAGCTTGGCTGTGGAAACTTGTTGACCATTTTAAAACATTAATTGGTGAAATGGGCATATTGACTGTATACATATTTTAATATTAAAGAACAAAACAGGAAGATATACTAGATTGAAGTTTTATAAAACATTGGTAGTTCCTGCATTACTTTATGGGAGTGAAACTTGAGTAATGGCCAAAAAATTACAAAGTAGAATACTAAGTATAGAAATGAACTTCCTTAGAAGAACAAAAGGCAGCATAAGATTGGATCGGATAAGGAATGAAGATATAAGAACAGAGTTAAATATATATCCAATATATGATAAAATCAAAGAATATAGAGATAAATGGTTGACATGCAGAGAGAATGAATGTAACAAGATTATCAAACGCAGCATTTAATTACAGGCCAAGAGATTCAAGGAATGTAGAAAAGCCAGTGAAAAGATGGACAGAACAACAGCTTTCAAAGCTTCATGCAATATTCCAAACAGACACAGTGATGACACTATTTAAAACAGCAGTCATAAAGTATGGAATAGAGATCATATGGGAGAAACTTAAACTTGGCGATATAAGACTCGAAACAGTTAAGACTACGTGCATGAAACGGATATTCCATCCATAGTAATTCTGCCCGAAGGCAGGTCCTTTACTGCAATCATACCATTTCCATGCAGCTATACTAGGGAATTGTAGGTGTGGTAGCTTCCCGTTGCTTTCCACACCGAAGGATGATGATGATGGCTATATGATTTCGAGGACCGTTTGGGCCTTAAAGTTTTTCTGACATTTGTCTTACGGGTGAGGAAAAACCCCGATAAAAACCTCACCCAGAAAAACTGTCCCGACCGAGGATCGAACCCGGGCCCGCTGCGTGACAAGGCAGCATGTTACTTCGAGACCACAGGGATGGACAAAACAGATATTAGGAGTTGGAAAAACAGCGCTATCCCGTCTGGTTTACGAGCTCATGAGAGAGACCTATTTTACACGCTTTATATTAGCTTGACCTGTATCTATCTATCTATTTAACGGAACTTTTCAACGCGATTTTCACCCGCTTAAAATCATTGGATCGACTTGAAACTTTGTATACTTGTGAAGGACCCGTGACAATACAATAATTTCATATTTATTTTCTAAACCTGGCCATAATCATCAGAAAATCAAATAATAGTTTTAAAAAACTAAAAGAACACGCTTTATTAGAAAACTAAAAAATGAAAAATAATTTTAATTTCCAATACGCTTGGGATAAAATAAAGTGGTCAACAAAAAAATCATCTCCAACACATATAGAATAAAATTAGAGTTATCAACAAAAAGAAATAATTTTACCATCAAAAGCGTGGGGTGCTCTATATCAATTAATATATTTCATAATAAACAGATATTGGTAAAAGTAAGCTCTCTAAGAAGAAAATGTAAAAATAATAAAAAGCACCCCACGCTTTTGATGGTAAAATTATTTTCTTTTTGTTGATAACTAATTTTATTCTATATGTGTTGGAGATGATTTTTTTTTTTTGTTTACCACTTTATTTTTTCCCAAGCGTATTGGAAATTAAAATTATTTTTCATTTTTTAGTTTTCTAATAAAGCGTGTTCTTTTAGTTTTTTTTAACTATTATTTATTATAGAGGGCATCAGATTATGACACTGGCTATCAGGAACTAATTAACATCAGGGAACACTATATATATATATATATATATTATATATATATATATATATATATATACTCGTATATACCTAGAGTTCTAGCACACCACCCATGCTAGATGATAGTTGGACCAGAGAGTGTAACACCCAGAGACACGTCATAACAAGATTAACAATGCACGGTTTTCACCATAAAATTTCTGCAAACAAGAAATTCCACGATCCGATAGATTACAAATGCCTGCTATGCGGAGAAATATGTTAAAAATACCATATCATAGTGTGTGCAAATAGAACAAAATCGATAACAGATTACAGCAAAAACTAAACTCAAAACTAATTCCCTACTTGAGCGCACATTTCTTCTTATAGACTTGCTTACTTACTTACTCACTGGCACTATCGAACCCACAGGTTCATGACCGCGCGGACATAAGCTCTCCATACATCCCTATCCTGAGTTAATGCTTTCCAATCATTCCCTGTATAATCTACTTGCCTCAAATCCGAATTAATGTTATTCTCCCACCTCATTCTTGGTCTACCAACTCGGCGTTTTCCCTCCGGTTTTCCTACAAGAAGCTTCCATCCACATCTTTCATTCCCCTTCGTGCCCACATGTCCTGCCCATCGCAGTCTACGAGATTTAACTGTTCTTATTATATCTGGCTTCCCATAAAGACCATTTAGTTCATTGGTATGTAGTCTTCTCCATTCACCTGCCTGTTCATCTCTATTTGGTCCAAAAATTTTCCTAAGTACTTTATTCTCAAATACTCGTAATCTCCTTTCCTCCGTTAAAGTAAGAGTCCATGTTTCACACCCATATAAGATAACTGGTAGAATAGTTTTATATATTTTCAGTTTAATGTTTTTTGAAAGGAATTAGGATGTCGAGAGTCTCAGCAATGCATAATAGCACGCATTTCTAGAATAAATTGAGCCTCTTTTTAATGTATTTGTGCATCTCATTCCTTTTTGTGATTATTGTTTCTAGATATTTGAATTCAGCCACTTCCTCAAAATTTCCCTCATTTGTCACCAGCTGTCCATTTCCGTTATTTAATGTATTTCTACGTGTGATCATATATTTAGTTTTATTGATATTTACTTCCAGTCCTAATTTCTTAATGTTACTCAATAGTGTGTACGTGTTGCCATTTAGTATCTCCTCGCTATCGGCCAATAGTACTACATCATCAGCATAAACTAACAGCTTATTAATACAGGCCTTCTTCGTCCTCTAAAGATGTGATGGCATGCTCTAGCACAAAATTAAATAGTAGAGGAGATAGTGCGTCTCCTTGCTACAACCTATTGTGGATTTCAAAAGTGTCCAAAAACTGTTAGCCTATTTGTGCCATTTAGACATTCGTTTAAGTCTAAGTATTTAGGAATTCCAAACTCCAGCAGTATACTATAGAACCTCTCCCTCTTAATTTAATCATATGCTTTTTGAAGTCTATTTATAGTTGATGTACAGTACCATTATATTTATATATTTTTTTCTAAATCTTCTTATAGGCTTATGTATATAAATTACTGTTACATCATTAGCTACGCAACCTGATAACTGCGAGACAATTTTTTCTTGGAGTGTGAATAAGTAAAATAGACGTTGTTTGTAATTTATCATATACCTATGCGAGCATACTTTTAAATGTCTGCGGTTGATAACAGCCTCTGTCCTTAATAAAAATGTATGGTTGTCTCTGGAGAGATAATTTGTGAACACTGATATCTTCTGTAAAATTTAACATCAATTGCTTTATAAATTTGTTGAGATATTAGTGGAAAATCAATATAGTGATGAGGTAAAAAGAGAGGTGAACATTTTTTTAAAATGTTATAATTTACTATCAGGTATTTCTTAGACTTGGGGGATTATTGAGTGACGTCATTAAGTTTAAGAGGGGATGGTGGCCACATAAATCATGGGGACAGTAATACATAGAGGGTTGGAAGGGTGTTCGTGCATTATATCATTATGACAATATTTATTAGCTTAGCTATATATTTTTTGTGGCAGTGTTGTACAACCTGTAGGTAGAGTAAGCAAACTGTGGGGTTCATGTCACAGGTGAAATACTTTGTGTTGTTTTTGTTTTTTATTATTATTTTTCATTTACTTCGTTTTTTTTCAACTTTTATAAGATTCATGATGTGTTCCGTTGAGGTATTATTCAAAATTAAAATATAAAATTATGGAATATTCATCTGAAAGATTCATCTCCTCAACTTAATTAATTATTTAATTGTTGCGCTTTCGGATTGTCGTTGTTGTGAGCTGCTTTCATGATTGCCATCTCTTCGAGTACGTTTATCTTCGCTGGATTATTTTCTCTGTGCATTACTGTTAGGGTGTTTTCAATATTTAACATGCGATGTCCTTCATGGATAACGTGTTTTGCATAGCTTGATTTTCCTTCTGCGTGAATGAAGTCTCGAAAATGTTCTTTAAATCTGATGTTAAAACTCCTGTTTGTTCTTCCTATATAAAATTTGTTGCAGTCCTTACCTGTCAATTTATATACTCCTTTGCTGTTGAAAATGTTATTTTCTTCAATGTTATTGTGTATTATGTTGTTTAATTTATAATTAGTTTTGTATGCTATTTTTACGTTTTTATCGGCTTTCTTTAGTGTATTGGCTAAATTTTGTCGTTTCTTTTCCTGTGTACATACACAGGATACATACATCGCTCTGTTTTTAAACATTTCCTCGCTTCTGTAAAACCACTTCCCAACCTCGCACCGCAATATACTAATTTTTAATAATGTCACTTTTATTTATATATATATATATATATATATATATATATATATATATATATATATATATATATATATTCGTTTGACTGTATTTCTCCCTTTTTTCCACATTTGTTTAAGTTTTCTCTTTTCTTGCACATGCACGCCGTAGCGTAGTTGGTTAAGGCAATACTGTACAAACCATGAGGTTGAGGGTTCGAGTCCCCATTTTTAAACTGACACAAATCTGTTGGCGGCACCATGGCCCTGAGCTCAGCCTCTAACGGAAATGAACAACAGTCGCTTGTTCTGGAGATAAAGGCTGGACTGACATCAAGTACCGATTGTTTAGAAAAAGTGGGAGCTTTAATCTCACACTACCCCAAGGGCCTTCTATGGCCTGTAGTGGGGTAACTTTTTTTGGCATAACAGGGCCCAGCCAGACTCGAAGTGGAGATTATAAGTAGCCGGAAATCGAACCCGTGATGGTAGAGACTGTATCGACTACGCCACGCCTATGTTATGGGCTTATTGGTGTCTGCTTATTAAACAATATATTGCATATGTTATTGTCAAGTTGATTTTTCGCGCTTTTTAATATTTAGTGGTCCATTAAATATCGTCATATAAAATTACTGACAATATTGAGTGGATCATGCCTGCAGTATAAAATTCTCTGTTGCTTTGAGTTTCACAAATCTACAAAATGTATAGTCACATCCAAAATAAATATACCTCTTTCATTATCGCATGTACATTTGAGTAAGTTTGAAGCAAATGTGTGTAAGTGAATTTTTCGCAAAATAAATAAATAAATAAATATATATATATGGTTTCCGGAAGACGGCGGCAGATGCCATGATACCGGATGATGATGTTGATATATATATATATACATACATACATACATAGATAGTAAGGGGCACGCCGTAGCGTAGTGGTTAAGGCACTGAGCTACAAGCCGGAGGGTCCAGGGTTCAAGTCCCATTGGGGTCAGGATTTTTAAACTGACCCAAACCCTCTGGCGGCACTATGGCCCTGGGGTCGACTCAGCCTCTAACGGAAATGAGTACCAGACGCTTGTTCTGGGGTAAAGGCGGCCGTCACGCAGGGCTGACAACCCGGCTGACATAAAGTGCCGATTGTCTAGAAAAAGTGGGAGCCTTAACCTTCTACTACCCCAAGGGCCTCCGGGTCTGTTGTGGGATCACTTTACTTTTACTTTTACATACATAGTAATTCTGCCCGTGGGTAGGTATTTCACTGCAGTCATAGCATTTTCATGCTATGCTTGCAGCTTTACAAGGGAATTGTAGGTGTGGTAGCTTCCCGTTTGCTTTCCACACCGGTGAAGGATGATGATGATGATAATGATAAGATGATGATGATGATGATAAGGATGATGATGATGATGACCATTTGATTTCGGGACCGTTTGGGCCTTAAGGTTTTCCTGATATTTGTCTTTACAGGTGAGGAAAAACCCCGATAAAAACCTCACCCAGAAAAACTTCCCCGACCGGGATCGAACCCGGGCCCGCTGCGTGACAAGGCACCACGCTACCTCGAGACCACAGCGGTGGACTTTATATATATATATATATATATATATTATTTTCAGTCTGATCATCTTACCTCAATATTAATGTTGATTTGTTCTTGGACATGTTTCAAAACAATTCTGTTTTATCTCCCAGATAAAACAGAATTGTTTTGAAACATGTCCAAGAACAAATCAACATTAATATTGAGGTAAGATGATCAGACTGAAGATAATATAATTGAAGTAACCTCAAAATATCACTTCATAAAATTAAATAAAGAAATATATATATATATATATATATATATATATATATTGGTTCATAATTTCATTCTCGTATAATAGTTTTATGTAGTGGCAAAGATACATAAGTGTATGGATTAGGGATAGATTAAGAGTGATTGATATAATTTTAAGTTTCATATGATTTTTTTATATAATTTCAACTTTCAATTCATTTAAATCCAACTAAGATGGTATGGACATATAATGAGAAGAAGGGGTACGGAAACAAAGAAAGAAGTATTGAAATGGATACCTCCTGGAAAAGGGAAACGTGGTAGACCAAAGCCAACGTGGATAAAGGGAATTCAAGACAACATGAAGAAGACAAATATTACAGAAGCAGACATGCAAGACCAGGAAGTGTGGAAGAAAAAAAGTAGTATATTTTGGTTGATGATACCTGTGTAAATAACAGAAACAACCCTGAAAAAAAATATTTTTCTCAATGCTGCAAAACTTGCACTTACACCCCTTTCCTTATACCTCATCATTTAATAGTATTACGTACCAGGTGAATAATACCTGCAAGAAAGTGTTCTCAATTCTTCACTCCCTAAATAGTTTTAAAAACTTCCTTCCTACAAAATTAAAACAAATACTTGTACAGACTCTTATAATGCCACACTTCGACTACTGCGACATATTACTGACTAATCTTACAACTGATCTATCTGACAGACTACAGCGTGCTCATAATGCGTGCATTCGATTTATATTCAATCTCCGTCGTTATGACCACGTGTCTCCTTCATTTCAGGCCTTATCATGGCTACGCCTAAATGACAGAAGAACTTTACATTCACATACCTTACTATTCCAAATTCTGCACACATATTTACCAACTTATTTAACAACACGTTTTCAACATTTATCGGCTCATCACAATTTAGGAACAAGATCACAAGACTCTTCTTTACTTTTGATACCACAACACAGGACCTGTCTGTACTCTGAATCTTACACAATATCTATGGCTAGAGCATGGAACTCACTTCCCAGTCATGTCAGGGACTGTCAATCGCTATCATTATTAAATCCAAATTAACTGATATCTTAAGTTCGACACAATGAAAACATTAACTACATAACAACTATATAGAGCATTCTATTAATAATCATGTAGGAAGCTACTTACTTTATTTTATATCATTTTAATTTTATTATATTCTATGTTTTTGTTAGCATTAGCTAGTATTAGATCCATCATCATTGTATTTTGTTTAGTCTGTATTTTAATATCTTAAAATTGTAATATGTACGTAATTTTTGTATAATTTTACTATTCGCTGGTTGAGTGGAAGAGAAGGCCTTATGGCCTTAACTCTGCCAGCTAAAATAAATCATTATTATTATTATTATTTTACAAAGAAAAATTAACACTCGAACTAGGACTCGAACCCCGGATCCGTGACTGCGCGTCTTTCCACATATGCTACAATTCTCTTTCAACCGAAGACCGATAGCCTTCGCTACAAACAACTCCATCCGATGACATCTATTCGAATTATGTCCAATTCTGGATAATTATATGTTGGAATGCTATGAAAATGAGTAATTATAATTTATATATTTATTTACAGATTTTCAAATGTATACACATCTTTCTGTGCTTGAAGTTTTATTTTCCTTCTTCACTCGTCCCAATCTACCCATCCACGTCCTCCAATCCTCTTGTTCTCATTTCAATTCTTATTTCTTTTATCCACGAGTTTCGAAGTCTTCCTTTCTTTCTTCTTCCTTTATTCTTCTTCACGGTTTAGGCTTATTTACTAGCCTGTTCCGGCTCCAAATTGCTGCTCTGTCCATCTTTTCCTTGGTCTTCCCAAGCTTCTTCTTCCTCTTGGTGGTATGCTGCTTTTGGTATTCTATTCTCAGTCATCCTTGCCAAGTGTTCTTTCCAGTTTGTTCTGTATTTCTCTATTGTTGAGTTTAATTCCTCTATTTTTAGTTGTTGTCTTATTTCTGTGTTATGTTTTTTGTCTGTTCTTTGATATCCTGATATTGGTCTGAGGAATCTCATTTCAGCAGCTTGTATTCTGGCAGATTGTTGTGTTGTCACTGTCCATGTTTCGGTTCTATAAATAATAATAGGCACTGCCATTGTCTTGTATAATTTCATTATACAGTCTTTCCTGGCTTTATTTTTCAAAGTTCTTTTTAGTGTTCCTGTTATATAATTAAACTTATTTATTTTGTTATTTATATCTGTTTCTGCTGTGTATGATATTTCGCAACCTAGGATGTTATATGTTACTACTTGTTCTATTGGTTTATTTTCTAATATTATCTTTGCCCGAACTGGATGAGCGCCCTTGAAGGTCATTGTTTTTTATTTTTGTGAGGATATTTCCATGTTGTATTTTTTTATATATATTATTCCTTTCTTTCTTCTTTCAATGTATTTATGAGTAACCTTTCTTCTTGCATTCGTCATACATCTCCATGCCAATTTAATTGTTTGTATCTTACATAATCTACAATTGGGTATTTTTAATATTCATTTTTTCTCGTATGACCTTATTTTATTTTTATTTTTTATTTTGAGCGTCTTGCTGCTTTCCTCAAGAAATCCATTTCCATCGACATAAGTTTTTGTTGAATATTAAACAATTTTAAATATTGAAATTGAGTGAAATATATTGGTCATTAGACGTACAACACTTGTATACGATTTCATATAGGCCATCGTTTCCCAACCTGTGGTTCTCGAACCCCCAGGGGGGTTCGCAAAGTATTTAAAGGTGTTCGCCTAAACTTTTCCGAAATGGCGGGTTTCGAGGTTAGGCCTATTATTGTTTCCTTCATTTCTACGTCTTTGTCACAATAATAATAATAATAGTAATAATAATAATAATAATAATTATTATTATTATTATTATTATTATTATTATTATTATTATTATTATTATTATTATTAACCCTAACATGGCCCATCATACATATATGTAAGATCGAGAATTTATTACATTATTTCGAATAAATTAATATTTACCGCGAATGCCTGATTTACAGTTATGTAACAACGTTAGGAATGCGTTTAATTTCGCTACAACTAGGCCTATACGTTGTGTAACTTTTAAGCCGTAACTAGAGTAACTTTAGGTTTTAACCGTCAATGGTTAAGTTAATTTAAGGTTATTAAACCTTTTTCATGGAATTAAATTGTATGCTTGTCTACTGTATGTTTATTTAGAAGTCAGTGGTTCACCCAACTCAGATCGTTGTGGAAGGGGTTCGCGAGTGGAAAAAAGGTTGGCTGTGCTCCTGCAAATTAGATAAATATAAAATAATATTTGCATATTGAACCATTAACTTGATATATTTCACAATAGCATTTTATAATGTTAGTCCAAGATCCGGCTGCAAGATTACTATGTACATCGAGTGTTTGAACAAAATCTATTTTTTTTTCATAAAATTGTGAATTACTGAATACATTTTTGCCGAGTTGCCTATTAAAATTCGGCCGCCAGTATGTTTAATTAAAATATAATTTATGTATTTATTCGAAATGATTTAATTCACTTTTTATTCCCTCCTAGCGGGAAGTAAAACCATTGCCCTTTAGGTATACTACGTATAATGTATATACAAAAATATATTCAAAAGGTAGTGTTAATATACATTATACGTAACAAATCACAGCATTTTAAATTAATTGAACTTTATTTCAAACGATATAAAACAATAAATAGGTACTTACCGCCATTTTATTACTGATTGGTGTCACAGCCTGCTGTAGCCTCGACGAGTTTTACGGCCAAGTGTGCAATGACAACTAAAACTTTTCAAGCTCTATACATCGATTTCTGCGAACTGGATTATGATTTATGTTAATAACAAGTGAATCAAATTATATCGAATAAATAAATAAATTATCTTCTCCTTCTTCCTTCCAAGTATTAGGCTAATGCCTGTTACGATCCTATAGAACATTTTCCCTCCAGCGTTTCATAGGACGGTCCAGAGATCTTCGTCCTCTTGGTATATAATTTTAAAGAGCTTTGGGGATTCGATTTGAACTCATTCTTTCAAGATGGTGTTTCCAATTTAGTTGGTACTGTTTAATATATTCCAAAATTGGCGCAGTGTTCAATTCTTTTAAGATATCGGTGTTCCTTTTCCGATCTCATCTGGTGTAACCCGCTGTTCTGCGCATGAATCTCATTTCACAAGCCGTTATTCTGCTTTCATGTTGTCTTTTTAGTGTCCATGCTTCACTACCATAGGTCAATACTGGTCTAGCCAAAGTGTTATATAAACGTAATGTTGTTTTTTTACAAGGGTTTCATAACTTGATTAATAATTCCCAAACTTTTATTATAACTAGTAATTTTTTCAGGGATGTTCTTTTCATCCCAGATAGAGGGATAATATCCAATATTTTTAAATTGATTAGATCTCTCTAAAAATAAATAAATAATATTTTAATTAAACATACTGGCGGCCGAATTTTAATAGGCAACGGCGAAAATATATTCAGTAATTCACAATTTTATGAAAAAAAATTATTTTGTTCAAACACTCGATGAACGGAGTAATCTTGCAGCCGGATCTCGGACTCTGTGCATATTGTAAAACGTAGATATTTAATCCACACCTTCATACCTTTCAGATAGGTCTATTTTTACACGCTTTATATTAGCTTGACCTGTATCTATCTATCTATCTATCTATCTAACTGAATCTTTCAACGCGATCATTGGATCGACTTGAAACTTTGTATACTTGTAGAGGACCCGTGACAATACAATAATTTCATATTTATTTTCTAAAATCTTGGCCATAATCATCACAAAATCAAAAAAAGTGTTTTTGTATCAATGTAACGGAATCTTTCAACGCGATTTTCACCCACTTAGAAACATTGGATCGACCTGAAACTTTGTATACGTGTAGAGGACCCATGACAATACAATAATTACATATTTTGTTTCTAAAATCCTGCCTAGAATCATCCGAAAATCAAAAAAATGAAAACTGGTATAATAGGTTGCGGACTTGTCGAGTTTTTAGTCAATCGTTGTAAGAGCTCGGTTGGTAGAGCAGTGAACTCTTAGTGGTATATAATTTCAGTAATCCATACGTCGCTGGTTCAAATCCGGCTGGGAGGGTTTTTTTTTATAGAAGAGTATTACTTTTAGTTCATACTACAATAGTATCGAATTTAAAGATATTTACATTTTTATCTTATTCTGTAAAATATTTAAACTAAAAAATTAAAAATAAATAATAGTTTTAAAAAACTAAAAGAACACGCTTTATTATAAAACTAAAAAATGAAAAATAATTTTAATTTCCAATACGCTTGGGATAAAATAATGTGGTCAACAAAAAAATCATCTCCAACACATATAGAATAAAATTAGAGTTATCAACAAAAAGAAAATAATTTTACCATCAAAAGCGTGGGGTGCTTTTTATGATTTTTACATTTTCTTCTTAGAGAGCTTACTTTTACCAACATCTGTTTAATATCAAATATTTTAATTGATATAGAGCACCCCACGCTTTTAATGGTAAAATTATTTTCTTTTTGTTGATAACTCTAATTTTATTCTATATGTGTTGGAGATGATTTTTTTGTTGACCACTTTATTTTATCCCAAGCGTATTGGAAATTAAAATTATTTTTCATTTTTTAGTTTTCTAATAAAGCGTGTTCTTTTAGTTTTTCTTCTTCTTCTTCCTTCCAAGTATTAGGCCGAGGCCTGTTACGATCCTATAGAAAATTTTCCCTTATGGGAAATTCTCGTATAAGATTTGAAAGCATAATAATAGTCCCTTCGATTGGTTGCTGGCCAAAGGAAGGCAAGACCAGTGATTGGGCTGCATCTTATAGCCTCTGGTCAGGCTTTTCTGGAGAAGAAAAGAAAATAAAGGAAAGAAGAAATGGTAAAAAGGAAGGACTCCCTAGCCCTCGGATGCCCTAATAGCGTCGGGGTCGAAAAAACAAGAGTTAACCAAGAGAGGTTAGATAGTAAAGTTAAAAGAGTGCAAAACACAAGTAAATGGAAGAAGTGTTTTGCACAGCTTGGGCACCTTGTGGTCGCCATCCACATATCCCCTAGATGAGGACCCCTGAGGGGTCTTTTAGTTTTTTAAAACTATTATTTATTCATTGTATTACTGATGCTTATCATAAGTACATTTGTTGAACTCATTGTGTTATCTTGTTACTAACAATTTCCTACCGCTTTAACACTTCTTTGCTTTTCTTTCCTAAACAAAGCTGCCAAAGATGGAGAGGAACGACAACCAGCAGGTAAAAAAATCTTTGTACTGCATGCTATTTTGTTGTATTGTACATAATAATATTTATAAATGCACATTTATTAAATTTACTACGTTTGCTCATATACACACCAATATTGCTATGCACAATTTCTTCTTCATTCATTACAATTTGCGTTAGATATGTTTTGAACTGTATCTGAGTTAAGCAATATCCAGACTAAATGGATATGTATTAACGACGCGACGTTTTATTGTATACAAATAAAACATTATTTAAAATTCGTCCATTTTACATCAATCTTCCTGTATAATAACACTGGTCAACATGATTTTTGTCTCATGAGTACCAATGGTTGTGTTCAATGCAGTTTTTTTTTATCGTGTTTTCAAATATGTATTCGGAATTTCTCCATCGCCCACAGGTTTTTTGTTTCAATTTCAATTAATGGATTTAAATAATTATTTTTTAATAAACGTTTTTTCGTCCATTTGTCCATTGTAAAATAAAACCAAACGAGTTAACTCAAATGGTTTCAGCTATGGAAAGAGATATCAAGGCAAATGGAATCCTAATATGCTGGCCGATTATTGTTGGACAATCAAGATGGATGCTCCACAGTCGAAATATAGCAGAAAATCGTCATTTCGTACTTTCTAGGTGAGTCCGAATATTCGAATATTGTGTAGTTACGAATGTATAAAATATTAAAGTGTTTGAAATTATACCTTGCGTGATGGAGAAAAACCGATATCATATTTGAATTCAGGAGAAAAAAAATACTATCAGAATCACATAATTTTTTTTTTCTGAGTATTATTGTACCATATTCGTCTAGTATGAATATAACTTTATCAAGACTTTATCAACTTAGTGATTCCATTCTCTTAATTGAAAAACATACGCTTTTCTGTGGATATTAGGCCTAATGCAGACAAAATGTTGTTAATAAAAATATTCTATTAGGTAATTCTTTACATGTGAAGCGAAAAATGTTTCGAAAATCCAATCATACAACCTTGTGCATTACTCTAACTCACTGGAACTATCGAACCCGTAGGTTCATGACCTCACGGACATAACCTCTCCATACATTTCTATCCTGAGCCAATGTTTTCCAATCGCCCCCTGTATAATCTACTTCCCTCAAATCATAGCTCACCTCATTCTTGGTCTACCAACTGGGCATTTTCCCTCTGGTTTTCCTACAAGAAGTTTCCATGCACGTATGCACATGCGCCAAGCAACTCGAAGCGGTTTACACAACATGGAATCACGGAATGCAGCCAACATATACACGATATTGAACGAACCTAAAAGCTAACCTAACGGAATTTAAGCACTAACCTGTGAAAGAAAGCAACGCCCAAAAATAAATATTAAGTTCTGAAATTCTGAAGTATATGTATACAGTTAATTAGTACATACTCTGTTGGCTGCACTGGAACACGCATTTGTTGTTGTATAGAATATTCGTTAAAATCAATATGGCTGCCACATCTTCATGCTACGTATGTAGTTAAATATCATGAAAAATATTGAAATAACTGTTAGAAAAAATGTAAAAAAATATTGTAAATGGTGGGAAATAATTTGAAAAATGAAACCCTAAGAATAAAATTTGACAGGAGTTTATGAAGGGATTAAAAAACGTCGCGTCACAAGTTGTAAAGTTTAGCCAAACTATTATCTTAATTCTGGGTACTTTATAAAACGTTGATTATAATTTGCTCCTCTTATTTCTTCTTCTACTCCATAGTAATTTAACATCTAACATTATATGCACATTTATATGCCACATGTCGCTCGGATTTTACAGTGGCGCAACCTGTCGGGAGAGGGATTTTAAACTTTGGATCACATGCATACATTTTTGACCACAAGGACATGTAGGACTTCCCCGAGTAAGTGATCAGCTTAATCTAGGGCCACCTCTGAGACAACACATTCATTTAAAACGAAACATATTCACTCATATTTTTGCACTAAATTTTCAGAATATTGTAATGATTATAGTAATGACAGTTGACGTTTGGACCTTAAAGTTTCCTGACATTTGTCTCACAGGTGAGGAAAACCCCTGAAAAACCTCACCCAGGAAACTTGTCCCGACCGAGGATCAAACTCGATCCCGCTGCGTGAGAAGGCAGCACGCTACCTCGAGACCACAGCGGTTCATCATCAACAACAATAACGGATTAAGCTCATATGGCTTGTTCCGGTCTCATAGATTCTCATTCAAAAAGTTGAATCCATATCTTTTTCGGTCTACCAACATATCTGTCTCCGTTTGGTTTAATTTTTGGTATGCGTTCATCTTTCATTCTTTGAACACGTTCCTTCCAGTTTTTTCCTAGATTCTTCTATTTTATCTAAAAGTTTAAAAATATTTAGTTCATTTCTAATATCTTCACTTCTTTTATCTAGAAGTTTGCAGCCAGCTACACTTCTCAGAAATCTCATTTCAGCTGCTTCTATAATCTTCTCTTCTCTTTTCTCCACATCGGTTTACAGTAGTAATTGCTCAGAGTTCAAAAAATAATTAAAATGTAGAATAATTATGTGCTTTATATTTATTTTTTGAATTCGTTAAAAAATATAATCTGAAATTGTGTTCGCACGTGTGACCACTACATTAGAATGAGAATAATTTTAGTTCTAACCACACGTTTGGGTATGTTTGAATGTTAAGTCGACATAAGGGTCGTTCGTGTGTTGGTAATCGGTGATTTATCGAGTAGAAAATGCAGAGGATATTGAAGAAAATACAAACGGAAATTATTACATGTGACGCAACAAGTGGTTGGTAGAGGGCGTAGCTGCCCTTGTCTCAGAAATTCCGAGCGTAACAATTTTAAATATAATCACTGCTCCATTTCCCTTTCGCACAAACTACATGTAGACCTATATTAAAGCTACGAATACATTTCATAAGTCTAAACTACTTTTATCCGGTTCCAGTGTTTGGTATATATAAACACAACCTCAAGCTTCCTTACAAATATAAGATACTCTCTGACTAAAAATATATTACAGACCTTCAGGTAGTGAATTCGGTTCAGTTCCCGTTCGGGTTATTTCAGTTTAAGATATTTGTTGTTTTATTTGTTTACTCGTAGCGTAGTGGTTAAGGCACTGTGCTCCAAGCCGGAGGGTCGAGGGCTTAAGTCCCGGTAAAGGTATAGGTAAAGTGATCCCACTACAGGCCTCGGGAGGCCCTTGGGGTAGTAGGAGGTTAAGGCTCCCACTTTTTCTTGACAATCGGCACTTGATGCAGCCGGGTTGTCAGCCCTGCGTGACGGCCGCCTTTACCCCAGAACAAGCGTCTGGTACTCATTTCCGTTAGAGGCTGAGTCAACCCCAGGGCCATAGTGCCGCCAGAAGATTTGGGTCAGTTTAAAAATCCTGACCCCACCGGGACTCGAACCCTCGACCTTCCGGCTTGTAGCGTAGTGCCTTAACCACTACGCTACGGCGTGCCCCAAAGTAAAGTGATCCCACAACAGGCCCGGAGGCCCTTGGGGTAGTAGGAGGTTAAGGCTCCCACTTTTTCTAGACAATCGGCACTTTATGTCAGCCCTGCGTGACGGCCGCCTTTACCCCAGAACAAGCGTCCGGTACTCATTTCCGTTAGAGGCTGAGTCGACCCCAGGGCCATAGTGCCGCTAGAGGGTTTGGGTCAGTTTAAAAATCCTGACCGCAACGGGACTTGAACCCTCGACCCTCCGACTTGTAGCTCAGTGCCTTAACCACTACGCTACGGCTTGCCCCCGCTCAAGTCCCGGTGGGGTCAGCATTTTTAAACTGACCAAAAACCTTCTGGCGGCACTATGGCCCTGGGGTCGACTCAGCCTCTAACTGAAATTAGTGCCAGACGCTTGTTTTGGGGTAAAGGCGGCCGTCACACAGGGCTGAAAAACCGGCTGACATCAAGTGCCGATTGTCTAGAAAAAGTGGGAGCCTTAACCTCCTATTACCCCAAAAGGGCCTCCTGAGGCCTATAGGGGAACACTTTACTTTTTTACCTTTATGATGTGTTATTCACTGGTCAACATGTTTTTTGTCTCATGAGTACCAATAGTTGTACTTAATGCAGTATTTTATCGTGTTTTCAAATATGTATTCGGAATTTCTCCATCACCCACAGTTTTTTTATTTCAGTTTCAATTAATGGATTTAAATAAGTATTTTTTAATAAACGTTTTTTCGTCCATTTGCCCATTGTAAAATAAAAGCAAATGAGCTAACTCAAATGGTTTCAGCTATGGAAAAGAGATATCAAGGCAAAAGGAATCCTAATATGCTTGCCGATTATTGTTGGACCATCAAGAGGGATGCTCCACAGGCGAAATATAGCAGAAAATTGTCATTTCTTACTTTCTAGGTGAGTCCGAATGTTCAAATATTGTGTAGTTACGAATGCAGAAAATATTAAAGTGTTTGAAATTATAAATTCCTGTCTCTCGGAAACCTTGCGTGATGGAGAAAAACCGATATCATATTTGAATTTAGGAGACAAAATACTATCAGAATCACATATATTTCTTTCTGAGACAAAAAGAAAAGTTTATTTTTTGTTGCTCAGTGCTAGTAGAGCTAGGATTTGTATGTACTGAAAGTTAAGATTGCAACATTGTATAATTAGAAGTTAGACTTCTGACTGTCTTTTGTTTTGGTTTCACATACAAACAGTTGAATAGTATAATGAGAAGTAAGACTTATGACTGTCTTTTGTTTTGGTTTCACATACAAACAGTTCAATAGTATAATGAGAAGTAAGACTTATGACTGTCTTTTGTTTTGGTTTCACATACAAACAGTTGAATAGTATAATTAGAAGTTAGACTTCTGACTGTCTTTTGTTTTGGTTTCACATACAAACAGTTGAATAGTATAATGAGAAGTAAGACTTATGACTGTCTTTTGTTTTATTTTCACAGATAAACAGTTGAATAGTATAATGAGACGTAAGACTTATGACTGTGTTTTGTTTTAGTCTCACACATAAACAGTTGAATAGTATAATGAGAAGTAAGACTATTGACTTTCTTTTATCTTGGCTTCACACACAGACAGTTGAATAATACAGTAAAACCTGTCTTAGCCGGAACCTTTATAAGAAGGAAACCTGTAGAGACGGAAAAAATATCCAGAACGGTACGATTTTATATGTAAAATCGTCCTGTATAAGGCGGGTACCTTCATAATGCGGAAATGGAATGATTTTTAAAGTACCAATAGTTAATTTTTACCTCAGTAAGACGGAAAATTATTCTTAAGCACGTTCTAATTACAGTATTAATGACCACACGTGAAAATTGTGCATATGACGCTTTCTTCATTATATTGTTTTACCTTCTTGTGTTGCCATTGTATTGCGGGGATACCCTTCCTTATATGTGACAGCGGGGAATCCCTGCTTAAGTTACCTGCGAGGGAGTTAGGAAACTCTTCAGTCTTTCTGTAGTTGAGTTCCTTCTCGCTTTTGTGCAATAAAGTTGTTTTGTATTGCCGTGCAAACTGAGCTGTGTTACAAACACTATTTTGTCTGTATTTCAGTCAATACGTTATGTCTTTAAAGCGTGCATGTAAAACCCTTACACTGCGTGAGAAAATTCAAGCTTGTAATTTGGGAACCCTTTTTAAGAAGGAAAACTCCCAATACGGAAATATATTTAAGGAAGCATCTTTGTATTCCCACTGTCTAAAAATCTAGTTCAACACAATCCAATCATCTGACGTTAAACTGTCCAATTTTATTTATCAGAGTGTTCAACGTTTATTGGTGGGTTGTTTCAGATAAATGTTAAGTTTGGTAGTTTTATGTAAATATTCACGTGTCCAAAGTTTTTAATTAATAAGGTAATAATTAATTTTCCATACAAATGTATGGGGATCCCAATAGGCAACAGATTTTTGCTGACATTACAATTTGCCGATGATCAACTGGTTTTAGCGCAAGACAAATTTGATATGGAATTCATCATAAAAAGTTTGAAAAACACATATGAATCATGGGGTCTCACAGTAAATTTACAAAAACAGAATATTTTGCAATAAATAGCAATGAAAAAGAAAATTTAATATTGGAAGAAGGAATCCAAATAAAGCAAGTGAAACAGTCTAAATATTTGGGAATAATTATGGATAACATTGAAGGTATAGTCAAAGAGAATATAAAACATAGAATTGAATTGAGTAGCAAAATAATATCAGCGTTAAATTCCATATGGTGGGATAAGCATATTTCGAAAGACACAAAAAAAAATCGGTAAAACGTTGGTGGAATCTGTTGCAATGTATGGAAGTGAGGCATGGATAATCAGTAAATACTACAAGAATAGACTAATAGCTCTAGAAATGGACTATTTACGCAGACTTGCCAGAAAGTCAAAATTAGAACATGTCACAAATAAGGAGATTAGAAAAATAATGGAAGTAGAAGAAAGCATAATTGAAAGAATTAAGGAGAAGGAAGTAAAGTGGTTAGGACATGTTTTAAGAATGGAAGATGAGCGTTGACCGAATCAACTATATCAATGGCATCCGACCAGAAAGAAGAAAAGAGGGAGACCAAAGTTAATATGGAAGAAAAACATGAAGACAGTAATGCAAGCAAGAGGGCTAAGCATTCAAGATGCCCAAGATCGTAGGCTTTGGAGGTTTGGCACGGGAAGACGGCAGCAGCTGTAAAAACCCGAAGATAGATAACTAATTCACTCATACTATCGTACCGGAGGTTTATTATCGCGTGGACATACATCCCTATCCTGAACTAATAGTTTCCAATCATTTCCTGTATAATTCTCCCCACCTCGCCTGTCGTGTAATTTTCCTACTAGAAGTTTCCAAGACCCTGTTTCATTTTCATTCGTTTTATATATTCTGCCCATTATATTCCCCCGAGACATATGTTTTTAATATATTTGGTTTCACGTGATCGGCCGCGGTGGACTAGTGGTTATGCTCCTTGCCTCTGGTCCCGAGGGTCGCGGGTTCAATATCAGCCGGGGTCAATGGATTTTTTAGGACGGAAAAATCCAAGGAGCAAGTCCTCCGGGAGGGACTTTAAGCCGTGAGTCCCGAGTCTGAAGATTTTCAGGCTCGTAAAAAGTCCTTAAGCCTGAATGAAAAGGCCTCTAAGCAAAATTTACAGAATTTTCCCTTCCCTAGTACTACCTTGGTTTCATAGATGTCAGTATGAGGCGGAACGCTGACCACGGACCACTCAAAATAACACCTATACGAAAACAAGTGTAACTAAATCTCTGTAAAGGGAAACATGTGGTTACAATACAATACGACTAATGTAGCTCACTGTCATATAATTCCTTTTATTTCTTTTGTTTTTATACTCTTTATTTTTCTTAGTTCAGAAAGTTTTCTGAAGCAATTCATTTTCAATTGTTTTATTAATTTGTTTATTATCCATTTATGGATATGTGCACGAATGGGGAACGTAAGAAGGGCGTGGGACCTTCTTGTAGGAAACAATAATAATAACGCCCAATAGGTAGACCAAGAATGAGGTGGGAGAACAACATTCACCATGATTGGGAGGAAATAGAATATACAAGGAATGATTGGAAAACATTACTTCAGGATAGGGATGTGTGGGGTGCTTCTGTTCCCGCAACCATGAATTTACGGGTTCGATAGTGTCAGCGATGAGTTAGTTAGTTATTAATTTGAGGGGATACATTTCAAGTCACCAATGTATACCATTTGAGGCATATTTCAACACGTATTTTCCCTATCGCCATTATTTTTAGTATTGCTTTAGGGGAGGAAAGGAGATTACGAGTATTTGAGAATAAAGTACTTAGGAAAATGTTTGGACCAAAGAGAGATGAACAGGCAGGTGAATGGAGAAGACTACATAAGAGTGAACTACATGGTCTTTATAGGAAGCCAGTTATAATACCGTCGGTATCAATACCTTGACGTGGTGGTGGGGCTTGTGAGTCCTAATGACTCCATGAGCTGTACAGGCGGTAGTGTAACTACCAACAGGGCCTCCTATGCCTGGCAGGTCATGGAAGAAAGTCCAGACTAAATGAAATGCCCATCGAAGAAGAAAGGCTAGTAACTCACTTCCAAGATGTAAAATGTTCAATTACTCACAGAAACATTCACGAAGTACGCCGGACACAACTACGATAGAAGGACGTCACCAAACCCCGGACCTGTAGTGAATGAACACGCAACAAGCTGCCAGCTTTCATGCGTAGAGGAAGAAGAAGAAGAAGATATAATAAGATCAATTAAGTCTCATAGACTGCGATGGGCAGAGCATGTGGCACTAATGGGGAATGAAAGACGTGCATGAAAGCTTCTTGTAGGAAAACCAGAGAGAATACCCCCAGTTGGTAGACCAAGAATGAGGTGGGAGAATATCATTAACTATTATTTGAGGGAAGTAGCATTAGCTCAGGATAGGGATGTATGGGGAGCTTATGTTCGCGCGGCCATGGACCTACGGGTTCGATAGTGCCAGTGCGTAAGTAAGTATCGAATAGAGAAGTTGTAAATGTATTCAGTATGGAAATTATAGGAAATGTTTAAATAAAAATATAATTTTTAATAATAGTAGAGGAACATGAGACCATAATTTGTAACCCCTTTGAAGGGATTGTACCAGTAAGCTGGAGTTTTTGCAACCCCAGGCTATAGTGTAAATTCTCGTGTGTGTATGTGAAGAGAGAGAGAGAGAGAGAGAGAGAGAGAGAGAGAGAGAGGGAGAGAGAGAGAGAGAGAGAGAGAGAAAGAGAAAGCCAGTCTCCAGTGAATTACAGCACAGAAAGTCTGTTTAATCTCTTCTCTTTGAGTGGTCTTCCTCCCCTCCCTCGAGCTATACTTTTATTCTCTCCCTCTCATAAAAGATTTTGTTTACTCAGTAAGGCTAGTTTACACGAACACACAAGAAATTGTCTGCTTCGGTAATTACACAATGTGCAACATGTAGTTCCTACCAAAACTCTCTGCCAGGTGATCAGAATATTGACTTACATACTTTTTGTTTCAGTGAATATAAGTAACTCAAATGTCAATACTGATAAAATTCATATTACAATCCCGTTGAGATAAATAATAATAATATTTTTTTTTATTTATGTGCAGAATTTTAATGTTTACACATCTTTCTGTGCCTAAAGTTTTATTTTTCTTCTCCACTCGTCTCTCTCCATCCAATCCAAGTCCTCCAGTCCTCTTGCTCCCATTCCTGTTCTTATTTCCTGCATCCACGAGTTTCGAGGTCTTCCTCTCCTTCTTCGAGGCGGACACCGTTCCATTGTTTTCCTGGGTAATCTTTCTTCTTGCATTAGTTGTACGTGCCTATACCAATTTAATTACTTATACCGTATATAATCTACTATTGAATAACCAATATTCATTTTTTCTCTTATGACAGTATTTCTTATTTTGTATAATTTTGAACATCTTGCTGCTCTCAAGAAATCCATTTCCATTGACAATAATAATAATAATAATAATAATAATAATAATTAATAATGCTTTATTTTAGCTGGCAGAGTTAAGGCCCTGAGGCCTTCTCTTCCATTCAACCAGCGAATAGTAGAATTATACAAAAATTACATACTTCTTACAATTTTATGATATTATTAAAATATAGACTAAACAAAATACAATAATGATGTGATCTAATACTAGCTAATACTAACAAAAAACATGGAATATAATAAAATTAAAATGATATAAAATAGTCAGAAAATGAAATATTAAAATAAGTATTACTTGCCCAAGTTAAGTCTGCATGGTTGGTGTGTTAGCACTAGTGTCACCAAATAATTTATCTATGTATGGGAGAATCCCTAAACACATGTGAAATATCATTACATGGTTGTCAAATTAGTCATTTGGTAGACGACTGTTACATGTTTCGGATCATTTAAAATCACAGTGTTTGTGGTCTCTCAATTATCAGATTCAACACAGGGGACTGGAATTGGCAACATGTAATGAGAAAGATAAAGGAGGGACAGCTCATTCCCCAGTAATATTATGGTTGCCGGATTATTCATTTGGTCAACGATTATTGTAGATGACGCATCATTTAAAAACCACAGTATTTGCCAGCGCAGAGTTTTCCAGAATTGAGTCTATGTTTAATTTCATTGTGCATATAATTATTGTTCCTATGTATTTGAATTTCTAAAATGTCCCTTATTTTGCATCAACTGTCAATTTCCATGATATAATATATTTCTATGTGTCACCTTATGCATTTAGTTTCATTTATGCTTACTTCCAGTCTCAATTTTTTAATGTTAATTAATAGAGTGTGCGTGTTGGCTAGGGTGGGCCGAAAAAACTATTTTTTTTATTTCGAAGTTGTAATAGCGTGGAAAAGTTGCGAATTATATAACTAAAAAAAGAAAACAATTATCAAAATCAGTTGATATCTTCCGGTCGCACAAAGTCTCTTAAGTTTGGCAAAATATGAAAAAAACTTCATTTTTGCAATTATTTCTTTTTTTTTTTAATATCAAGTAGGTATTGCTGATCTTTGCTAAGCACGTTTATGTCTATCTGTGGGATCTGACAATCAATACTCTGGAAGTTATTTATCAAATACCAAAAATGCGTAAAAAATATAACTTGTTCATTATTCTGACAAATTTTGGAGCTTATGCGCTACCGGAAGATATCAACTGATCTAAACCAAATTACAACACACTATTTTTAGGCTCTGTTTGAAGACGTTACAAACTATTACATTACGAAAACATCTCATTAAAAAATTAAAGAAATAATCTCAAAAATGAGGTTTTTTTTTTCATATTTTGTCGAACCTTACAGCCTTTGCGCGACCGGAAGATATCAACCGATTTTGATTTTTTGTTTTCCCTTTGTCTATATAATTCGCAACTTTTCCGCGCTATTACAACTTCGAAATAAAAAAATGAGTTTTTTTCGGCCCTTTGTATCTCCTCGCTATCGCCATGTAAGATATCACCAGCATAAATTAACAACCTATTAACACTATTGAGTTGTAGGGCTTCCTCAGCCTCTAAAGATTTGATGTAATTTTCTACTGCAGATTTGAGTAATAGAGGACATAGCGCATATTCCTGTTTTAACCCATTGTCAATTTTACAAGTATGTGAATATTTGTCTACATACACCATACTATGTAATCCCACGTAACTAACTCACTGGCACTTTCGAAACCATAGGTTCATGGTCGCGCGGACATAAGCTCTCCATGCTTCCTTATACTGTACTATTGTTTTCCAATCATCCCCTATATAACCTACTTCCCTTAAATCATAATTAATGTTATTCTTCCACTTTATTCTTGATCTACCGACAGGGAATTTTCCCTTTGGTTTGCCTACGAGATGCTTCCATGCCTTTCTTTCCGCCATTTATTTATTTATGGCTTAGCCCATTGTTGAGCCATAGCCTCTCCTTTGTTAGAAGTCACTAGACCAAGTTAATTTTTAGTTACCTTAATTGCACGTAGATGTCGTGAATGGCATGCGGTCAATACGCCGACCCAATGAGACATCTAGCAGGCAACTAAGGTACTACTAGGACGTTGAAGTCGGTAAATTTTGTTTGGAGGCCTTTTTATTCAGGCTTAAAGATCTTTTACGAGCCTGAAAATCTTCAGACTCGGGACCCACGGCTTAAAGTCCCTCCCCGGGGGACTTGCTCCTTGGATTTTTCCGTCCTGAAAATTCCATCAACTCCGGCCGGGTTTGAACTCGCGACCCTCTGAACCAGAGGCAAGGGTCTCGAAATACAGCACGTCCCGAACTCTAGGCCAAGGCATGTTGCTGTGCTCCGAAAAAATCATGGATAATTAACTTATTTAAATTCGAGAATTTTAGAACTAGAGACGAACAAGGTAACAACTCGACTAACTATTGGCACTATCGAACTCATAGGTTCATGGTCGCTCTACATGCATCCCTATCCTGAGCTAAAGTTTTCCAACTATTCCCTTTAAAATCTACTTCCCTCAAATCATGCTAATGTTATTCTTCCATCTCATTCTTGGTCAACCAACTGGGCGATTTCCCTCTGGTTTTCGTACTAGAAGCTTAGCTAGGCTATCTATTAAAATTCTTGCAGATTCGGCCAAATAATACTGGTCAACATGATTTTTGTCTCATGAGTACCAATAGTTGTACTTAATGTAGTTTTTTTTATCGTATTTTCAAATATGTATTCGGAATGTCTCTATCATCCACAGTATTTTTTTATTTAAATTTCAATTGATGGATTTAAATAATTATTTTTAATAAATGTTTTTTCGTCCATTCGTCCATTGTAAAATAAAGCCAAATGAGCTAACTCAGGAGATTTCAGCTATGGAAAAGACATATCAAGGCAAATGGAATGCTAATATGCTGGCCGATTATTGTTGGACCATCAAGAGGGATGCTCCACAGGCGAAATATAGCAGAAAATCGTCATTTCTTACTTTCTAGGTGAGTCCGAATGTTCGAATATTGTGTAGTTACGAATGTAGAAAATATTAAAGTGTTTGAAATTATAAATTCCTATCTCTCGGAAACCTTGCCTGATGGACAAAAACCAATATCATATTTGAATTCAGGAGAAAAAATACTATGAGAATCACATATTTTTCTTTCTGAGACAAAAAAGTTTATTTTTTGTTGCTCAGTGTAATTTAATACAAATCGTCGTCTGCTATATTATACGGGTACAATATAGTATTATTTCTACTGACACAAAGTAAGAAATCCACCTACAAATGCAATCCTGGGGGAGGTGCAATATGTTAGCACAGTAGTTAAATTTATTGACTAGCTGTAGACTAAACGCGGTGTATCAAACACATGGATTGCGGTTCGTCGCCCGGTGCTCGAATAGCTGATGATTTATAGAGGTGATGTGTTCGATTCCCGGCTGATTTATCAGTGGCTGTGATTTGTTTCAGTAAATCCGCTAAACACTGTCTGCGGTTAGATGTTCACTTCAAAACTGGCATAACAACACAAGTTTTATGTAGACTATTTAACACATGCCCCAAATGGGAGTCAAATACCAATCACATTTCAATGAATTTTGTTTCACAACCAATCACAGTCGTATATCACCCCGATATTTATCAACTTAAGTTTATCATATTAAAGAAAGCGCTTCTTTTTTAATATTCTGAATAGGCCAGAGCATTCTTTTGTAGTGACTGACTCTCTAAGAAATACGTTGAATATAGCAATTTATATCTTAAGGTGTAAAAATCTAGAATGTGGTTCCCAGATTGTATATACAGTGCACGAATGTAAACAGATACCGCTTGCAGGATATAATAGAAAAATTGTAGCAATTGATTATACCACAATAAAAAGAAACCGCTGTTTGCACTTTCTTAAACGTATTATTTCCCAGGTGTTTACGTTCCATAAAAATATAATTGACATATTTACATCATAGGACATCAGAAATTAATTATATCTATTCTATAGTAATTCTGCCCGAGGGCAGGTCTTTCATTGCAATAATAGCATGTCATAGCATTTTCATGCTATGATTTGTAGCTTTACTAGGGAATTATAGGTGTGGTAGCTTCCTGTTGCTTTGCACACCGGTGAGGAATTGTGATGATAATGATAAGGATGATGATGGCCGGATGATTTTCGGGGACCGTTGGACACTAAGCTTCCTGATATTTGTCTTACAGGTGAGGAAAAACCCCGAAAAAACCTCACGCAGTATCTTGTCCCGACCGGGGATCGAACCCGGGCCCGCTGCGTGACAAGGCTGCACGCTATCTCGAGACCACAGCGATGGAGAGAAATTAATTAATAATCCATAATGTTGGTTTTAAACAGTTTGATATGTTTCATTTTTTCTCCACTAGGGTGCATTCTTACAATATTGCGATCCTATTTGGCAATAAATAATATGATCTGATTGCAATGGATGAACAAATGAAACATAACAAACGTTTCTCATTTGTTTTCAAACAACGCCGTTTGCATTAAATGCATGAATATTTTAAAATAACTATATTTAAGTAATGATTTGTGAGTAAACAGCTTAATTATATTCGTTAAATAGTCCTAACAAATGTCACTCTTGATTTCCAAATTCTCTAGATAAATTGGAAATCACTCGTGGCATTACTTATGACTATTTAACTCATGTAACAAATGGTAGTCAATGACCAATCACGTTTCAATGAATTCTGTTTTACACCAATGACAGTCGTGTTTCACCTCGGTCTTTATCGATTTCTCTTTTTCAGCTCCTGCTTTTGTTATAAAGAAAGCTCCTCCTTTTTTAATATTCTGAACAGGTTAGACCATTATTTTTCTCCAACAAATACATTGAATATAGCAAAAATGAATAGATTCAGTGATTTTACTGAGTTGTTTATTCAAAATATAAATTATTAACCTATAATGTTGATTATAATAGTTCGATGTGTTTCATTATTTCTCCACTAGAGTGCATTCTTACAATATTGCGATCCTATTTGGCAATAAATAATATGATCGAGTTGCAGTGAATATACATAACCTCACATTTCTAATTTGTTTTCAAACATCGCCGTTTACATTAACTATATAAATATTTTAAAACACCGGTAACTATATTAAAATAATTATTTTTTAGTAAAGAGCTTAATTTTATTCGTTAAATAGTCCTAACAAATGCCACTCTTGATTTCCAAATTATCGATAAATTCACGACTCACTTCGTGAGTCGTGAATTTATCGATAATTTGGAAATCACTTGTGGCATTACTTATGATAATTATTCAGAACTCATCAGATTCTAATTAATGTTTTATATCATGGTATACATCAAAATAATATACGCTTATTCGAAGAAATTCAATGCCTACTTACAATATGAAATTCTTATTGTTGTCCAGTTTAGTGTTCCTTATCTTCTCGACTTCTGACTAACAAGGGAACTGTGAGCCATTGCATGACGAAATCTAACTTGAAATCTCTCCCAGAGAAGCGTTGTGATGTACCAACTGTGTATACAACAAAGCATCTAACTTACTCACTAACTCACTGGCACTATCGAACACGCAGGTCGATGGCCGCGCGGACTTAAGCTCTCCATATATCCCTCCTGAGCCAATGTTTTCCATTCATCACCTGTATAATCTACTTCCCTCAAATCATAGTTAATATTATTCTTCCACCTCATTATTGGTCTACCAACTGGGGGATTTCCCTCTGGTTTTCCTACAAGAAGCTTCCATGCACGTATTTCATTCGCCATACGTGCCACATGCCCTGCCCATCGCAGTCTACGAGACTTAACTGTTCTTATTATATCTGGATTCCTTTAAAGATCATGTAATACATCTGCCGTTATTAATTGTAAGGGGTAAAATCCAACGCCAAATCCCTCATTTAGTCTATAAGGAAACTATACAACTCGTTTCTCGGTATATTGGGTAACCCTCACTACCTGCCGTCTGGGCCGCTCTCCGCCTCACTCAACTCTGCTCTTACTCAAGCAGAGGGTCCATTCGTTCCGTAAAGTGGGTTGCCATTGTTGGATTCTGGCTTCGATTTCTGTGCTTTGCTATTAAATATAACAGTTCCTTTGAGTCAAGTTTTTTATAATAATAATAATAATAATAATAATAATAATAATAATAATAATAATAATAATAATAATAATAATAATAATAATAATAATAGTAATAGCTTTATTTTACCTGGCAGAGTTAAGGCCTTAAGGCCTTGTTTGCCACTCAACCAGGTTTTAAAAAAGTACAAAAAAATAGTCACATCTAAATTACAATAAACATAAACAATTACATATTATAAATACAATACAATTTATATTTATAATGTATTTTGATATACTCTAAAGTTAACAAATTAAATACATAATATGTACAAGATATATAAAAAACGAGAAAGATTATTAATGGCATAGCATAAATTTAAATAAATAGAGAAAAATTAATTACTAGACAACAGATAACTGCATAAGCGTGACTTTAAAAGTGTCAAGTGTGCGGCAACCCCTGATATCTTGAGGAAGGAAATTCCAGGAGCGGGCAGAGACTACTGTGAAGGAAGAAGAATAAGAGGAAGTGCTATGAAGAGGGATTGTTAGCAGACTGTTATCTTGTGATCTAATGTCAATATTGTGGTAAGAGGATAACTTCTCAAATCTGGACTCCAGGTAAGTAGGAGCGTAGGAATTCAGGAGCTTGAAAAGTAGTGAAAGAGAGTGCAATTTACGTCTGTCAGTAAGATGGAGCCAAGAGAGGTTATTGAAGTGTTCGGAAATATGGTTATAACGGCGGATATTGAAAATGAATCGAACGCAAGCATTATGAACACGCTGCAGTCTCTGCGACAAGTCATAGTTTAGATCGTTATATATAATGTCACAATAATCGAAGTGTGGTAACACAAGATTCTGCCTTTTAATTTTGATATTGTCAATGGCGGAGTAGTTGTGGTTGTTTTAGCAATACCGCCAAGAGAAATCTTCTGATCGGTGCCGCTAGGCGGTGATTTTGGAACTACCACTCTGACAGTTAACCTGTGTTGCAGTAGACCTAATGATATCCAATTAATGCAACACACAATGAAAAAAAAATCGTTGCTGGTCATTAAAATAATTCAACTAACCTGTAGAAATTCTCTCACAATGTCTCTCGTGGACAAATACATTTAAGTTATGGATTAGGAAGGACTATTTAACTCATGCCCCAAATGGCAGTCACTGACCAATTATGTTTCAATTAATTTTGTTTTACACCAATGACAGTCGTGTTTGACCTCGCTCTTTGTCGTTGTATCTTTATCAGCTTCTGCTCTTGTGATAAAGAAAACGCCTCCTTTTTAATATTCTGAACGAGTCAGACCATTATTTTGCAATGACTGACTCTCCAACATATAGGCTACATTTAATATAGCAAATAATGAACACAGGGGCACGCCGTAGCGTAGTGGTTAAGGCACTGAGCTGCAACCCGGAGGGTCGAGGGTTCAAGTCCCGTTGGGGTCAGGATTTTTAAAACTGACCCAAACCCTCTGGCTGCACCATGGCCCTGGGGTCGACTCAGCCTCTAACGGAAATGAGTACCAGACGCTTGTTCTGGGGGTTAAGGCGACCGTCACGCAGGGCTGGCAACCCGGCTGACATAAAGTGCCGATTGTCTAGACAAAGTGGGAGCCTTAACCTCCTACTACCCCAAGGGCCTCCGGGCCTATTATGGGATCACTTTACAGTCCCGCGCCGTAGCCGAGCGGTTAAGGTAGGAAGCCTTGGCGCAGAACTACGGGACTTGCGCAGTCTCCATGGGGGAAGAAATTTTCTCATGGTATTTCGGCCAGTATGGGACCGGTGCCCACCCAGCATCGTGAGGCAATTGGGTAGCTACAATAAGTAGCGGCTCCAGGTTGAGGAACCAGCTATAACGGCTGGGGGACTCGACATGCTAACCACATGTCACCCCTACACTGGCTGTTGATCATCTACCTCTGTGATTGACACATGTGGATGTGAAGGGCCAGCAGCCGGCTGGTAAAAGGGCAACCGCTGAAAAGTGGAAAGACCCTCAATCGGAAATAATGAACAAATTCCTTGTTTTTACTGAGCTGTTTACTAAAAAAATACATTAATAACCTATAATGCTCATTATAATATACAGTTTGATGTGTTTCATTATTTCTCCACTAGGGTACATTCTTACAATATTGTATTCCTATTTGGCAATAAATAATATGATCAAGTTCTGAAATATACAAAAAAGACTTAAAATCAGAAATTGGCGGATAGCTGCTAGGAAAAGAGTCTTGAACACGAAAATTATAGAAAGACAATCGCCCGACGTGGGTAATAAGTGTATCCATTCGTAAGAATATATGATTTGGTTCAATGAAAAGAGCCGAATTACGACAGATGTGGAAACTTTATTGAGCATCATTATCGTGTGTCAACAAGGCAAACCTTCCTGCAACACTGTGCGATGTGTATCTCCCGTCAACAAGTCAACGGCCACACTATCAACCAATCCATCATCTGCAGCGGCGTGATGCCTGCTGCCTCTACATTCCCAGGACTGTTAGGCGTACTGGCTGAATCCATACTACAATGGTGTAACTACCCAATGTTGAACCCGAACCTCTCCTTTTTAGGAGTTACTAGATCAAATTAATTTAATTACGCTTATTTCCTAAAGATGTCATGAATGGTATGCGGTAAACAAACATACGCAATGAGACATCTAGCAGTGAACTGAGATAAATTTTGCTTAGATGTCTCTTTATTCAGGTTTAAGGATCTTTTACGAGTTTGAAAATATCTTGCGGAGTACTTGCTCCTTTGAAATTTGTGAATGTTTGTTGCAGACTGATAGTCTATAAGTCCGTAGTCATTTATATTTATTTTTAATTCATGTTAATTACTAAGATTGGTTGTAGAAAACCCTCAAATTCTCAAAATGATTGTTTTCATCTTAAAGAAATTCTTCGACCCCGGCCGGGTTTGAACCCGTGATCCTCGGACCAGAGGCAAGGAACATAACCACTAGTCGACCGCTGCCGACAGTATAGGTGAAGATATGTAAAATCATTATCCTCTTATCGTGTCCTCCTTTCGGAAGGTCTATTCCAAATATTCCTCTAACCATCTCTATCTTATCATGCTTTCCTTCTTTTGAGTTCTTCCCATTAATTTTTATCATTATTTTTATTTTTATTTTAATATACCCCTATTAGTCGTTTCCTCTTTCTTGTAAATTTTTCATCACTTGATTAATCCATCTTTCTCGTGGTCTACCTCGAGTTCATTTTACTTGTATCTTGAGATTCAACAGCCTTTGTGAGTCTTTCCTTTTCCATTATTTTTAAAGCCTCTAATGACTTGGCTCACACATTAGCGTTTGAGATCATTTCTATTCAGGATGTCCGATTTGAAATCCCGAAGAAATGCCAGGCTAAAATATATATTTTGCGCCATAGTGCGTAGGCGAGTGGTTAAGGCAAGAAGCCTTGGTGCAGAGCTACGGGACTTGCGCTGGTTCGAGTCCTCATGGGGGAAGAAATTTTCTCGTTCGTGGAATTTCGGCCTGTATGAGACCGGTGCCCAACCAGCATCCTGAGGCACCACTTTAGTCTGTTTTTTCTATGTCTTTTGTTAATTTTTCTATATTTAAAGTGTAATCTTTCTAAAATCTTTTTTTAAAATGAGAACGACATCGGTACCTTCATTCCTTCGGAATTAGTTAAAAAGTCGCGCTGGTTAAATGGGAGTTTGATGCGCCTGCAAGAAGCAACTCGCTCGGTTAGATAAGGTTAAATCCGTCCCTATCCTCTCTGAGATAATGAGGGTGTCGATTAAGAGGAAGTGACGACATCCCTTTAAATGGGCGGCGAACATTAACCATATTATGTATGTTCTTATAAGTTCCATACTTTAAGAGAGAGGATCATGGGAAGCCCTCAGAGTATGCATTACCGTGATTAAACTCAACTGTATTAATACCAGAGTTGTCTGGCGTTAATATTTTATAATTCAAGCGGACAGACAGTAGGTTTATGGACGTCATTAAGACCACCTGCAATATGCACACCCCTTTTCCCTCCCCGTTATTACTCCGGAGGGAGAAATGTGCTGGACAACCACACACCCTCACTCCCATTGCTAGCTTATATTCCTTTATAGTTATTTGTAGCTTTGAAAAAAAAGTCAAAGTAAAACAGGTGATTTTTGTTAATTGAGGTTTTCTGTTGGTAAAGTCGTTATCCACCAGGCGGAGATGAATTGGAATGTATATAAAAACCATTTCAGATGATCAAATAATTTTTTCAGGGGATGAAGATGATATGAAATCTTCTTATATATAAAAATTAATGTTTGTTTGTTTGTATATTTGTTTCTTTGTCCGTACATTATGCGCGGCCATACCGTTGATCCGATTGTGATGGGTTTTTTTGCAAAATGTTCAGGAGATTCCCGGGATGAACATAGGCTATAAGAGAGTTGTGATACTCAACTCCTACACCCTTAAAAATCGCCTTTTGTAGTGGAAAACGTGAAAAAAATAGCTCTTTGGACGCTTAAATGGCTTACGCTGCCTAAATCATAAGAAACCATGGAGGAAGAGAGAATACCAAAGAAGATCCTTGATTGGAAAGCTAATGGATGAAGAGGAAGAGCCAGTCTTAAAGAACGTTGGATGAGTGAGGAGAAGTATGGAAGCAGGAGATTTGAGGGAAGAAAATGCTTTAGACAGAAACCTCTGGCGACGAATCACTTTGAATTAAAGGAGAACCACTGTAGTGTGGAATATTCCTATTAAAAAAGTAATTACATTAAAACTTGCTCAAAGCGGAATCGCATGGGACTAATTTGTTTCCACATTAGACAAAATTCCACATTATAAAAAAAACAAACTTATTAACAGTCTTAGATTATAGAGTATCGTATATGTCTTTTACGTACTTTGGATTCATTGTAGTTCCGCTGTCTTTGAAAAGTGAATTTTAGTATGTATAAGCGACTTCGACGGTAACGCGCGAAAAAAAACTGTACCATTTGGTCAGCGTTAAAAATGTCTCTTAGGCGCGTATCCTGAAATTAAAGTATGCAGTTTCGGTCTCCGCTCACTAACTACACTTTCATCCACATCCTTTGATTCCCCGCAAATTTCATTCCACACTACATTGTGTCGTCTTTTAAAACTGTCCAACCAACCTGAAGATGCCTTGAAATCGTTATTTCCTATGGATTTAACAACAGCTAGAGCTTGACTTTGGAAATCGGTGCGGAAATTTGGAGATTTATCTTCAATCACTTTCACTTTTTCGTTTAATGGCAATGATACGTAGGTTTTAGGCATCTTTATTCCGTAAATTCAGAACGCTACCTGTGAAAGATCGGTCTCAGAACTTAAACTAATTTAAGATTTTATAGTGCAATGGTTATTTGTAAGACAGGACCTGTATTTCGCATAACAGGTGTGCAGTGAGGCCGATATAAAATTTCAGGTACAGGTTGAATCTCTACTTCGCCCGGCTGTAGGAATCATTCCTTATTATTTTTTTGGCCTAATGGGAATTCAATGAAGTGAAAACTAATTTATTTCTCTCTTTCCGCCTTATAATTTTTTCTTCGTGAATTGTGTAGAGATATCCTTCCGTTTCCGGGTTGGACAAATTCCTTCTTATACAAAATAAATACATGCAAAATTGCTATTATTTCGCCGGGACCAATAAATTTGTTAACATTGGACAGATTTCCGCATTATTCACGTTCCGGATTAAACAAGCTTTACTGTATATGTAATTTCCATTCATTTTTTCTTGGTTTTGAGTAAATAAAAATATAATAGGTGTGAAGTGTGGTATGTATGAAATTGAAGTATATGTTTGTATTATATTATTTTTAGTCTGATCATCTTATTATAGCCTCACTCCGATGGTTAACAGTTTATATAAAAGCGGGTGGCGGGTGCCGTGCGGCATTGCTTGATATGCGGTGTTGTCATGTTTCTCATAGCGCTATGGGTGTTTATTACACAAGGACAGAAGACATTGATTATTTATGTTATTATTTAATTTTTATGTTGTTTGGTTTTGTTTAACTTTTAAAATTAAAATTATACATGTACTTGTTTATACTTACTTACTTACTCACTGGCACTATCGAACCCGTAGGTTCATGGCCGCACGGACATAAGCTCTCCATACATCCCTATCCTGAGCTAATGCTTTCCAATCATTCCCTGTATAATCTACTTCCCTCAAATCATAGTTAATGTTGTTCTCCCACCTCATTCTTGGTCTACCAACTGGGCGTTTTCCTTCTGGCTTTCCTACTTGTTTATTAAATAATTTAATTCCACCATTATATAGCTTGTAGGTGTACATAAATTTAATATTCATATATCGTGCTGAAAATATTATTATTATTATTACTATTATTATTATTATTATTATTATTATTATTATTATTATTATTATTATTATTATTATTATTATTATTATTATTATTATTATTATTATTAACTGTTCGGTCTGAAATATTTTCCCATGGCCACCGGATGTAATCACTTATATATTTAACTAATATAATATGTAGATATTGTATTATTATTCGAGCTACATATCACAATAAATCACTGATAATTATAACAATTAATTACGGTACATAATTTTATAACTGGATCGACTGCTCCACGTTCCGAGTTTTAATTGAAACTGAGGGAAGAAGAGCAATGTGACAACATCGTGGTAGTCGCGGCAGTCGAGATCTTCGTATTTTTGAATAACATATAACAGCTGCGGGGAAACAAAGTGAGCAGCTTGTTAAGCATCATAGTGAGGCGATAATACCTCAATATTAATGTTGTTTTGAAACATGTCCAAGAACAAATCAACATTAATATTGAGGTAAGATGATCAGACTAAAAATAATATAATTAAAATAACCTCTAAATATCACTAAAATTAAATATTATATGTTTGTATGTTTGCAGCTCCTAACGCACCTACTATCATCCCCGAGGAATGCAGCGCAGAGAATAACAGTGTAACGGTTGCCTGGCAACCACCACCCACGTCCTATGTGGAGGGATACGTGCTCGAACTTGACGACGGCAATGGAGGAGAATTCAGAGTGAGTATGCAAACGATTTGCCTTAAAGTTAGAAATCATATCTTACTGAAATATAATACTAACTTGATGTTCGTCTCAGTTTGAAATCCTGTGATTTGTTGAAAATGTATTGCAAAATTTGAACTCTTATCTTTAGATTGGAATTAAAATTATTTCTGTATAGAGCAGATGGTTCTAACTTTTTTAATATCACATATCTTCTAAAAATAATTTTAAAATTCTCATCTTCCCTGCTTCCATAAAGCATTCCCATCCTCATCGTTAGCGCTAGGATTTGTATGTAGGTTCTACTAAAATTTATGAATGCAAATCCATCTGTCCATTTCTTCTAACACTCTGCTTTCACTCCTAGTACCCTTCATGCCCCTATTTCACTCTCCATTCGTGCCACTTGTCCTGCTCATCGCAGTACATGAGACTTTCCTATTCTTATTTTACAGTAAAACTTGTTCAAATCAGAATCGCATGGGACCATTCCCCCCCCCCACATTAGACAACATTCCGCATTATAAAAAACAAAAAATATTAACCAATCTTAGATTATAGAGCACCGTATATGTCTTTTTTGATGTACCTTGGATTAATTGTAGTTCCGCTGCCGTTGGAAAGTGAAGTATAATATGTACGAGTGACTTCGACGGCAACGCGCGAAATAAGTCCCGTTTCGTGAGGGTTAAAAATGTCTCTTAGGCGCGTATCCTGAATTCAAAGTATGCACTTTCGGTTTCCACTCACTAACTATACTTTCGTCCACATCCTTTGATTCCCCGCAAATTTCATTCCACCCTACATTGTGTCGTCTTTTAATACTGTCCGCAACCAACCTGAAGATGCCTTGAAATCGTTATTCCCTTGGGATATAGTAACAGCTAGCGCTTGACTTTGGAGCGGGTCCGGAAATTTAGAGATTTTTTAGATCGTGGACTTGTAAAACACTCCTCGTTGATGTCATTTTTTTTTTTCCATCCATTCATTCATTATTTTTTTCTTTGTGTTTTAAAATCTCATAAACTGTGTTTTTTTTTTCACATCAAAATTCAGTGATTATTTCGCGTACTGAGATTTTGTTTTTCTTTATCTTCAATCACTTTCATTTTCTCATTTAGATACATACGATTTAGCCATCTTTATTCCGTAAATTCAGAACGCTATCTGTAGAAAATACGTACACAATCGACCTCTGATCTTAAACTAATTTAAGATTTTACAGCTCACAGGTTATTAGTAAGACATGTCACACGCCAAATATTAGTTAAAGGAACCTGTATTTAGCAAAACGGGTGTGCAATAAGGTCAAATACAGGGAAAAACTCTACTTCACCCGGCGGCAAGAATAATCCCTTATTGTTAATTCGCCTAACGGGAATTCAATGAAGTGGAAACTAATTTACTTCTCTATCTTTCCGCCTTGTAAACATTTTTTTCTTGAATTGTTTAGAAATATCCTTCCGTTTCCACGTTGGACAGATTCCGTTTTATATAAAATAAATATACGTAATACGCTAACCAATAAATTTGTTAACATTGGACAGATTTCCGCATTATTCGCGTTCCGGATTAAGCAAGTTTTACTGTATATGGTTTCTTATAAAAACAATGTAGCTCATTGTTATGAACCATTCTCCTGTCTGTTCATCTCTCTTTGTTACAAATATTTTCTTCTTCTTCTTCTTCTTCGGCCTTCTCCCACTTATGGGTTTGCCGTCTTCAGTTTCCATTTATCTCTATCATTCCAATCTCCCTCTTCCAAATTCCTATCATCCATTATAGTTCTGACGTAGGTTTTCCATTTCCATCTTAGTCTGCCACGTTTATTTCTTCCAGGGGGTGACCATTGGTATATATTTTTTTGGCCATCTTTAATTTTCCATTCTATTATTTTCTTAAGAACTTCATTCTCAAATACTTGTAATCTTTTCTCCTTCCTTAAAGTAAGAGTCCATATTTCACATCCATATAATACAACTGGGAGAATAACAGTTTTATATATTTTCAGTAAAGTAAAGTGATCCCACGACAGACCCGGAGGCCCTTGGGGTAGTAGGAGGTTAGGGCTCCCACTTTTTCTAGACAATCGGCACTTTATGTCAGCCGGGTTGTCAGCCCTGCGTGACGGCCGCCTTTACCCCCAGAACAAGCGTCTGGTACTCATTTCCGTTAGAGGTTGAGTCGATCCCAGGGCCATAGTGCCGCCAGAGGGTTTGGGTCAGTTTAAAAATCCTGACCCCAACGGACTTGAACCCTCGACCCTCTGGCTTGTAGCTCAGTGCCTTAACCACTACGCTACGGCGTTTTCAGTTAAATTATATTTTAAGAGAAATTGGGACAAGAGTTCCTGTAATACATAATAACATGCATTTTCACAAATTTTGTCTCTGTTTAATATATTTGTATATCTCTTTCATATCTGTAATTATTTTCATATGTATTTGAATTCAGCCAACATAATCTGAAGCTTTCTCGTTAGTTTTAAAACTTTAATAATAACAAAAAATAAAAAGTGTTCTTAAAATGGTTTGAGTGATGAAGTTTTTAACTCATATTTTATTAAGTAAGAAGTAATTGTGGCCATTTCAGCTACTTGTAAGTAGTAAAAGTGAGTAGAGTTTTAGGCGGAAGGGTAAAACGGAGAGGGGAAACATATTTCACGATTCAGGAAAGCAGCAGCTAGAATCTCTGTGTCTAATTACCACGACAACGGGTTTATTATTACTTTCATTTCTCTTCAACATTTTTCTTCCAGCTTTTGTTATCTTATTCTAGTCTCCTACATTTAATGGAAGATTACATCTAGTTATTTAAAAATTGCTTTCAGTTTATACTTGTGAAGAAAAACATTCATAAAACATTCCTACGCGACAATATTATCATCGTGTCGGTTGTGACTAGAGACCGGATGTTAGGGAAAATTCCTAGAGTTATTTATTATATATATATTGTAAAAGTGACTTCATATAAGTTCATACCGACGACTCTACAATTGTTTTCCATGAAGTTAATTTTACCTATAAATACCTATTTCAGCTTACAATGCCTATAAATGTCTATTTGCCATTTTCTCTCAAAATTAACTTAGTATTTCAACGAAATTAACTGAAATGGACTAACTTCATGACACATATAATTGCATAGAAACCTTTAAGTGACTGGCAATATTATTTTTGATGTTGATAACACTGAATTCAGTCTGTAGTCCTCGTTCACAGACAGGTGCTTCAAAGACAAAGTTGTGCGACAAGTGTATGTGGCTTTTTTTTTACCTTTAGAACAGTTGTTTCACGATGCCTAAAGAATGGACAACAGTAAAACAGTAAAAGACAAACTGACCAATTTCGTGAAAGAATTTGGTATGGAAATATTCTCAAGTAACATTGTTTTGCGAAGTATGTAAAATTTCACTGAATCGCGCGAAGAAGTGCCATGTTTCGCAGCACGTACACACTGCAAAACTTAAGTACGTTCTTTGTAAAAAGCAAATCAAGTTGCAAAATAATTTCTGATATATTCGTATGCATATGTTTATATTCTTTACGTAAGGCTGTAAAATTGTATGTTGTAGTCCATTTTTTGTAATAGCCTATTTTGATTTTGAGTGCCTGTATTAATGATTTTTAGTACCTTTTTGCCTGCCTGTTTTAAATTTTTAAGTGCCTAACATCCGGACTCTAGTTATGACGATGGCAATGCGTCTATCACTGTCAAGGGCGCTGCCAACCATTACATGCCGAAACCTGCTTTCAAATATCTCCCATAGAAGCTTACACAACAGTGAGCTGCATGGTCTTTATAGGAAGCCAGCTATATTAAGAACAGTTAAGTCTCGTAGACTGTGTTGGACAGGATATGTGGCATGATTGGGGAATGAAAGATGTCCATGGAAGCTTCTAGTAGGAAAACCAGAGGGAAAACGCCTTGTTGGTAGACCAAGAATGAGGTATGAGAATAACATTAACAGGGAATGATTGGAAAACATTAGATCAGGATAGGGATGTATGGAGAGCTTATGTCCGCGCTGCCATGAACCTACGGGTTCGATAGTGAGTTAGTTAGAAGCATTATATGTTCCAAGGCCGTATTAAAAAAATCTGCATTTTTAACTGCAAGGCACAGAAATCGGAGCCAGAATCCAGAAATGGCAACCCACTGTGCGTGATTAAAGCAGTGTGTAGTGTGTGGGACGTGGAATGCTGGCGGGTTCTCAGGATTAATGTGTGGCGGGAGCGGCGTGCGGGCAGGTTTTGTCAGGGTTATCCATTTCACCAATTATGGAGTGTCCACTGCTGTGGTCTCGAGGTAACGTGCTGCCTTGTCATGCAGCGGGCCCGGGCTCGATTCCCGGTCGGGACAGGCTCCTAGGTGAGGTTTTTCGGGTTTTTTTCCTCACCTGTAAGACAAATGTCAGGAAGCTTAGGGCCCAACGGTCCCCGAAAATCATCCAGCCATCATCATCATCCTTATATTATCATCACCATCCTTCACCGGTGTGGAAAGCAACTGGAAGCTACCACACCTATAATTTCCTAGTAAAACTGCAAAGCATACATGGAAATGCTATGATTGCAGTGAAAGACCTGCCCTCGGGCAGAATTACTATGGGATTATGGAGTTGTATTACTTCCCTGTGGTTTAAATGAGAGCTTTAGCGCTTAATTTTAGTGTCTTGCAGTTAAAAATGGTACATTTTTTTGAAACGGCCTTGGTACTGTGCAGTTCTGGCTTCTTTAGCCGCTTTTGAAGGGTCCATGGTGTGTGGTGCGGTAAGAGGGGAGGCGAGTTGCAGGTACTGTCAGTAACTACGTTCAGTTTTGAAAACATAATCGTTACTACACGTTGAATTTTCTCGTTACTACACGTTGAATTTTCTCGTTACTACACGTTGAATTTTCTCGTTTACTTTTCGTTGCATCACACGAATTTGAATTTTCTCGTTACTGAACACGTTATGAATTACAATATCTCCGTTTACTACCCGTTGAATTTTCTCGTTACGACAACGTTGAATTTTCTCGTTACTACGCGTTGAATTTTCTCGTTACTCTCTCACGCGTTGAATGTTTCTCCGTACTACCACGTTGAATTTTCTCGTTACTACACGTTTGAATTTTTCTCGTTACGACACGATTGAATTCTCTCGTTACTGACACGTTGAATGTTCTCGTACTACACGTTGAATTTTCTCTTACTGCAACGTTTAATTTTCTCGTTACTGCACGTTGAATTTTCTCGTTTACTACACGTTGAATTTTTCTCGTTAACTACAACACGTTGAATTTTCTCGTTAACTGACACCGTAATTTTTCTCGTTACTACAAAAACAAAATAAGTCACGTTGAATTTTCTCGTTACTACACGTTGAATTTTCTCGTTACTACACGTTGAATTTTCTCGTTACTACACGTTGAATTTTCTCGTTACTACACGTTGAATTTTCTCGTACTACACGTTGAATTTTCTCGTTACTACACGTTGAATTTTCTCGTTACTACACTTTGAATTTTCTCGTTACTACACGTTGAATTTTCTCGTTACTACACGTTGAATTTTCTCGTTACTGCACGTTGAATTTTCTTATCTACTAGTTATGTGTTAGTGAATAGTTTTTATATCTAATAAGTGCATTGTGTTCATTATAGAATATCGTTGTTTTTGTAAAACAATATTTTATTATGATTAATTTTTTATTAATAAGATTTTTTTTCATGGCTACTAGTTCCCTCCCTCATTCGGCAATGCTCCATCCTTCCGCGCGCCTTTGGTTTCAGCAAGACGGCTACAGTTACCAGAACTGGACTATACAGTAGGGTGGGCCGAAAAAAACTCATTTTTTTATTTCAAAGTTGTAATAGCACAGGAAAGTTGCGAATTGTATAGCTAAAAAAAAATTATCAAAATCGGTTGGCATCTTCCGGTCGCGCATAGGCTCTGAAGCCTGGCAAAATATGAAAAAAAAAACTTCATTTTTGTAATTATTTTCTTTTTCTTTTTTAGTATCAAGTAGGCATTGCTGATCTTTGCTAAGCACGTTTATGTCTATCTGTGGGATCTGACAATCAATACTCTGGAAGTTATTTATCAAATACCAAAAATGCGTAAAAATATAACTTGTTCATTATTCTGACAAATTTTGGAGCTTATGCGCGACCGGAAGATATCAACTGATCTAAACCAAATTAAAACACAATATTTTTAGGCTCTGTTTGAAGACGTTACAAACTATTACAATACGAAAACATCTAATTAAAAATTAAAGAAATAATCTCAAAAATGAAGTTTTTTTTTATATTTTGTCAAACTTTAAAGCCATTGCGCGACCGGAATATATCAACCGATTTTAATTCTTTTTTTCTTTTCTTTTGTCTTAAATTCGCAACTTTTCCGCGCTATTACAACTTCGAAATAAAAAAATGAGTTTTATCGGCCCACCCTACTATACATCACATCGATACCCGGTCATATAATAAGAATTTTTCCTTAAAGGGAATAAATTATTCCTGTGATCGCCCATGGTATGGAATTTAGGTTATGGTTATGTTTAACGACTACCTTGATGTTTCGTTCTCATTAGCCTAATCATCATCAGGGGTAACGTAATTCCGGTTTCCACCACCAACATTAGAAATGGGTTAGAATTCCACCAGTGCTAGAAGAAAATGCCAGAAATGTTGTATGACAACCTGGTGGACAAAAAAATAATAATTGTTGGTGGATCGCGGTCCTCTTGTTGCTAGTCATAAAACTTGCAGAATTGAGATAAAAATTAAGGCAACTTCGTTGTACATTTGATTCCCCAAATTAACCATTATTATTCATATGACTCATCTAGAGTTTTTTTTTTCAGCTGAAGAGCTAATTTATAGCTCATCAAACATGTATTGTGGTTTCAAACACTTCTAGTTCCCCTGTGCTGCCTGGTTGCGATTACTGCTGTTTCAAACCTGGCCGGTTTCATATGTAGGTTTCATCATCTTCATATTCAAGGTATGGGCCTGTTATCCCGTTTCGCTCCCCGGTGCACAGTATGTTACAGGTCGTCCTTTTGGTCTTCCTACATTTCTTCGGCCTTCAGGTTTTATAATGAAGCATCTGTTTTGATAAACGATTATTTGACATTCTTTGTACATGTTCAAACCATTTACGTTTATTTCTGTATATTCTCTCGTTTATATTATATATATTTATAATTCATCTCTGATATATTGACTTCTCTTTTGATGTCTTAAAGATACACCTGCAACGGATCTCAGAAATCTCATTTCTATTGTCTCAATTTTATGTTTATTAGAGATCGTTAAAGGCCAAGTCTCAGACCCGTATGTTAACGTTGGAACGGCTACTGTTTTGTAAAATTTCAGTTGAGTTTCTTGTGGTCTTATTTCTCAAGTATCTTCTTATTGAACTATGTATCTGTTGAAATTTCCCTAATTTCTTCTCCATATTAAAATTTTGCAGGTACAATATAGTGCATCCCAGATTGAAACAAGTTACTTGTTCAATGATGTTGGCTCCAATTACAATTTTGTCATTTTATGCTGAGTTCCAATAAATGCACTTTGTTTTCTCTGTTGATATCTTCAAATTATAATCTTTTATTAGTTTACGTAATTTATAAACTGATTTTTGTAGTTGATTTTCTGAGGAAGCTACAATGATCTGGTCATCTGCGAATAAAAGACAGTTCATATGCATACCGTGTATCATAAAATGTTCATAAGTAATGCCACGAGTGATTTCCAAATTATCGATAAATTCACGACTCACGAAGTGAGGAGTGAATTTATCTAGAGAATTTGGAAATCAAGAGTGGCATTTGTTAGGACTATTTAACGAATAAAATTAAGCTGTTTACTCACAAATCATTATTTAACTATAGTTATTTTAAAATATTTATATATTTAATGTAAACGGCGATGTTTGAAAACAAATGAGAAACGATAGGTACGCTTCTACTGCTTCTTTTGTTTATCACTGCAACCAGATCATACTATTTATTGCCAAAGGAACGCAATATTGTAAGGAGGAGCTTTCTTTAATATGGTAATTATAACACTGATAAATATTTGGTGAAACACGACTCTGATTGGTTGTAAAACAGAAATCATTGAAACGTGATTGGCCATTGACTCCCATTTGGGGCATGAGTTAAATAGTCATCTAAAAGAGTTTGCCAAGATTTACATTATGTTAAAGAATATCATACTCCAGCGCCATATTCATCATGCGTTGGCACAGAACTGTGGGACAAGCACAGGTTCGAGTCTCCATGGAGGAAAAACATTTCTCATGGAATTTCAGTCAGCACAGTACCAGTGAAGGCGGCTCCGTGGCGCAAGCGGTTAGACGCTCGCCTCTCACCTCTTGGATCCGGAATCGAGTCTCGGTGACATCATGTGGGTTTCGTGGTTGACGAAACGAAGCTTGGGCAGGTTTTTCTCGGAGTTTTCTCCCGTTTTCCGCTGCCATAATTTCAGTTCACCATTTCTCCACACTCATCTCATCCATTTCGTTTCATATCATTCATCTGCCCCTGCGACGGTGCGTCAGGCGTGGTCGGTCGGCACCCTTGTCATTCACAGACCTCTATATAAGGGGCTCATCTCATCTCATCCCTGAGTTGGACACGAGTTGAGGATATTTATAAATATTTAAAAACTTTGTTTCTCATAATATAGCCTATAAAATCGTTTAGTGCAGTTTTATTTTTTAAAGTACATAGAAGTGATATTTTTGACGTTGATAGTTAAAAGAAGTTTTTTTTTAACGGAAATCCATTTATTGTGTCAAAGGAAAAATTAAGCTTGGAGTTAAGTGGAGTTCAATTTTGTTCCGCGGTGACAGTCAATTGTTTGGAAGTTTGCGCAAACTTGTTCCTTGTCATTTAACAGAAAATATTTTAACCCTTTCTCGTCTTTTTTTTAAATTGGGGTTAATTATATTTTCCAAGAAACCTTGTTGTTTTTCACTCTGACGATAAAAATGTTTCTTCATACAATATTTTGTCATCGTTTACTACTTTCTAGTGATTGAATTCTCCTTTCTTGCATTACCGATATTATTTGACGGGCAGTTATGTTTAGACATACAAGATTTTGTTTTTAACTTTTTGCCGTTGCCAAATCTGTACATGATTGACAGTTCCTCTATAAGAAACATGATTATATTATTAAAGCAATGAGCGGAACTGTAACCAATATCTTCAGAAAGTACAGAATATTACCTTTAAGGTAAAATGAAACTAAATTGTTTTCGTGAGAAATATTAAAATATTATGTTTTCTTGTTTGATATTCAAACTAAATTCTTAAAACAAAATGTACCTTATCAAAAACAAAACAAAAAATCTCCCTATTTATAAAATAAATATCCTTTTTTACTGTTTGTTAAATCTTATAATTTTAATACAACTGTTGGGCATTGAACCAAAATAAAATAAATTTCAGTATTTTTTATTGAGTTATACAATGTATTGATATTAAGAAAGTAAAAAGTATTTAAAAAATTAGGAAAGTCGTGAAAGAAAAGCTATTAAGTTACATATTTGTGACTAGATGACTACGTTAGTCCGTTTACTAAATAACTACTATGTATTGTTACGTAAGTATGTATTTATTTGACCTATTTATCTTATGTTAAATGCTTATTTATCATAAGTAATACCACTAGTGATTTCCAATTTATCTAGAGGATTTGGAAATCAAGAGTGGTATTTGTTAGGACTATTTAACGAATAAAATTAAGCTGTTTACTCACAAATCATTGTTTAATTATAGTCATTTTAAAATATGTATATATTTAATGTAAACGGCGATGTTTGAAAACAAATGAGAAACGATTTGTACGCTTCATTTGCTTCTTTTGTTCATCACTGCTACCAGATCATATTATTTATTGCCAAAGGATCGCAATATTGTTGAATGCACCCTAGTGGAGAAATTTATAACCAACATTATAGGTATTAATTAAATTCTGATGTCCTATGATGTAAATATGTCAATTATATTTTTCTGCAACGTCATTTCCTGGAAAATAATTAGTTTAAGAAAGTGGTAACAGTGGTTTCTTTTTTTTGTTTGTGGTATAATCAATTTCTACGAATGTTTTATATTATCTCTCGCATGCGCTATCTGCTGACATTCATGCACTATATATACAATCTGGTAGCAGTATTTTTTGGAGAATCAGTCACTGCAAAATAATGCTATGACCTATTCAGAATGTTAAAAAAGGAGGTGTTTTCTTTAATAGGATAAACTTCGGTTGGTAAATTCGAGGCGAAACACGACTGTGATTGGTTGTAAATAAAAAAAATCATTGAAATGTGATTGGTCATTGACTCCCATTTGGGACATGAGTTAATGTCAGTTTAATGGATTACTATTACTACTACTAAATATTAATAATTATTTATTTTAACTGATGGAGTTAAGACCGTGAAGCGTTGTCATTCAATTCACCAGGGTTTAGTTATATATACATATATTAACAGTTATGAATTATCTATAGTAAAATTAATAACACGTCCGCCGCTGTGGTCTCGGGGTAGCGTGCTGCCTTGTCACGCAGCGGGCCCGGGTTCGATCCCCGGTCGGGACAGTTTTTCTGGGTGAGGTTTTTATCGGGGTTTTTACTCGCCTGTAAGACAAATGTTAGGAAAGGAAAACTTTAAGGCCCAAACGGTCCCCGAAATCATATGACCATCGCAATGATCATCATTCATATTCATCTTAGATTAAGCTTAGGATTAGGGACTCTCCTGGCGCACCATTATCATCATCATCACCCATCATATCATCGGGGCAACGTAACCCCGCCTTCCAGGCACCCCAAGCTCAGAAGTGGGTTACAAGTACGCCATGCCAGGAGAGAAACCAGGAATGTCGAAAGACAAACCTGGGGCATTTGAAAAAAAAAATAACACGTAATATGATTACAGAATATAAAACTGATGTGGAAAATAACAAAATGTACAGACCTGTAATACTCATCATATTAATCAACTTCACGCAATAGGCCTTCTGACCTGTTCCGTTCTTCATTCCACTGCCTTCTTGGTCTTTCTTGGGATCTCTTGCCTTCAGGTATATTTCCAGGTTGTTTTATGTATTCAACTCTCTCCCATTCTATCAAGATGTTGAATCCATTTTTTTCTGTAAGTTTTAACTTTATCTAGGAGGAGTGTAATATTCAATTATTTGCCCATAATAATAATAATAATAATAATAATAATAATAATAATAATAATAATAATAATAATAATTTTAATTTGGAATATTCCACAATGCAGTGTTTCTCCTTGAACTCAAAGTGTTTGTCGCCGGAGATTTCTGTTAAAGCATCTTCTTTCCTCAAATCTCTAGATTCCATACTTCCCCTCACTCCATATATTCAACATTCTCTCGGTCTGCCTCTTCCTCTTCTTCCATTAACTTTACAACAAATAATAATAATAATAACAATAATATCAATAATAATAATAATATTATTATTAATAATAATAATAATAATAATAATAATAATAGTAACAATAACCTACGACTTGATTATATTATTGACTTGGTGATGGAAGTAGAAAAATTTAAAGAATATTATATAGAACTTGTTTATATATTATATTTTCCAAGGAAATAATTAGAAATCTTATTTTTTATGTTTTTTGAATCGGGCACAGTGCTATTTTTTTTACTTACTAATATATATATATATATAAACAATTATCAATAGTTAAATTAAAAACATAATACGGTTACAGAATGTACAACTAAGGAGAGTAATATAGGCTATATATATATATATATATATATATATATATATATAATAACCTATGTCTTGATTAAATTATTGACTTGATGATGGAAGTGGAAAATGTTAAAGAATGATAAAAATATACCTATAACTTTGTTTTATATTTTATTGTCTAAAGGAAAATTCGGCGAGCTTATTTTTGTAACTTTATTTTTGAGTCGGGTAGATTAATTGTGAAGAGTTTTTGTTTATTTTGAAAGTGTAATATTTTTGTAAAACGCCCTGTAGTTGTGAGTCATTGTGCCTGCAGGCATATGTTGTAATTGTGACATTACTATGGTAATAGACTGGCGTTATAATCCAATTGAAAACAATGCTACAACCATTTCCAAAATCAATTCACTATTTACATAATCTGTGTCACATCTCTTTCCCCTCTCATACGTAGTTATTTAAGAGGCTATAAAACAAGATGTTTATAAAACAGCTGAAAGTGCAGCCGCATTCTACTGCCATTAGAATGTTTGTACAACTGCTAAGAAAATTACTAAATGCACACTACACACGATGGTATGAAGAAAACAATCAGTGCCGTTTCTTAGTGCCAAAGTTACAGGAATTTGAGTATATTTTTCACCTCTAACAGAAATTCAAACAAAATTTATTTTACAACCAATTCCCATTAATAAATTGTACGCCCGAAGTAGCCAGTACCCTCCTAATAACAAACAAACAAACAAATACGTGCATGGAAGCTTCTTATAGGAAAACCGGAGGGAAAACGCCCAGTTGGTAGACCAAGAATGAGGTGGAAGAACAATATTAACCATGATTTGAGGGAAGTAGATTGATTATACAGGAGTCCCGCGCCATAGCCAAGTGGTTAAGGCAAGAAGCCTTGGCGCAGAGCTACGGGACTTGCGCTGGTTCGAGTCCTCATGGTGGAAGACATTTTTCTCATGGAATTTCGGCCAGTATGGGAACGGTGCCCACCCAGCATCGTGAGGCATGTGGGTAGCAACAATAAGTAGCGACACCAGGTTGAGAAAACCAGCTATAACGGCTGGGGGACCCGACATGCTGACCACATGTCACCACTACAGTGGCTTATGATCATCTACCTCTGTGAATAAGACATGTGGCCTAGGGTCTTCAAGGCCTGTCGCGCTTGGAGTAAAGATTATACAGGGAATGATTGGAAAACATTAGCTCAGGATAGGGATATATGGACAGCTTATGTCCGTGCGGCTATGAACCTACGAGTTCCATAGTGCCAGTGAGTTAGTTAATTAGTTAGTTAACAAACAAAACAAGATGTTTATAAAACAACTGAAAGTGCAGCCGCGTTCTACTGATGCCGCGACAGGCCTACCACCCGGTTGTTGGCTTCACATCCACACGTGTCAACCAGAGAGGTACACGATCATCCTGCCAGTGTAGGGGTGACATGTGGTCAGCATGTTGGGTCTCCCAGCCGTTATAGCTGGTTTTCTCAATCTGGAATCGCTACTTATTGTAGCTACTAAAATTCCTTATGATACTGGGTGGACACTGGTCCCATACTGGCCGAACGTCCACGAGAAAATTTCTTCCCCCATGGAGACTCGAAAATCAATGCCAAGACATCTTCCCTTAACCACTCGGCTACAGCGCGGGACATTACGGGTTAGTATAACTGTAGGCTTTCACGGCCGGCGTCTCGATCCCTGTTTTGGTTTGTCTTCTGGTCTAAATGGCCGTGGTCCGGTTTTCATGTCACTCGACGTTTCGTCTACTGCTGCGGTAGACTTCATCAGGAGATACTGCGTGCTGTCTGTGAACTCAACAGTCGGCTGAAGATGAAAACGTCAAGTTGGTAGACCAGGAATAAGATTGGAGAATAATAATACTAGCAATGATTTGAGGGAAGTAGTTTGTACAGGGGATGCATAACTAACTAACTCACTGGCACTATCGAACCCATAGGTTCATGGCCGCGCGGACATAAGCACATCCCTATCCTGAGCTAATACTTTCCAATCATTCCCTGAATAATCCACTTCCCTCAAATTATAGTTAATGTTATCCTCCTACCTCATTCTTGGTCTACCAACTGGGAGTTTTCCCTCTGATTTTTTTCTACAAGAAGCTTCTATGCACGTCTTTCATTCCCCATTCGTGCCATATGTCCTGCCCATCGCAGTCTAAGAGACTTAACTTTTCTTATTATATCTGACTTCCTATAAAGTTCTTTGTTGCTCATTTTATTTATTATTCTCCATTCACCTGAGCTTCCGTCTCTCTTTGAACCATCTAGTTCACTGTTATGTGTCTTCTCTTTTCACCTGTCTGTTCATCTCTCTTTGGTCCAAAATTTTTCTTAAGATCTTTATACTCAAATATTCGTAATCTCCTTTCCTCCCTTAAAGTAAGAGTCCATGTTTCGCATCCATATAATATAACTGGTAGAATAAGTTTTACATATTTTCGGTTTAACGTTTTTTTTAAAGGAGTTGGGAAGTCAAGAGTCCCTTTAATGCATAATATCATGCATTTCTAGAATTAAGCCTATGATTAATTTCCTTTTGCATCTCATTCCTATTTGTGATTGTTGTTTTTAGGTATTTGAATTCAGCCACTTCTTCAAGATTTTCCTCTTTTGTCATTACATAAATTAGAATATAATATTAAATTGCATATATTAAAATATAATACAGTAAATTTCATATTAAAATCATATTTCTTCTAAAAAGAAAGATGGCTATCCGGGTTGGACCACAACGACCTTTAAATCGCAGATCAGAACCCATTTTAAAAAATGAATGTACAGTATATGGAATAAAATGAGGTAACAATACATAATTTCAGTTTTTATTCTCCCCTCGCATTGTGGTCCGTTGGGCAACATGTAAATATTTCATATCGCCTTGAAGACTGTCATTGCATTGTGAATTTATGCGACTTTGTTCCTTATGAGTGTAAACCCTATGAAAGGTTGGGGATCGATCTTTCCTCCCACCTCCCCCCACCTTTTCCCTTTTAAAAGAGAATATTGATGAGGGTAATGTTTTGCTTACCCTTCGACATTTGAGACAGGGGGATGAAACAAACCCTTGCGGATTACCAGGACCAGTCACGTGATCGAATTTCTCCTCCGGTTCTGTTTGTCATTTTGAAGAAAAACTTTACACTTTACGTCTTTTTAAATAAATTACAACTTACAAGTGTCATGTTGGTCTAATAAATTCATTTTTTTCGATTTTACGCTCTTTATTAGAATTTTTTGTATTGTAGATAGATTAAGTCAGGTGAAAAAGATTTACTACATTGCATGTCTAACCCTTAAATTGGAGATACATCCTACAAGATACATCCATTCCATAGTAATTCTGCCCGAGAGCAGGTCTTTCTCTGCAATCAGAGCATTTTAATGATATGCAGCTTTCAAGGAAATTATAGGTGCGGTAGCTTCCCGTTGCTTTCCACACCGGTGATAGATACATCAATTGGTTTAATTAATTTAATATTTTTAATAAAACAGAAGGATACGTACGAATAGAAATAATTTAAATGTGTCGAATTACACTATATATATTCCACCGCTGTGGTCTCGAAGTAGTGTGTGGCGTTGTCACGCAGCGGGCCCGGGTTCGATTCCCGGTCGGGACAGGCTCCTGGGTTATTTTTTTTTCGGATTTTTCCTCACCTGTAAGACAAATTTCAGGAAGCTTAGGGCCCCGAAAATCATTCGGCCTTCATCATCATCCTTATCATTATCATCATCCTTCACCGGTGTGGAAAGCAACGGGAAGCTACCGCACCTATAATTCCCTAGTAAAGCTGCAAAGCATAGCATGAAAATGCTATGATTGCAGTGAAAGACCTGGGAGGAAAGGAGATTACAAGTATTTGAGAATAAAGTACTTAGGAAAATTTTTGGACCAAAGAGAGGTGAACAGACAGGTGAATGGAGAAGACTACATAACAATGAACTACATGGTCTTTATGGGAAGCCAGATATAATAAGAACAGTTAAGTCTCGTAGACTGCGGTGGGCAGGACATGTTGCACGTATGGGGAATGAAAGACTTGCATGGAAACCAGAGGGAAAACGCCCAGTTGGTAGACCAAGAATGAGGTGGGAGAATAACATTAACTATGATTTGAGGGAAGTAGATTATACAGGGAATGATTGGAAAGCATTAGCTCGAGATAGGGATGTATGGAGAGCTTATGTCCGCGCGGCCATGAACCTACGGGTTCGATAGTGCCAGTGAGTAAATATATATTTCAATGCCACCAGTTAGTCATTTCGTAATTTCTGATGTTCTCTCCTAACATTGGCGTATTGTTACCCACTTCTGAAGTAGGAGCGCCTGGAAGGCGTAGTTACGTTACCCCGATGATATGATGGATGATGACGATGGTAATGCTGCGCCAGGAGAGTCCTTAATCCCTAACTTAATCTAATGTGAATATGAAATTGATGACAATGATGACCAGATGATGTTCGGGAACCGTTTGGACCTCAAAGTATCCTGATATTTGTCTTAAAGAAGAGGACAAACCCGGAAAAAAACTCTCATACGAAACTTGTACTGACTGGGGATCGAACCCGGCCACACTGCATGAGAAGGAAGGACGCTACCTTGAGATCACAGCGGTGGATACCTAATGATAATTTATGCACGATTTCGTTTTCACAACGATCCGCCATATTTAAGTAATAGACACGTGAAATTAGTGTTTTACCAATTTAAGGGTTAAAAAAACTATTTGAGGGGGAAAGAAAACAGCAGAGTTTTTTTTTCTAAAACAATGTGAATATGTGTCCATGCAATAGCCGAGTGGTTCAAGATATCATGCCTTGGTGCAGAGCTAAGGGACTTCCGCTCGTTCTAGTCTCCAAAGGGGATGACATTTTCTCGTGGAATTACGTTCCAATTGGGAAGAGTACCATCTTGAGATTTAGGAAGCTAGAGGGAAATTTTGAAGAAGTGGCTGAATTTAAATTCCTAGGAAGAATAATTATAAATTCGTATAATAATGACATACAGAAAAAAAATTAAACACAGGCTCAATTCTGGAAATGCATGTTATTATGTCCCAACTTCTCTAAAAATATTAAACTGAAAATATATAAAACTGTTATTCTCCCAGTTATATTATATGGATGTGAAACATGGACTCTTACCTTAAGTGAGGATAAAAGATTACGAATATTTGAGAAAAAATTCTCAGGAAAATTTTGGACCAAAGAGAGATGAAGAGACAGGCGAATGGAGAAGACTACATAACAGTGAGCTACATGATCTTTATACGAAACCAGATATAATAAAGTAAAGTATTCCCACTACAGGCCTCAGGAGGCCCTTGGGGTAGTGGGAGGTTAAGGCTCCCACTTTTTCTAGACAATCGGCATTTGATGTCAGCCGAGTTGTCAGCCCTGCGTGTCGGCCGTCTTTACCCCAGAACAAGCGTCTGGTACTCATTTCCGATAGAGGCTGAGTCGACCCCAGGGCCATAGTGCCGCCAGAAGGTTTTGGTCAGTTTAAAAATCCTGACCCCACCGGGACTTGAACCCTCGACCTTCCGGCTTGTAGCGCAGTGCCTTAACACTACGCTACGGCGTGCCCCCAACCAGATATAATAAGAAGAGTTAAATCTCATTGACAGCGATGAGCAGGAGATGTGGAACGAATGGGAACGAAGGACGGATGTGACACTTCTTGTAGGAAAACCAGAGGGAAAATCCCCTGTAGTTGAGCCAAACGTGAGATGGGAGAATAATATTAACCATGATTTGAGAGAGATGAATTATACAGGAAATGATTTTAAACAGCCTAGGATATGAATGTATGGAAAGTGGCCATGAACCTCCGGGTTTGTTATGCCAAAGAGTTCGGTAGTTATTATGTGGATATATTTTCTTGTTTTTTCCTTCTTCTTCTCGTAGGTGGCAACTACAACAGTGACGTTTTGGCCTCCTCAACTATATCTCTCCAGTCAGATATATTTTGAATACGAACTGGCCAATTTTTAATTTTCATTTCGGTTATATATTTTATGGTGTCATTCTGTCATGTGTATCTTGGGCACCCCGCTATTCTGTTGCATATTAGTTTCCATTTGTATATTCTTTTTACAAGTTTATCTTCATCCATACTCTTAACATGTCCAAACCAGCACAACCTTTGGGTTTTAATGTGATTTACTATTTTTTTTATTTTGTATTAAATTATGTAATTCGAAGTTGATTCGTATACGCCATGTACTATCCCTTTCTCTAATTGGCCCAAAAAATTCTTCCTAAAATTTTCCTTTAAAAAAAATTGAGTGTTAGTTTAACAGATTATTTTAGTGTCCATGTATGTGAATATAAACTCATCATCTTCAGGCACTACAACTTCAAAATTGAATGTTTTGGCCTTCTCAATAATCTTCCTCCAGACTCTTCTATCTTCTGCCAGTTTCAGGTTTGTCACCCTCATCTTCTTTAAATCCTCCCAAATATCATCCTGCCATCTCATCTTAGGTCTACCCATAGCTCTAGTTCCTGTAGGTTTCCATGTATACAGTTTAACTAATCTCTGTTGATCCTTTCTCATCAGATGTTTAAACCATCCAATCCTAAGATATCTTACATGATTTATTATATTTTGATTTTTAATTGTATTATTTAATTCAGTATTTGTTTTCATTTTCCAAGTTTGGTCTCGTTCTTTATTTGGACAATAGATTTTTCGAAGTATCATTCTTTTGGAAATTAACAATTTTTGTTTGATTGTTTCTTTGAGAGTTCAAGTTTCCGTGCATAAGTCACTATAGGTCTTATTAGTGTTTTGGGTATATGACACTCGATCCCTTTGTCCTTTATATCCCTCCTCATCAAACTGTGTATTATTCATTATCTTTTACAGTTTCTCTTGCCAAAACATGGAATTTCTTTCCGCCCTATGTCAGAGACGTCACACTATAACCTTGTTAAAAAACAAACTAAATAATTATTTAATAACAAACTAACTTATACACCTCACTGATAGTATTCTTTTAACAATTAATAAATTTAATCACACTGAGTAACAAATAAGAAACTTTTTTTGTCTCAGAAAGAAAAATATGTGATTCTCATAGTATTTTTTTCTCCTCAATTCAAATATGATATAGCTTTTTCTCCATCACGCAAGGTCTCCGAGAGACAGGCATTTATAATTTCAAATACTTTAATATTTTCTACATTCGTAACTACACAATATTCGAACATTCGGACTCACCTAGAAAGTAAGAAATTACTATTTTCTGCTATATTTCGCCTGTGGAGCATCCCTCTTGATGGTCCAACAATAATCGGCCAGCATATTAGGATTCCATTTGTCTTGATATCTCTTTTCCATAGCTGAAATCTCCTGATGAAAGTGTTCCCCGTTTTATTTTACAATGGACAAATGGACGAAAAAGCGTTTATTCAAAAAGTAATTATTTAAATACATTAATTGAAATTGAAATAAAAAAAAACTATGGGTGATGAAATTCCGAATACATATTTGAAAACACAATAAAAAACTGCATTAAGTACAACTATTGGTACTCATGAGACAAACATCATGTTGACCAGTGTTATTTATGAAAATAATATTAAGATTAACAAATTTTTCATTTGTTTAAATATTGTATAACCGTAAAACTAGTTTTATATGTCTCATTATTTGTCTTGTTTTTTATATACATTATACAGGGACAATCTACCAACAATTTAATTTATCTTGCTTGAATACATTTTATTAATAGTTTTAGTCTTAATTTTAACTAACACTAACTGGTTGTATTATAGATCGTAATATAATAGATAGTATCTTATTGATCAAATCTTCATTAGTATTTAATCATCATCATCAATTGCAGGCATGGGTTAGACCATTGGCCTGTTCCGCTTCAGGATAGAAATTGATCCCTCCATCTCTTCTTAGGTCTTCCTGGGTCTCTTCGTCCTGGGGGTCTGTAGTTCAATAGCTGCAGAGATAGTCTATTGTTTGGCATTCTAAGAAGGTGTTCATGCCAATTATTTTGATATTTTTTAATGGTTTCAGTTATTGCTGGTGTGTTGAGAGCTTTGTGGATATCTTCATTACGCATGTGGTGATAAAGCGTATAACCCGCTAAAGGTCTTAATAACTTCATTTCTGCAGCTACTATCCTATTTAATTTACCTGTAGTAAGAGTTAGGAAAATTTTTGGACCAAAGAGAGATGAACAGACAGGTGAATGGAGAAGAGTGCATAACAATGAACTACATGGTCTTTATAGAAAGCCAGATATAATAAGAACAGTTAAGTCTCGTAGACTGCGATGGGCAGGACATGTTGCACGTATGGGTAATGAAAGACGTGCATGGAAACTTCTTGTAGGAAAGCCAGAAGGAAAACGCCCAGTTGGTAGACCAAGAATGAGGTGGGAGAACAACATTAAGTATGATTTGAGGGAAGTAGATTATACAGGGAATGATTGGAAAGCATTAGCTCAGGATAGGGACGTATGGAGAGCTTATGTCCGCGCGGTCATGAACCTACGTGTTCGATAGTGCCAGTGAGTAAGTAAGAGTCCAGGTTTCAGAACCATAAAGTAGAGTTGGAAGAGCCATCGTTTTATAAAATTTTAGAATTGTATCCGGACGTACTTTTCGGAAAAGTATTTAATATTAGAGTTAATTATGATTGTTATATTCTGATGTAATATATGCTTGTCCTGGTGGGTGGAAGAGAAGGCCACATGGTCTTAACTCCACCAGGCTAAATAAATAAATAGTAGAATGCATTTTTGAACTTTCGGAGCACTCTAAAAACGGAGTTGTATGATTTTTATTTATACTACTGAAGTTGAGTACATGTTCGAAATGCAATTTGTATACACTATACAAGAGATTGCGTTGTGTCTGAAACATTGCGTGCGCCAGCCGCTGAAATATTACTAACCTCTCAAAGGTACCGCCAAACCACTTACTTACTGCACGCTTTAAATATTAACGATATGCGTGTCACGTGATTCTGTTTGAGGGACAATAAATTCCTCATTATCCGACATCCAGACCCTCCTACATTGTAATCTGCGTACAGGCAAAACAATGATTTGCACTTACTGCCTTCTCATAATATCGGTATATTTTCTTGGTTATCGTACAAAACTAAGTTAATAAACTATTTTTTTAGAAGATGGCAATCTTATTTATGTGTTACTAGCTAATACCTGACGTGCACTGCTACGCCTAAAAAAGTGAAATAAGTGTTTTTATTTTTAGTTCATTACGTAAAAATTGAAAATAAAATCACTAACAGAAACAACTCACTAATATTAATTTTTAAGAATTAATAATGCGTTTTTGCATTATTTAATAAAACAGACTTAGGATTTGTTAATATATTTACCTAATGCCTTGTATAAAAAGCATAGATTAATTCATTGTAGTTTATTACTTTCTTTGTATTTTTTTTCTTTTCTTTTTATGTATAGTAGATTCGAGCTGTTATTCCTTTTTTTATTCATTGTATCATTAATTTAATTTTAATTGTATTTAGTTTCATTGTATTATTAGACATTATTTTCATTATTATTCAATATGACAGATAATTAATTGTTCAATGACTATTATTGTAACTTTTTTTTGTATTCATATGTAACATATGTTTGTCCTGTTTAATATGACTATTATTGTATTTTTTTTTGTATTCATATGTAACATATGCTTGTTCTGGTGAGTGGAAGAGAAGGCCACATGGCCTTAACTCCACCAGGCTAAATAAATCTATTCTAAATTCTATTCTAAAAGGTAAATGAATGTATAATAATAATAATAATAATAATAATAATAATAATAATAATAATAATAATGTAATAATGTTTTATTTATTCTGGCAGAGTTAAAGCCATAAGGCCTTCTCTTCCACTCAACCAGCACAAATACAAATAAACTGACAAATATAGATATACACTATACTAATTACAAACAGTTAAAGATACAATAAATGTAGCAATGTAAATTTCATGTACAAACAACATTTTATACGATAATAACAATAATAATACGATAATAATATAATAGTCATAATATATTACTGATAATAATAATATAATGATGCTGATAATAATAATAGTATGAATATGATAAATTATACGAGAAACTTACTTACTTACTTACTTACTTACTTACTCACTGGCACTATCGAACCCGTAGGTTCATGGCCGCGCGGACATAAGCTCTCCATACATCCCTATCCTGAGCTAATGCTTTCCAATCATTCCCTGTATAATCTACTTCCCTCAAATCATAGTTAATGTTGTTCTCCCACCTCATTCTTGGTCTACCAACTGGGCGTTTTCCTTCTGGCTTTCCTACAAGATTATACGAGAAACACCAATTAATATATAAATATATATATATATATATATATATATATATATCTTACACTGGGTAATGATGAAGTCGAGGTTAGAGCAAATATAAATTTAGATTTCTTTTAAAAGTTGCCAATGTCCGGCAGCCCCTTATTTCTTGTGGTAGGGAATTCTAGTTGCGAGAAGTGGAGATGGTATATGACATGGAGTGATGTGATGTCCTATGTTGCGGTATATTAAGCAAGAGACTATGTTGTGATCTTGTGTTTAAGTTATGGTTTGAGGATAGATACTGGAAACGAGATGATAAATAATTGGGAATCAATGTATGTAGGATCTTAAATAAGAGAATTAGACAGTGCGATTTTCTTCTCTCTTTTAGATGTAGTCATGACAATTCGTGGAATAATGGAGAAATGTGATCGTATTTTCGAACATTAAATATGAATCTGATACACATATTATGACGGTGAGTCTAAATTCCCCTTACATAATTTGAAGATTTATATAGAGGGAACCAAGACAAATAAATATAACATAGGAACCCATGTCCGGAAACATACTGTTTTTCCGTTATACACAAAATACCACCCATAAATTGCCTGTGTCGGATTTTAATAACGGGTATCGCTCGTGGTGATGGTGGACCATCTTGTTGGAACATAATATCCGAATTCGTCATCATTTTTGTCTTAACAACCTGGATCGAATAACAACTTCTCTAAGAACTTTCCTCCAGACCTCGCTATTCCTGGCGACTGTCCAACAATTTCGAATTTCAAGTCTTTACACATCTTCCAAAACGCCATCCCTCCACCTGGCTTTAGGTCTTCCAACATTTCTTCTTCCATCTGAATGGTCCATGATTATGTTTTTAACTCTCTCACTATTATTAATTCTCTGGATACGTCCTGCCCATCTAACTAGTTTAATATCTGAATTTATACATGTGATTTATACATATGATATAATTCAATATATCGTATTCGCCACTCTCCCCTTTCCTGAATGGGTCTATATATCCTTCTGAGAATTTTCCTTTCAAAAATTCCTAGTTGAGCAATGTTATTTTCAGTCAATACCCAGTTTTCACTCCATAAGTTAGACACCGGCAAATATCCATATTTTGAGATGTTAAATATAAAATTGGTACCAGGTAAGTCAGTCGTCCTCAACTAAATTATTAAATAGTTCCAATATGGAGGCCTTTCAAAATCAATGTTTCATCTTCTGCATTTTAACTGGTACTGATGTTGTATAAGTTGTACAAATGCAGAAGATGAAACATTGATTTTGAAAGGCCTCCATATTGGAACTATATAATAATTTAGTTGAGGACGACTGACTTACCAGGTATCAATTTACCAGTTTTATTTAACCTCTTTATTACATAACCTCAACGGTGCTTTAATATGAATTTTAAAAGTATTGTTCCATATTATGTTGCTATTATTTACCATAGTATATATTTAGCTTGTTGATTAGATGTAAAATATTTATTTTATGTTACCATTACTTACTTACTCACTGGCACTATCGAACCCTTAGGTTCATGGTCGAGCGGACATAAGCTCTCCATACATTCCTATCCTTAGCTAATGCTTTTTAATCATTCCCTGTATAATTGACTTCCCTCAAATCATAGTTAATGTTATTCTCCCACCTCATTCTTGGTCTACCAACGAGGCGTTTTCTCTCTGGTTTTCCTACAAGAAGCTTCCATGCACCTCTTTCATTCCCCATACGTGCAACATGTCCTGCCCATCGCAGTCTACGAGACTTAACTGTTATTATACCTGGCTTCCTATAAAGACCATGTAGTTCATTGTTATGTAGTTTTCACCATTCACCTGTCTGTTCATCTCTGTTTGGTCCAAAATTTTTCCTAAGTTCTTTATTCTCAAATACTCGTAATCTCCTTTCCTCCCTTAAAGTAACCATTATGGTTCCCAATCTATGGCAAAGTATCTTTTTTTTTTTGTCTTTTGTGCAGTAACTGATGTCTTGCAAACGTATCACTGCGCATGAGTGAATTATCTTGATACATTTTCGAAACCTGAAAAAAAAAAAAATATATATATATATATATATATATATATATATATATGAACTAGAAGAGAAGTTTCTGATCGCAATCGTAGCTTTTTATGAAGCTGTAGACAGTTCGGTCGACACGTTTCGGTAAATTGGAGTTTCAGAAGCTATTAACGAAACCTGAACTCAGCATTAGATATATTTTATCAATTACCGAAACTCGTTTAATCAGAGACCATCGTCTCCAATAGATAAATGGATAACGATTGTAATTATGACGTTCAAACGATATCTAGAGAGAGAAAAATAGACTAAAATTCACGAAGTTAATCTAAAAATTTAAGGAAAGTCTTAGAAATTCCAACCAAATACGAACTAATCAGGGAACTGCATAAGTTAATCGTGTACTGATTAACTAACTAACCCACTGGCACTATCGAACCCGTAGGTTCATGGCCGCGCGGATATAAGCTCTCCATACATCCCTATCATGAGCTAATGTTTTCTAATCATTCCCTGTATAATCTACTTCCCTAAAATCTTCGTTAATGTTATTTTCCCGTCCCGTTCTTTCAACTGGGCGTTTCCCTCTACTTTTCCTACAAGAAGCTTTCATGCACGTCTTTCATTCCCCCATTCGTGCCACATGTCCTGCCACCACGGTCTACGAGACTACTTATTCTTGTAATATTGTAAGCCCATGTTTCCCTTAACAGAGATTTAGGCGCACTCCCCCTACAAGGAAGAATTTGAACCATACTAATTTAGTTACACTTGTTTTCGTATAGATGTCATTTGAGTGGTCCATGGTCATCGTTCCGCCTCATACTGACATCTCGAAGACCAAGGTAGTACTAGGACGGGAAAATTCGGTAAATTTTGCTTAGAGGCCTTTTCATTTAAGCTTGAGGATCTTTTACGAGCCTGAAAATCTTCAGACTCGGGACCCACGGCTTAAAGTCCCTCCCGGAGGACTTGCTCCTTGGATTTTTCCATCCTAAAAAATCCATCGACCACGGCCGGGTTTGAACCCGTGACCCTCGGGACCAGAGACAAGGAGCATAACCACTAGTCCACCGCAGCCGATCTCTACCAGACTTAACTGTTCTTATTATATCTGGCTTCCTATAAAGACCATGTAGTTCACTATTATGTAGTCTTCTCCATTCACATGTCTGTTCATCTGTCTTCGGTCCAAAAATTGCTCTAAGAACTGTGGAAGAGAAGGCCACAGGACCTTAACTCAGGCTAAATAAAAAAATCTAATCTAAAAATCTGAATCTATTATTAAATACTCGTAATCTCCCTTCCTGCCTTATAGTAAGAGCCCATGTTTCACATCCATATAATATAACTGGTAGAATAAGAATTTTATATATTTTCAATTTAATGTTTTTGAAAGGAGTTGGGACAAGAGTCTCTGTAATGCAATATAGCACGCATTTCCAGAATTGAGCCTAAGTTTAATTTATTTGAGCATCTCATTCCTATTTGTGATTATTGTTCCTAGGTATTTGAATTGCAGGAGTATGTAATAGTAATTCTGAAACACAGTGTGTATATGTGTTATGTTGTTAAATGTTTGTTTGATGGTGATTACAGGAGGTGTATTGTGGGAAGGAAACGATATGTACAGTGGACGGTCTGCACTTCAATTCCATGTACAACGCCAGGGTGAAGGCATTCAACAGCACAGGTGAAGGGGAGTATAGCGAACTCATCGGCCTGCAGACAGCTGAAGGTAGGCCACATACTGATAACAGCCATTTTAGTGCTGAAACAACAAGTAGCTGCCTCTATATTAAGAGTCCTAATTTTGCAATGTGATTTCAGTCCATTTTCATTTAGTTCTCACAACAAACCGAAGTCCTATTAAATAAATTGAAATATTTAAAAAAGTACAAGAAAAAGTTATAAATAATAATTAAAGTAAATAAATGATAAGCAACTAACTAACTCGCTGGCAGCACTATCGAACCCATAGATTCATGACCGCTCAGACAAAATTCTCCATGCATCCCTATCCTGAGCTCATTTTTTCAAATCATCTTCTGTATAATCTACTTCCCTCAAATCACGATTAATTGTATTATCCCATCTCATTCTTGGCCAATCACTGGGCTTTTTCACTCTGGTTTTCCTACAAGAAGTTTCCATATAGTGGTCTAAGCCGCCAGACTTAAGTTCTGGTTCCCGAAAGGGAGCGTGGGTTCGAACCCCACATCTGTCAAACTTTTTTTTTTATTCTTTTCAAACAATCGTGCTTCATAGTTTTTTATTTGTATATTATATTTGTACAGATTTCAAAATATATTTATATTAATTACTTCATATTTATTTATATAATATTACGAAAATATACGGTCGCCATTGTTAACGTGGATTGTAGAACAAGCTACGGCATCAGAAATTTTCTGCCATTGAATGTAAGTGGTAATGAATGGTAATGAATGTAGTTTATATAAACAAGAGGACTAGAGGACATGGAGTGGATGCATAGGAACAAGTGGAAAAGGAATATATACCTCTTATTGTCAGTGTGAAAGTGTTCATGATAAATTAAATTACATAATTACAAAGCAAACCATTATGTTATGAAGACAGAATTAATACTAAGCTGTTAGGAGAACGAGACCAGATACGTGTATAAAACAAGTGACTAGTGATAAAAATAGATCTTATACATTCTACAACAGCTCGCTATCGAGAGAATTTGCTGTAATTGTGTATATAATTTATTATTTTGCTTGACTGATTTGAAACATCTATCGTAAAAGTTAAGAAACACGGATTATCTAAAAATCATATGGACAATTAAATGACGGAAAATGGACCTGATATACGTTACAAACATTAATTTATCACACACACATACATACATACATACATACATACATACATACATACATACATACATACATACATACATACATACATACACACACACGCACACACACACACACACATATATATATATATATATATATATATATATATATATATATATATATATGAGGATATTAGGAAGGACTTAAATATTTTTAATTTAACAAATAGAATTGACAACATGAGAAACAACTGGTATGAACATGTCAAGAGAATGCCTACAGATAGAATCCCTCAGCTGTTACTAAAGTAGTACAAACCAATAGGACATAGAAATGTTGGACGCCCATTTACTAGATGGGAGGATTCATTAAATCCCACTTGATGTGAAAACAGGTCAAAAGGCCTAATTTCATGAAGAAGAAGATATATATATATATATATATCATATTAAGCTTGCATTGCTCAATGTCAAAAATTTAATTATAAAATATATATAGCTACATACACATCCATAGTAATTCTGCCCGAGGGCAGGTCTTTCACTGCAATCATAGCATTTCCATGCTATGTCTTGCAGCTTTGCTAGGGAATTATAGGTGTGGTAGCTTTCCGTTGCTTTCCACACGGTGAAGGATGATGATGATGGCCGGGTGATTTTCGGGGGAACGTTGGGCCCTAAGCTTCCTGACATTTGTCTTAAAGGTGAGGAAAAATCCAGATAAAAACCTCACCCACAAAAATTGCCCCGACTGGGGATCGAACCCGGGCCCGCTGCGTGACAGCACGCTACCTCGAGACCACAGCGGTGGACATATATGTGTTTGTTTGTTTGGATTATTCGATTTTTTATTCAATAACTGTGATCCAGTCAATATTCATTTCACGAACAGCCACTGGAGAGAATATTATCTATGTGTTAACTGCTAAAAATTGTATAGCAAATTTAACAGTGTAGGTTTTACATTTATAAAAAAATCACCAGACTGCTAACAAGTACATTTTACACTGCTAATAAGTAACTGCTAAAAGTAGAACCTTATGAAACAAGCTTTCGATGATAAAATATTGTTTCCTATCTTATCTGAATCAGCTTTCATGAGCTGGTAATTTTTTTTCTCTATAAATTCAATCCACGCCACGTTATTTGCGCAACCCTGACATCTCGCATCATATAATTGGCGAGAATAAAGTTTGTGTTGGAGACCTGAGGCTAAATAAGGGTTGTGCTGACATTCACAGCCACCCTCACGTCAGGAAATCGCAAGTCGCAAGAGGGTTAAATGATGACGAAACAAGAAATAATGGTGGCGGAAGTTGTGAAGAAGGGATGAGTGCCTCTCAACTTCAGTGCAGTGTATTTACTGCTAGAAAAACAGTTTTGGACACCTCAAATAACTCAACAGAGATTTGTCATCCCACCCACACCTAAAGGAGTCTATTTTTCGTCTTCAATAACATTAACAGGGTGGAAGTAATGTAAGTGCCCAGATTTTAAGTGTCAAACAATTATAAAAATACAGACTGTTGAACGCAAATGCGCTTTTTTTATCGATATTTAATGTATATGTTCGATAGTCGGCCACGGTCCCCAGGATCGTGGGTTCAAACTCGGATGGGGTAGATGGATTTTTTAATTAAGTTAATTTAGTTGGATATAATAAGAACAGTACATTTAAGTCTCGTGGACTGCGATGGGCAGGACATGTGGCACGAATGGGGAATGAAAGACGTGCATGGAAGCTTCTTGTAGGAAAACCAGAGGGAAAACGTCCAGTTGGTAGACTAAGAATGAGGTGGGAGAATAACACTATGATTTGAGGGAAATATATTATACTGGAAATGATTGGAAAATATTAGCTCAGGATAGGGATTTATGGAAAGCTTATGTCCGTCGAACCTACGGGTTCGATAGTGTCAGTGAGTTAGTTATGATTCAGGGCTTCCAATATAAAACCAGACCGGCCTCACGGAGTTTCACTCGCAGTGCTGTCTCTTCCTCCCGCAGTTCACCCTGCCTGCCACCCGTCCTTAAACTGTTTCTTACCTTATAGAAAATGCTGGAAATGTTGTCCTCCCGCAGTTAAACAGGCATAATACCGAGTAAACACATTTTGTTGCTGTATGTGCAGAAGATACTGAAATCCCAACTTCTTGTGCTAATTTCGGTAATGATTTTTGTGGTGAACGTTCCAAATTTTCGTCAATTTCGTCTAATTTTTCTTCGGGGAGAACCGTACGCCTTCGCGTGTGTTTCTTATTTTGTACTGAACCAGTGGTCTCAAATTTAGTCACAAGATCGTGGATTGTCGATCTGGAAGGAGGTAATTGTCCAGGGAAGTTCCGAATAAATTCCTGGCGAACGCGACGAGCTGATTCGTATTTATAATAACATTTACACACATAAATGCGCTGCTCTAATGTCAGCTGACGTCTCATCTTGTCGAACGATAGTAAACTGACTAGTTCAAGGACGAGCGGCTGGCAGAGTGAAATGCGGACGAGGAGAGAGCGCTGCCTGACGGGTGAACCCCGTGAGGCCGGTCCGGGTTTATATTGGAAGCTCGTTAGAATACGTTTGAATTTCAGTTGTTTTAAAATGGCCGCTTCTGTATAATTATAAGACACTGCAAAGGAAATTATTTGAAAAGCAGAGACAAACAAAATATTTTCAATTTTTTCAAACATTTTACTAAAAAATATTATACATTAGCCAATGAGGATGTGGTGAAAATAATAGCAGAATATAGGCCTATAGGGGAGTCAGCATGGAGCATAAATTCTGCTCGTAATGAATTGTACCGGTAAATAAAGGATATCTACAGGCATAATGGAAAAAGAGTAAACAACTGACTAGGTAGACTCATATATATATATATATATATATATATATATATATATATATATATTGTTATAAATAAATTAGAAATGAAAGTTCCCAATTATTGGTAGACCCATTATCTTACTTTGCATTCAGTCTTATTTCCCATAAAATAATAATACTACTAATAATATTTTTTTATTTATGAATATTCCACAATACAGTGTTTCTCCTTCAACCCAAAGTGATTTGTCACCAGAGGTTCCTGTCTAAAGCACCTTCTTCCCTCAAATCTCTACCTTCCATACTTCTCTTCGCTCCATCCATCCATTGTTCTCTATAGGCCTGCCTCTTCCACTTCGGTATCCTCTCTTCTTCCATTCCCTTCTTCCATTCTTATGAGGTGTCCATGTCCATACCATTTCAAACGATTTTCTTCTATTTTTCCTATTCTCTTTTTTTCAACTTGCATAATTTTCCTTATTGTGCTGCTTCCGACCTTTTCCCTTCTCGAAATTCTTGTCGATCGCCTCCAAAAATCCATTTCTACTGCTAACAGCTTTTGGCTTGTTTTCTACTATAATAATGATAATAATAATAATAATAATAATAATAATAATAATAATAATAATAATAATAGCTTTATTTTACCTGGTAGAGTTAAGGCCTTAAGGCTTTGTCTAAAAAAATACAAAAAATATTCTTACATCGAATTACAATAAAAATAAATATTACTCGGTATGTATTCACGTAGACTTTCACGGCCGGAGTTGCTATGAAGATCTTGAAGAAGATTTTCGGGCTATAGGCCGTGGTCGTGAGGCTTGTAGCTCCCCGACGTTTCGCCAGAGACTCAAGACAACCCTTGAGGATGCCAGACGCAGCCTGGCGAAACGTCGGGGAACTACAAGCCTCACGACCACGGCCTACAGCCCGAAAATCTTCTTCAAGATCATCATTACTCGGTATGTCTACAATACAATTAATATTTACAAAATATACCTATTTTGATTCAATCTAGATTTAACGAATTAAATATAAAATGTACAAGACAGAAAAATTATAAACAAACTATTAATGTCATAGAATAAATTTAATTCTCGTGAAAATTATTTAACAAGAGGCAATTTTATAAGAATGACTTAAAAGTACCAAGTGTGCGGCAACCCCTGATATCTTGAGGAAGGAAATTCCCGGAGCGGGCAAAGGCTACTGTGAAAGAAGTAAAATAAGAGGAAGTGCTAAAATACGATGTTATTGTCTGTCCAACGGACCTGTGCCCCTCGTAAGGTATGCGAACTAAAGCCTACTTCTTTTTCAAATCATTACCCTTCCTGCATTCCTATCTCCCTCTTTTTTCTATCTCTCCCTTTCTCCTCTCCCTCTACTCACAATTTTCAGCCTTCTTGAGGGACATTATTTGCACTTGCACTCCAGTGTTGTCAACTCAACTCCAACCTTGCATTATTCAATATTCAAGAGCCATGACACTGGGGGAAGTTTGGCAACGTCCCTGCTTGGTAAGGTACTGTGGCTGCTGTTTGACGTAGTGAGAGGGGAGTGCGGTGAAATGGTGTCAGTATATACGTGTACTTTTCTAAGAACGATGCCAGCGCTGTAGGGGTACAGATCCGTTGGTCTGAGTATACCTAAGAACAATGTTCCTATCGATGACAGTTCCGTACACAATTCAGTCATATGGCGGGTAACAGTAGCACCGCGGTTCTCAACAATACACGGTGTCTGCGAAGTAATACCTTATGCAAGTTTCTTTGCATTACAACAGAGCTGAATTGGCACAACGTTAAAACAATAATTTGAATTGTGTTCAGGCAAAGGTCATAGTGCGTATAAATAGCTTCATTTCATGCGAGGAAAGAGATTTGTTGAGACTTATGAGGCGTCGTTCGCAACACATTTAGTAGTGAAAGTTTGAATCAACCCTCCATAACAATGGTGCTGGAGGGGGAGGGGGTTAGAATCTCATTACCCCGGCACAGATACTGTTACGTTGACTTCCATTACGGAAATTGCATACCGTGTAGCAATGGGGGTGGGGTTATGTGAGAAGCTGCAAATGATTTTGGGGTGGATGCCCTTCTCCCTATAATGTTTTATAACGTAAAGGAAAATCGGTTGGTCATTCATTTACATGGATGTAATTTAGTGTTATGTCACGTGATCAGCTGACGTCATGTCGCAATATTGTCGTCCGGGGAATTAGAAAATCATAGTCTGTGGCCTGCAAACCACGTTTTATGAGAGTTATAAAGTTGTGTTTTTGCAATTCCATCAAATTATCTTGTGATATTTCTGCATTTAGGAGATTTGGAATTACTTTTAGGCCGGTATTCAAGAATCAAACTTTCCGCGAAAAGCGACTCTAATACCGTCTCTCCGTAGTTAATTATGTGGGTCATGCAGAACCTACTCTAACTGGCTCACTCTATTCAACATCATGTGCTAACAAGATATTTATTTTAAAACAAACCGGGAACAAATGAAAGATGAAAGCCTCAGCTTACAGAAGACGAGATGGCGTGGCTTAGTTTGAATGGTTCTTGAATAGGCCTACCGGCTTTAAGGTTAGGTAGCCTGGAAGGCGGGGTTACTTTACCCTATTATATGAAATAATATTTTTATTGACCATTTATCTCATGCCACAAATGCTAATCAATGACCAATCACGTTTCAATGAATGTTGTTTTACAACCAATGACAGTCGTGTTTCACCTCGCTCTTTATCGATTTCTCTTTATCAGCTCCTGCTTTTATGATAAAGAAAACTCCTCCTTTTTAATGTTCTGAACAGGTCAAAGCATTATTTTTCTCCAACAAATACACTGAATATAGCAAATAATGAAAAGATTCCTTGATTTTACTGAGTTGTTTACTAAAAAAATAAATGAATAACCCGTAATGTTGATTATGATATATAGTTTGATGTGTTTCATTATTTCTCCACTTGGGTGCACTCGTACAATATTGCGATCTTATTTGGCAATAAATAATATGATCAAGCAGCAGTGAATTAACATAACCTCACGTTTCTCATTTGTTTTCAAACATTGCCGTTTACATTAAACATATAAATATTTTAAAATAACTATAGTTAAACAGTGATTTGTGAGTACACATCTTAATTTTATTCGTTAAATAGTCCTAACAAATATCACTCTTGATTTCCAAATTCTCTAGATAAATTCACTAACTTCGTGAGTCGTGAATTTATCGATAATTTGGAAATCACTCGTGGCATTACTTATGAGAATTTTCCTCATCATTGAGGGTTTTCTCCAGCCAATCTTAATAATTAACATGAGTTAAAAAAATAGATACATGACTACGGACTTATAGATTATCAGTTTGTAATACACATTCACAAATTTCCCTTAATTAAACTTCTCCATCGTTCTCTGTCCTCTGTATCTTGATCCGTTACACCTAATTTCCTCATGGAATTCTGAATATTATTCATGCAGGTTGTTCTGGGTCTTCCTTTTCTGTTCCTTGTTTCAATTTTCCATGTACTGACAGCCTTTGGTATAAAATAAAATAAGTTAAAATACCTTCTTAGGTAAAATCCGTCGTCCTCAACTGTTTTAACAATGAATTTTATTAGCCTTTGGTAGTCTTCAATCCTGCGTTCTTCTTGCGTGTCCATACCATATTAGCCTTCTGTGTTCAATCTCATCCATTATACCTCTTTCTGCATTCATCCATTTTCTAATTTGTGGATTTCTAATTCTTTCCAGTCGAGATTTTCTGGCAGCTCTTCTCCAAAAATCCATTTTAACTGCAGTTATTCTGTTGGCATGTTTAAACCGAAAATAATTAATAATAATAATAATAATAATAATAATAATAATAATAATAATAATAATAATAATGTTTATTATTTATTATTATTGTACAGGAAAACATTAGCTCATGATAGGGATGTATGAAGAGCTTATGTCCGCGCGGCCATGAATCTACGGGTTCGATAGAGCCAGTGAGTTGGTTCAGTTACTTAATTATTAAAGTAAAGTGATCCCACAACAGGCCCGGAGGCCCTTGGGGTAGTAGGAGGTTAAGGCTCCCACTTTTTCTAGACAATCGGCACTTTATGTCAGCCGGGTTGTCACCCCTGCGTGACGGCCGCCTTTACCCCAGAACAAGCGTCTGGTACTCATTTCTGTTAGAGGCTGAGTCGACCCCACGACCATAGTGCCGCCAGAGGGTTTGGGTCAGTTTAAAAATCCTGACCCCAATGAGACTTGAACCCTCGACCCTCCGGCTTGTAGCTCAGTGCCTTAACCACTACGCTACGGCGTGTCCCGTTACTTAATTATTATGGTTATTATTTTTTAATGAGAATCTATGAGACCGGAACAAGCCACATGGGCTTAATCCATGAATAATGATGTTTTTATTCAATGCCTCAGGTTGTCATTTCGACATTTTATGGTGTTCTCTCCTGGCACTGACGTAATTGTAACCCATTTCTGAGATTGGGGCGCCTGGAAGGCGGGGTTACGGCTGCCCCAATGATATGTGAGTTGATGATGACGATAATGATGCGCCAGGAGAGTCCTTAATCCTAATCTTAATCTTAGGCGAATAAATTGTGATGGTCATATGATGTTCGGGGACCATTTGGGCCTTAAAGTTTTCTGGCATTCGTCTTAAAGGTGAGGAAAAAAACCTCACCCAGGAAACTTATCCCGACCGGGGATCGATCCGAGGCCCGCCGCGTGACAAGGCAGTACACTACCTCAAGACCTAAGTGGTGGACTATCATCATCAGCAGCAGCATCAAGAATTAGACCTGCTGGTCTGTTCCGATCTTATGTTAGAATTGGTCTATCCAACTTTTACTGGGTCTTCCAACATTTCTTCGTCCTAGTGGTTTGCAATGAAGAATCTGTTTTGGAATTCTATTGTTATCCATTCTATTGATGTGGTCCATCCATTCATCCCTGTATTGTGTAATTCTATCGAATAGTTTGAATATATAATTTGTTCTCTTCATATATCTTAATTTTTTTTTGTAATCCCACTACAGGCCTCAGGAGGCCCTTGGGGTAGTAGAAGGTTAAGGCTCCCACTATTTCTGGACAATCGGCACTTGATGTCAGCCGGGTTGTCAGCTCTGGGTGACGGCCGCCTTTACCCCCAGAAAAGCGTCTGGTACTCATTTCCGTTAGAGGCTGAGTCGACCCCAGGGCCATAGTGCCGCCAGAAGATTTGGATCAGTTTAAAAATCCTGACCCACCGGGACTTGAACCCTCGACCTTTCGGCTTGTAGCTCAGTGCCTTAACCACTACGCTACGGCGTGACCCCATATCTTCATATACTAGAGTTATCTACGAAAAAAAATTTACCATCAAAAGCATGGGGTGCTTTTTATGTTTTTTTTTTACAGTTTCTTCTTAGAAATTTTACTTTTGCCAATATCTGTTTATTGTCAAATATATTAATTGATAAAGAGCACCCTTCGATTTTGATGGTAAAATTATTTTTTTTGTAGATATCTAGTTTTATTCTAGATGTGTTGGAGATGATTTTTTGGTTGACCACTTTAATTTTATCCCAAGTGTGTTGGAAATTAAAATTATTTTTCATTTTTTAGTTCGGTTTTCTAATAAAGTGTGTTGTTTTAGTTTTTTTTAAAACTATTATTTATTATTTTTGACAAATGCAAAGAAGAAACCATATAAAAGTTATCATAGCAACTCCGGCCGTGAAAGTCTACGTGAATACATATAAAAGTTGTTGCCGCAAATTTTGCTTACAATTCCCTAAAGCAACCGTTTCAAATAAAGCCACGGTTTAAAATCTTTGAAAATTAGAAGAGCTTAAATAAAATATCTGAACTATGATGCCCAACATTACGAGGCAGGAATTGGATAACTCACTCCATGGGACGACAGACTTAGAAGACCCTTGGCCTACAGCCGACTGCTGGACTCGCATCCACATGTGTTAATCACAGAGGCAGACGATCATTCAGCCAATATAGGGGTGACATTTGATCAGGAATTGTATAGCATGTATCAAAATCTTCTTCGCCGGAGTGAACATTGTATTGAAGCTGAAGGAGGTAATTTTGAACATCTTTTGTCATAAGGTAAGGAATAAATAACATAAAAATTGTATTGACGTAGACTTTCACGGCCGGAGTTGCTATGATGATCTTGAAGAGGAGTTTCGGGCTGTAGGCCGTGGTCATGAGGCTTGTAGTTCCCCGACGTTTCGCCAGAGACTCGTTGTCTTGAGACAACCCTTGAGGATGCCAGATGCAGTCTTTGGCGAAACGTCGGGGAACTGCAAGCCTCACGACCACGGCCAACAGCCCGAAAATCTTCTTTAAGATCATCATAAAATATAAATTGTTTTGTATTCCATTACATTTTCTAAGACCACACTCTGTTTGGTGGAGCAAAAGTATTACAAAAAATAGAAAATTAAAAAAAAATATATCAAACCATAGATCAGAGCATTTTAACATATGGTCCTGAAGTTTGGCAAATTCCTACCAGGGAAATGAAAAGAATTTTAAGTACAGAAATGGATGTTTTAAGAAGATCAGCTGGAAAATCTTGAGTGGATAGACTACGAAATAAAGAAATAAAGGTAATTATGGGTGTACAAGAGGAGCCGGACATCATAGACATTATAGAAAAGAAAAAGATTACAGTGGTGTGGCCATGTCAAAAGAATGCCAGAACAAAGATTACCTAAACATATTATGGAATGGATCCCAATGGAAAGGAGGAAGAAAGGAAGACCAAAGAAAACCTGGATAGAAGATGTGCAAGTGGCTTTGATTATCAGAGGATTGGAGATAGATCAATGGATGGACAAAGAGGAATGGCATTTGGTTTCAGGAAGATGGCAGCAGCTATCATGATACCAGATAATGATGATAATTTTTAATTACTTTCACAGATATATAGATTTATTTGATGAGATTACCCTGCTAGATCATGCGATGAGTGGTTGCCAGGCACTAGTGTTGCATCTTAAAATGAAGACCGTGTCGATGTCTTTAGAATGGTTGGAATAACTGTTAGTTAATGTAAAAAAATGAATGATGCAGACAGTGAGGTTTGTGATGTCACAGTTGTGGGAACATGACAAGTATTTGTACCTTGGATCAGAAATGTGAGCATGTCAACACGTGGTGGAGGTGTGATTAAATTTGTTTGCACACTGACTTCAGACTATGACATGCCTCTTTAATGAAAGCACTCGAGAATGAAATTGTAACAAATTGAGAAACTGCAGTGATACCAACCTTCATTCCTCACATAGCTCTGAGATTGTTTTCAATAGCTCTTAGCTTCAACATAATTTTATTTATTTAACTTTCACAGGGGGGGGGGAAACACTATGAGGTTTATTTTAAGAATTAAATTAATATTTTTATTACCTCACCTCATATCCTTTTCCTTCTAGACTGCAGTTTCGGAGCTTATCTCCATCATCAGTAGCCTCTCATCGACCGGTTATTGAATAGAAGGAAGAAGAAAACCGCCAAAAAAATGACATAACACCGGTCGACGAGAGGCTACTGATGATGGAGATACAGCTCCGAAACTGCAGTCTAGAAGAAAAAGGATATGAGGTGAGGTAATAAAAATATTAATTGAATTCATAATTTTATTTATTCATAGTTAAATATGGGAAATAACATTATGGGGTTCTTAATTCAATGAATGAATGAGTCACTTCTTATCTTACCTCATGATTTATGTTTTCTTAAACATGGAAACTGCAGTTTTCAAAAGGACAGCCCTATTATTTTCAACAGATATTATGACTACCGGATATCGGTTGAAAATGAGAGTGATATCTTCTTGAAAACTGTAGTTTCCATGTTTAAGAAAATATAAACTATGAGGTAAGATAAGAAGTGACTCATAACTATGTAACTCACTGGCACTATCGAACCCGTAGGTTCATGACCGTGCGGATATAAGCTCTCCATACATCCTTATCCTGAGCTAATGTCTTCCAATCTCATTCATTAATAATTTTATTTATTTATTTTATTTTAACAGCTTTTAAATGCTTATAGAATCTTTCTGTGACCAATATTAAGTTTTGATTCTCTTCCTCCATTCGTCTCTATCCTTCCAGTCACCATCCTGCAGTCCACTGTCCTTCAACAAATTCATAATTCCTTCTATCCATGTCTTCTTAGAGCTCCCTCTTCTTTTCCTCTGATTTGGAATCCACTCCAAACTCCTAACTGACAATGTACCTTCATTCATCCTCTTCATGTGTTCAAACCATTGTAATTGTTTATTTCCCACAAATTGAATAATTGTTTTGTTAAAGTCCATTATTTCACGGATAATACTGTTTATTACTAACTTACTCCATGGCGCGACAGGCCTAGAAGGCCCTTGGCCTACCAGCCAGCTGCAGGCCTCATATCCACATGCACCAAACACAGAGGTAGATGATCATCCAGCCAGTGTAGGGGTGACATGTGGTCAGCATGTTGCATCCCCCAGCCGTTATAGCTGATTTTCTCAAACTGTTAATACTGTTTCCGATCCTGTCTAATTTAGAGCATCGTGCAGATCTTCTTAAAAAATCCATTTCTGTAGATTGTAAGTTTGACTTTAATTTGGATTTTATTTCCACGTTTCTGCTCCATAGGTATTTAAACTTCTTACTATACATATGGATTTTGGTTTCTTTGAATATCTGTTTATCCCACAAAATTCCATTCAACTTTGTTATTGCAGATTGAACTTTAACTACTCTTTTGTTATTTCCAAATCATTGTTTCCATCTTCATTTATTTCAACTCCCAAATATTTTTATTTTGTTATGAATATTAATGGTACCTTTGGAATCTTCTAATACCAAAATTTCTCCACTATCACTAATTACCATATATTGAATTTTATTTAAGAAAATGAAAATAATTTGCAGTACTCTTTACATCAATTAAATCAGTTATGCCAAGAATATAATTTCAAAATATTGAAAGAAAAAACAAAAATAATGGTATTTTGGGGAAACGATCATATAAGATCAAAAATCGTAATAGACAACAAACCTCTGGAATAAGTAACAAATTTTAATTATTTGGGTTGTAATTTTACTATAAACACAAAAACTGAAAGAGGCATACATATGAAACTGTCGAAATTTCAAATGATATGCTGAACTATACATAAAACATTAAAGAATAAAATAAGAACAGATACTAGATTGAAGTTTTATAAAACATTGGCAGTTCCTGCATTACTTTATGGGAGTGAAACTTGGGAATGACCAAAAAACTGCAAAGTAGAATACAAAGCGCAGAAATGAACTTCCTTAGAAGAACAAAAGGCTGCACAAGATTGGATCGGATAAGGAATGAAGATATAAGAACAGAGTTAAATATACATCCATTGAATGAGAAAATCAGAGAATATAGAGAGAAATGGTTTACACACGTGGAAAGAATGAATGTATCAAGATTACCAAGAGCAGCATTCAACTACAAGACAAGAGGTTCAAGGAATGTAGGAAGGCCAGTGAAAAGATGGACAGAACAACTGTGAGGCAGAACAGGCAATTTGCCTAGCCCGTGAAGTGAAGAAGAATAAGAATTAAAAATAATATTTTGTATATAATTTTCTTTTTGTTTTTCTTTATACTTTTACCAAATATGACTTTATTGTAACGGACTGTCAACAGCACGTACGGCTTACTGCCCGTGCGACCCATATTTCTAAATAACATTGTATATATCTTACTTTTAGTCTAATAAAGTCCTATTACTGCTACTACTTGCAGAAAAAGTTAAGAAAATTTTACTTATGTAGTTATACAAAATTATCAGTAAAGTGTATTTTATGTTTTGTTTAACCTGTATTTTATGTTTTGGTAGTGTGTTTTGAGTATTGTTGGAATATAAAGTATAGGTTTTGTTGCATAGTAAGTACAAACTATTGTTATAATAGAAGATAAATTTTGTTAATGAAATTCCAACCTAACAATTGTCTTGGAAACTGAAAAAAATAAAAAAATAAAAAAAATACTACCCATTCAGTTTGCTCACCCCTGCAATGCATTCTAAAATTAAATGAAAACCAAAACCATGTCTGTGTATGTGTGTATGCGTACTTGACTGATGTAGAAATCATATTGAAGACTTTTATTGTTGTTGTTTCAGTTGCATGGTTTACATTTGATCCATGTCTTGGACCTCCAGAACTTCAGTTCTCTGAAGATAACTGCACAGTGGCATGTGAAGGTTATGAACACCGGGTAGCACTTGGCAGTGTTGGTTTCTCGCGTGGAGTCCACTACTGGGAGTTCTCTATCAACAGATATGACTCAGACACTGATCCTAGCTTTGGAATTGCTAGGCTCGATGTTGCTAAGGATCAAATGTTAGGTAAATATAACAGTCACAATCATAATCTCCTTAAATTAAGATCCTTATGGACTATATTTTATTGAAATTTGATAGATTGCATATTGAAGGCTGTAACTATAGTTCAGTTCTGGCTTCTGTGACCACTTCTGAGGGGTCTATGTTGTTTGGTGCGGTAAGAGGGGAGGGCAAGTTGCAGGTACTGCCAGCAACTACACTCAGTTTAGAAAACATAATAGTTACTACACTTTGAATTAACAGAACGGTTTTAGACAAGGAAGGTCCTGCTCTGACAATATATTCACTATGAGACAAATTATAGAAAAGAGACAAGAACTCAATTTATCCACATATTTAGCTTTCGTAGATCTTGTAAAAGCCTTTGGTAAGGTGATAAGAAGAAAATTGTGGGAAATTGTGCGACAAATGTATGTGGCTTTTTTTAGACAAGTTGTTTTACGATGCCTAAAGAACGAACAACAGTAAAAACTGACCAATTTCGTGAAAAAATTTGGTGTGGAAAAATTCTCAAGTGACGGTTCAATATTGTTTTGCAAAGTGTGTAAAATTTCAGTGAATTGCACGAAGTGCAATGTTTCGCAGCACGTACACACTGCAAAACATACGTATGCACTTTGTAAAAAGGCAAAACAAGTTCCAAAAGCATCTATGATATCTTCGTATACTATTGATAGGATATGTTTATATTCTTTACGTAAGGCTGTAAAAATTTATGTTGTAGTCTATTTTTTGTAAGAGCCTATTAGGATTTTTAGTGCCTATATTAATGATTTTTAGGGCCTTTTTGCCTACCTATTTTGAACTTTTTAAGTGCCTAACATCCAGACTCTAGTCATCATAAACTTCATAGACTGAGTAACCAACTGCCTGCCGAGACAGTGAAGGTGGACATATGCTTGATATAATTTTTACACTTAAATGGTTGTGAATATAGATGAAAATAAAAAAAACAATTTTTTTTATTTCGATGCATTTTTCACTTCATTATTACATTTTTAAAAATTGCATAATATATGACAGATCTTACATATCAAATAGATCCTTCGGTTCTTTAAGGTTCCATACTTCTCGGTGATATCTTCATGGAATGTGTGTACCTTCGTTAACTGCAGTAGAAATTATTTCTGAATTGTAATATTCCCCAAAGAAGAAAGTCTCTCTAATGAAATTGCATTCCTCAGGTATGCGGTGGACTAGTGGTTATGCTCCCTGCCTCTGGTCCCGAGGATCGCGGGTTCAAACCCGCCGTGGTCGATGGATTTTTTAGGATGGAAAATTCCAAGGAGCAAGTCCTCCGGGAGGGACTTTAAGCCGTGGGTCCAGAGTCTGAAGATTTTCAGGCTCGTAAAAAATCCTTAAGCCTGAATGAAAAGGCCTCTAAGCAAAATTTACCGAATTTTCCCATCCTAGTACTACCTTGGTTTCCTAGATGTCAGTATGAGGCGGAACGCTGACCACGGACCACTCAAAATGACATCTATACGAAAACAAGTGTAACTAAATTAGTATGGTTCAAATTCTTCCCTGTAGGGGGAGAGCGCCTAAATCTCTGTAAAGGGAAAACATAGGCTTACAATACAAATGTTTTTGTATGCTTCAGACAAGAAAAGATTCTTTCCACATATACTATTATGGAGGGAGAGGAGGAAATTCTTTAAACCATGACCAGATTGTAGTGTTTAACTGAATGTTTAACTTCTTTTGTACCATATATTTGTAGAGATTCAGTAGGATGCCCACAATTTAAAACTTCCTTTTTATCTTCATCTTTCCAGATGAAAAATGTGTTTCCAATTAAACACACAATACCTTGTATCACTTGGAGAAAACCCTTAGTTTCTAATCCTTGGATATTTGTACTAGAAATGAGAAAAGAAAGATAATTTAGTATATATCTTAATATATAAAAATTTCGTGTCACGTTGTTTGTCCGCGATGGAATCCTAAACTACTGAACCGATTTTAATAAAATTTTGCACACTGTGTGCAGTTTGATCCAACTTGAGACTTAGGGATGTTTATAACTAAATTCATAGTCACATTATTTTTTATTGCAAATTATTTGTTTATTATTTAACAAAGAGTTTTAATTAACTGTGAGTTCCATACAATTCTAACAGATGGCCGTGTAAGGCAATTGGTTTATTATTTAACCTGGTGGCTGTGCTTTTTGTTGCAACTGCGAATTTCAATTGAATTACAAATATTGATTATTTCATAATTTAAGTGTGTTTGTGTTTATTTTATTTTCAATATATTGGTAATAATATTAATTTCGTGTGTAAGTATTAGTCTTAAGTAATCTGGCTAAAAGACAGCAACTTAATTTAAATTTAACTGGACCGGAAGAGACATTGAACGATATGGCAAATCAGTTCTAGAGACCATGAATGATAAGATATCAAGTGAATTTCTGCAAATTGGTATAAGCCTATGTAACATAAATCTTACATTTAAGAAGAATGTCAATTTAAAAACATATGAAGGTCCTAAGGAACGGAATAACAGAATTGTAAGTAAGTCTGTTAGTTATAATAATATGCCTAATATTACATAAACAATCTCCATGCCTCAATTAAATGAAAAACAAGATGACTATAATATATCACAAGATGATATTACTATACAGAGACCTCTTGATGATGATGAGAATCCAAACTGCCAACAAGTTCGTAGAAAAAAAACGAAAGTATAATGAAATCAGCAAGCCTCCTCAAAATATTCCATCAATAAATGTATATAATCCTTATGATACACTTATGGATGATACTGAGAATGCAGACAATATAAATTCATCTCAATCAACAAAACCACTTCCACATAAACCACCACCCATATTTATACCGGGTGTAGTTAACGTACCCGAACTAAAAGATTGTGTAGAACAAAAACTTTCTGATTTAGATTTCTCACTTAGTTTACTACAACATAATTAACGTATACCTTAGCCACAGCAACGCGTGGCTGGGACTTCTATATGTATATGTATATATATATATAACAAAGCCGGATTAGTTACACTATTTATAACTCAAGAACGGCTGGACCGATTTTTATGATCTTTGATTTGTTGGATTTGTTTCTGCCCCGAATAGCAGATAACTATTAAAACATCAGAAAAATTAACGTAAAAATATTTAAAGGCGATATGACGTTCGCTGGGCCATCTAGTATATACATATATATATATATATATATATATTTAACATTTTCCAATACTGTTATTTTAACACAGTTTAGATAATGAATCATATTATAATTATTGATTAAATAAAAATAAAATGTAGTTTTATTTGATTTTCATATTTATTATATAATTCAGTGACAGCTGTTTCGGTATACTGTACCTTCTTCAGACATGTCAACAAATTATGAATTGTGTTCCAACTGATCTAAGCAATTGCAATTCATAATTTGTTAACATGTCTGAAGAAGGTACAGTGTACCGAAACAGCTGTCACTGAATTATATAATAAATATGAAAATCAAATAAAACTACATTTTATTTTTATTTAATTAATAAATATGGATTTTCATCAAGTAAACACCAACTCAATTGATTACATATTATAATTATTGGAAAATGTTAGTCCCACGCCGTAGCCGAGCGGTTAAGGTAGGAAGCCTTGGCGCAGAGCTACGAGACTTGCGCTGGTTCGAGTCTCCATGGGGGAAGAAATTTTCTCATGGTATTTCGGCCAGTATGGGACCGGTGCCCACCCAGCATCGTGAGGCAATTGGGTAGCTACAATAAGTAGCGGCTCCAGGTTGAGGAACCAGCTATAACGGCTAGGGGACTCGACATGCTAACCACACGTCACCCCTACATTGGCTGTTGATCATCTACCTCTGTGATCGACACATGTGGATGTGAAGGGCCAGCAGCCGGCTGGTAAAAGGGCAACCGCTGAAAAGTGGAAAGACCCTCAATCGGCAATCGGAAAATGTTAAATAATGAATCATATTATAATATTATAATATGACCCATTATTGGAACTGTGTTAAAATAACAGTATTGTAAAATAAATAGCATTGTTTACTGCTTATAAAAGTGGTAATAAAAAATTCTCAAATATAGATACTTCTAAACGAAGCCAGCCGTTGGCGATGGTAGTGACACCTACCTGGCAGTGGATGAAACGAGAATTATAGATTTGTATATGTGGAAAGAATTGTTAATGTTTGTGCCAGGTCTAGAATGGTGTACTGGGCTGCACACTAGTCTGGAGAACTAGAGGTCCATGGTTTGATTCCTGGTTCGAACATTAATTTTTCTTTTCACAATATCATTATAATATTATAATATATATATTGCAGGGAAAGATGATAAAGGCTGGAGTATGTACATAGACAGGCAGCGGTCATGGTTTATGCATGGCAGCGTACATGAGCAGAGGTCCGAGGGAGGAATTCAGCCTGGATCCACAGTCGGGGTGCTTCTAGATCTCGACAGGCATCAGTTGAGTTTCTACGTAAATGAAGAACCACAGGTGAAGTAATTTCCCTTTCTTTAGTAAATAAATTATACTGGATATTCCAAACATCATGGGTTAAATCCACACAGCTTTATTTATGCAAGGAACCATTAGTCAGAAATATCCATTTCACAATTCAAATTATTATAAGTAAATCTAATAACGCTGATCCACTTACTTCTATCCTGCAGGGGCAACTGAGTTTGAGTAACAGTCTCCCAGATCTAAGCTCATCTCTGTTTGTGTTTGTATTGTGTCTCAAATGGTGTAGTGGACTGCACACTGACGTACACAGTTCAAAGTCTGGGGTTTGATTCCCAGCTCAGATGTTAATTTTTCTTTTAAAAAATTAATTTTTCCAGAACTGGAACATGTTAATATTTTCAACACGACACACGTATCTATTATGTTCCATAAAAAATGGCTGTCTGAACGAAGCCTGCATCTCGTACGGTCTGGCATTTGCCATGCAAAGTAATGAAACTGCTCGTATCCAATACGTTCTTCGTCTATTCCCACTGATAGTTTAGTTATTTTTCTTCCCGGTAGAGTGTGTTCTTTTCACATATATCGATTTCTACACGACTAATTTTGATTTTATGATTGAGGCTACATCATCTGTTGTTGAAGTTGCAAGATGGCTGGATCAAGTTCACAGCATGTCCGTGCTGAAGTCTCTAATATTTTTTCGGGTTCATCTAGTTCCGAAAATGTTTAGTGTGTTTTTTATGTCAATGTAATACATTTTATCTGAAAAGTGCTTATATAATGTTTATTTTTTATTATTTCACTCACCTCATACTTCACAGTTGTGAACGTGACACAAGCATTGAGAATGTCACAAATGATGTGAAGAAACCCTGGGTCTGCTATGAATATGAAGTATGAGGTGAGTGAAATAATAAAAAATAAACAATATTAAAAACCTCATAGTGTTATTTCCTTTCTACATAAGTTGATAATGCTTGTATAATTTTAAATAATTCTGAAAAATCATCAGAAGAATCCCTTTTTTTTCCTTGTAAGCAAAAAAAGTGCATTTTTTAAAATTCTGTAAAAAATTATGTGATGGCCAACCTAAAAGCTAGTATTACCATTAAAAAATACATATTTTATTTATTATAGGTAACTGGTATGCTGTTCTATTTGTAAGTAGCTTTAAAAATCACAAAATTGTCAAAAACAAGGAGTCTGCCGTCAGAAAACAGGTACCGTGGGTTGAGTGTAGAAAGTGTTAAACTAAAATATAACATAAAAAAATTATGAAATATTGTTTATATTTGTTAGTAGTAGTAGTTCTGGTCAGTCTACTGGGAAGCATAGGGCCTTGATAAAAGCTCGCCAACAAACTCTGTTGTTTGCCAATGCCTTAATTTCATTCCAACTCATCCCTGATGGTATTACCCCATATTGCCCTAGATCTTCCTCTTCGTCTTCTCATTCCTTGCAGTTCCAATCAAATGCCATTCTTGTGACGTTATCCTGTCTCCTTAACACATGACTAAATCATTTCCATTTTCTGAATTTAATTTTTTTACAAATTTCATTTTGATTTGTTCTTCTCCAAAGTTCTTTATTTGTTATATATAATCTCTGGCCACCATATACCCAAGATATTTCTCATGCAGTGATTTACAAAGATTTGCAAATTTTTTCCAATTTGTTTTGTAACCTTCCAAGTTCCACAGCCGTATAATAAAATCAATTTCACATTTGAATTAAATAATTTCAGTTTAAGTCTTAAATAGATTTGTTTTGACCTGTAAATTGATTTTAATTGAATGTAAGCATATCTTTTTTTCTTTTTTTTTCAAATGCCCCAGGTTGTCAATTCGACATTTCTGGTGTTCTCTCCTGGCAGGGAGTATTTGTAACCCACTTCTGAGATTGGGGCACCTGGAAGGTGGGGTATTGCTGCCCAATGATGTGAGAGTTGATGATGATGGTAATGATGTGACAGAAGAGGCCTTAACCCTCTTAGTGCCGAGTGCCGAACCTGTCGGCTAGTTACGGTCAGCTGTTGGCTGCCAGCGATCCGCTAGACTAGCATACTGTGAATTGCCACGCCTTTTTGGCTGAAAATACACGGCTCTGAATATTTGCAAATAAATAAACAAGTATAACGAATTATAATTTAAATCTTATGGAATAGAGTGCCCATACATAACACAATCGATTAATGAAAATATTGTCTTTAATTATTGTGAAGTACTATTAATACATTTAACTAAACATGATATTTGTGCACGGTGAAATATTTTTTAATACTTTTAACTTAAAAAAGTTGTTTTAAAATTGATATTACAACGGTTAAAAAAAAATACTATAACGAAGTGCATTCATTCTATTACGAAATCACATAAAACATCGAATCTACATCGAATACGATTAGCAAAAAAAAAAAGAGAGAGAGGAGGGAGAGAGAGAGAAGGAAAAATATCTATGAGTTAATTAAATATAATAATTATTCTTATGGTACTCACCTAAACTTTCTGGAAAGAAGTCTTGTTGCTGAATAACTCAATCTTTATTTTTAGTAACTGTTAATTAACACTAATGTTTTCTAGACACTAAAATTAACACCAACACTAATGAAAAAAGTATAAACCTATCACTAAATTTAGCCTAATGGAGAAACAAAAATATTACAATGGATTTTTAAGCCTTAATAATAAATCTCGCATTAATAATAAATAACCTTTCAATCGAAATAAGGTATTGGAGAGGAATCAGAAGGAGGTGTATGTTTTGGTCCAGGCAATTCCATGAATGTGAAAGGAGGCTCAGGATAGGGTCAGGTTCGGTAGGAAATATTTCTCTGAAATTTGAATATCATTTTCATCGCCATCGTCGTTATCACAGGTAACATTACCATTATCTTCATTTACCTGTATATCAAATTGAACCGAGGAAGCTCCATTAGAAGCGTGTAAATGCCTTTTTTTTTTCATATGTGGTGATTCGGGGGTGTGTCTGGTACAGTTCCGTCACTACTATCAGAGCCTAAATCATCACTGTCACCCGCGGAAAATAATCCATCGGAATAAACTTCACATTCATCAAAATACTAAATTCAAATGTTTCGAAATCATCTACATCCAGCATTTAAAAATTTCAACTTAAACCCGACTTGCAATTCGACAGAAGTATTGATCATCTACACTTAACATCTGCAACTAAAAACTGAAGGAGCTTGGTATTATACTTAGTAAAAACTAGCCCTGGTGAAGCCAAAACACCCTCATAAATATATTAAAGCAAGGTCGAAAGATTCCCCTAACATGCAAGTTGCATTCCTTTACTATAGGATGCCAAAAAATTAGTTAAACTATGCAAAATTTAGACGGCCGATCAAATCGTTTCTGGCAATTTAAATGCTGGAACTTTAAAGCCGGCCGTGACGGCTTTGGCATTTAAACCCCTAGCACACGCAGTCAGGCCTGGCTCTAAGAGGGTTAAACTAAACTTAAGCTAATTAGGTGAATATGATATTGATGATAATGTTGGCCAGATGGTGTTCGGGGACCGTTTAGGCCTTAAAGTTTCCTGACATTCATCTTACAGGTGAGGAAAAACCCCAAAAAAACCTCACCCAGGAAACTTGTCCAGACCAGGGATTGAACCCGGGCCTGGTACGTGACATGGCAGGATTGAACCCGGGCCTGGTATGTGACAAGGCAGCACACTACCTCGAGACCACACTGGTGGACTGTAAGCATATCTTGCTTTTATATTTATTTAACTTTCACAGGGGAAAAAAACACTATGGCTCGAATCTATGAATGCATTAGACTGTAAAAGTCGTTCTCTGCTTGTACTCTGCTGAGAAAGTTGCATCCAAATACATTTTTGCATACTCAAAAATCTGTTCATGCGATAATAATTGTTGAAATTCCTAAGCTACCTGGCGAGGTGACTTAGCAGAGAAACGAATCGTGAGCAACCTGATGGAGTTTGAAACCTTGTCACGATGTCGGACCTTGAAGACTTCGATCATGTTTTTGGTATACGCGGAGAAGAGGAAATTTGATAGAGTCTACCAAAGAATCACACGCCGTAGCGTAGTGGTTAAGGCACTGAGCTACAAGCCGGAGGGTCGAGGGTTCAAGTCCCTTTGGGGTCAGGATTTTTAAACTGACCCAAATCCTCTGGCGGCACTATGGCCCTGGGGTCGACTCAGCCTCTAATGGAAATGAGTAACAGATGCTTGTTCTGGGGTAAAGACGGCGTCACACAGGGCTGACAACCGGCTGACATAAAGTGCCGATTGTCTAGAAAAAGTGGGAGCCTTAACCTCCCACTACCCCAAGGGTCTCCGGACCTGTTGTGGGATCACTTTACTTTACTTTACTACCAAAGAATTCAACTGGAAGAACAGGAGAATCGGCATAATATTGCGCGATGCAGACGTCGTCGTATACGGTATTATTTGTGGGATGCAAGCATAAATGCATTCCTCTAGCAGACGAAAATAACGGAAGTGGTTTATCGCTGAGAATTCTGGGTAATTTCTTGCCAATATTACGAAAACAACGACTTTCATGCATGACCAGTTAGTGGGTAGCTAATTCGATCTTTGCACTTGCTCATGGTGAGTCAGCTCACCAGTGATCGGAAGTAATTTGAGTAGAGACTAATGTATTTGCATGCGGCCCTATGAGGTTTAATTTAAGAATTAAATTAATGCTTTTATTACCTCAACTCATATCCTTTTTCTTCTAGACTGCAGTTTCGGAGCTATATGTCCATCATTAGTAGCCTCTCATCGACCGGTGTTATGTCATAAGATAAAAGTTAAAAATTAAAATGTACCTGTTGGCAGGTGCTGTCATCCTCAACTTTGTTAAAATGATATATATAAAATATTAACTGGAGGCATTTTAGAAGTTAACTTCCTTCATCAGCAGCATGAGCTTCTACTACTCATTGCTGCTACAGACACTTGGAGTCTACATCGTCGTAAACAACAACAATGAGTAGCAGAAGCTCATGCTGCTGATGGTGGAAGTTAACTTCCGAAAGACCTCCAGTTAATATTTTATATAAATCATTTTAACAAAGTTGAGGACGACGGCACCTGCTAACAGGTACATTTTAATTTTACACTTTTATCTTATGACTATTCACCTCAACGGAATTTGATATGAATTTTATTAGTATTGACGGTGTTATGTCGTTTTCAAAACGACGCCAGTCGACAAGAGGATGCTGATGATGGAGATAAGCTCCGAAACTGCACTCTAGAAGAAAAAGGATAAGAGGTGAGGTAATAAAAATGTTAATTTAATTCTTATATCTTGCTTTCTTTATTCTGGCATCTACACATTGTTAACTTATATTTGAAAAGAAAAATATATGCCTAGACTGGGGTTTGAACCCAGGACCTTTGACTCTCTATGTCACTGCTCTTCCATCTGAGCTACCTAGGTCTCCAATTTAAACGTGTATTTTTCTCTTATACATAGTTAATTCTCTAACCCCAAATGCTACGAGTCATTGCTACGATTTTTGCAAATGGCGGCTTCTTTATTAAGAAGACATTTTATTGGGAATTTTTAAACGTTACTTATAAAGCCAGTAGTGCTTATTTCAATGTTAACATTATTCATTTTTAAACATCTTAATGATGGACAAATTATATTTGAGAAGAAAAATATATGCCTAGACTGGGGTTTGAACCCAGGACCTTTAACTCTCTATGTCATTTGTAAAAATCGTAGCAACAGCTCGTAGCATTTGGGGTTAGGGAATTAACTATGTATAAGAGAAAAATACACGTTTAGATTGGAGGCCTAGGTAGCTCAGATGGAAGAGCAGTGACATAGAGAGTCAAAGGTCCTGGGTTCAAAACCCAGCCTAGACGTATATTTTTCTTTTCAAATATAATTTGTCCATCATTAAGATGTTTAAAAACGAATAATATTAACATTGTTAACTGTCAAACAAAATAACAACTAACAACTTTAATTACATAATTTATGATGTGTTCCAGGGTCCAATTGCATTTCAAGATTTGTATGGAGTGTTCTACCCCGCAGTAAGCCTGAATCGAGGAGTTTCTGTGACATTGCACACTGCCATTGACCCACCTTCGGACAGCGATGAGAGTTGAGAGCCGTGACAACAAGCACTCCTGCCTACATATCTTTCTCTTAGCAGTAACACATAGACCCCACGTGGAGAGAATAATCTTTTCAAAACCCACAAACTCTTCATTTTATTTATATATGAACACGATGACTGTTTTAACTGTAGTGAGAGTCATTCAGCTGTAGTTAAAAGTTTTAAGAATCCTAAGTGTACCTCTTGAGAGGTGCCAATAAATGGAATGCATTTGTACAGTTATAGAATAGATGCTCCCTTCTAAAAGAAGGGATATATGTTACTTAGGAATGGACCATATATTTATGGTTTCCTCCTGGCTCCAGTTGTCCCACCTAAATGAATTCAGGGTTTTTAATACTCGTAAGAAAATCACTGGCATTGGTATAGTGTTTATTTATTATCCAATTTATTTGACATTATATTTAAATTAATATTGGGAAGTAAACATTATGAGGTTATATCATTAATAGTGAGTGGAGAACATATATAACAAGATATTGTCTGAAACCGCCGATATCAAAGAAATTTGAAATTATATGAGGTGAGTCATTAAAAATATGTTATCCACTCACTATTATTTGACATTGATCAAATTTTTATTATACAGTGTGTCCAGTAAACCACTCTGTAGGAAGCTAAAATATAATATGAAAATATTCACTCCCAAACTAATGTCTCTAGTACTTCAGGCGTATAGCCTCATTATCATAATCTCGAGTCTAGAAGATCCCTCACAATATTAACTGACAAATGCAGTAGAGTGGTTTTCTGAACAACTTTTATTTTTTAAATAGGAAAAAGTGACAAAATTAAAATTTTAGTACCTCACTGTAAATAGCTTTTAATACTAGACTAAAATATTATCATCATCATCGTTAACAAATCTGTTTTAGGCCATGTGGCTCGTGAAGGTAAACCTAACGAAGATTGTGTCGATTTTTCCACAGATGTTTTGGTCTTCCTTGTCCCCTATGTCAGTTGGAGTATATTGGAATGCCAATTTTTGGAAGTCTGTTTCTTTCCATTCTTCTCAAATGATTTTTCCATTCTTGTTGGTCTTCTTCTTCCTTCCAAGTATTAGGCCAAGGCCTGTTACGATCCTTTAGAAAATTTTCCCTCCAGCGTTTCATAGGACGGCCCAGAGATCTTCGTCATCTTGGTATATAATTATAAACAGCTTTGGGGATCCGATTTGGTATCTTTCTATATTCAAAGTTAAATATGGGAAATAACATTATGAGGTTCATAATAAAAAAAAAATTAGTCATTTTTTACATCTTACCTCATAGTTAATGTTTTCTTAAACACAGGAACTGCAGTTTTCAAAAGGTCACATCCTTTCCATTTTCAACCAACATTATGACTACCGTAATATAATGTACGGTTAAAAACTATAATATAGTTACCTTGTAGGTCCGTCTCCTCAACTTAAGTTCTTTTAAAACTCTGTAGGCCTTTCGGGACTAGTCCCATCATCAGCAGAATGCATTAGGTCCGTTCTTGTTGATCCTTGTTGAAGCACTGACTTGGTTGTGAGAATTTTGTACAGAGGATTGTGTGGATTAGTTGATAAGTTGAGGAGACAGACCTACAAGGTAACTATATTATAGTTTTTAACCGTACATTATATAACGGAAAATCACCATGAATTTTACTAGTATCGATTATGACTACCAGATTTTAGTAGGATTTCCATCAATAATGTTGCCATCTGGTGTTGATTTGATGAACTTGTGTTCATAAAATTGAAAAAGAGGCCAAAATTGTAAAACATTTGGAAAAAAACTTTAGAATTGACAGCTTGGAAAAAGTTATATATTCAGAAGAACAAATTTAAATCCATGAATTACGAAATTCCTGATGAATGAGATCTGACTTCGAAGTTCATCAAACCAACACCAGATGGCAACGTTATAGATGGAGATTCCAATGAAAATCCGGTAGTCGTAATGTCGATTGAAAATGGAAGGGATGTGACATTTTAAAAATTGCAGTTCCCATGTTCAAGAAAACATAAACTATGAGGAAAATGTCAAAAAAATGACTCTTTCTTCATTATCTTTCTATATCTTCATTAAAACTTGGAGTATCAAGTTTTTCTCTGATTATGGTGTTCTTTTGATGATCCAGTCTAGACTAAAACATTAGGCCTATATATATATATATGATATAAAAATATATTTACATCATCAAATGAATGAACCATAGAAAGAAATTTATTTTAAAATTCAGAATCTAAAAATATTCATGAATTAAATTATCATAATTTTAAATATAAAAGATCTAAACGTACTCGTGTGTTTAAGATCTCTCCTACCACACAGTTTATAAGAAGGTATTGGCGTATTAAATAAGACGAATCTGGTATATCTTACCTTTTAAATATTTGTTTTTCTCCAGACTGTTGAATTTTATGTTGTTGACTCCCACTCCATCTTTTGGTAGACTGAACAACTTGTAAATTAAATCTTTTTCCCCAGGAATTTCAAAATTCATAATCCCATTTTTTATTCTTCTGGATGTAGATCTTCTCTCAAACTGAGTTCTTTAGTGTTTTCTGTTTTACTAATTTAGTGTTTACATTGATTTTTATATTTTTCTGACCAGACGTGAGCAGTAACTGCAGGTTTTTCTACTTCTTCATTTTTTACATTTTTTAATGTGTTCTTTTATTTTGATGTTCAAGTTTCTCTTTGTTTTACCTATGTATATCTTATCACAATCAGCACATTTTATCTGGTATACTCCTGATTTTTCCCTCATCAATCTTTTTATTTTTGTTACTTTTGATTGGTTTATTTAGGTTATAATTGCAGCTTTATAAGGTTCTCGCAAGACCATTATTAAGATATGGTAGTGAAGCATGAACAATATGAAGAAGAGATGAAAGCCGAATAACAGCAAATGAGATGCAATTTATGTGTCGTACAGCAGACTACACAAAGTGGGACCATAAAATAAATGAGGAAACTATGTAAGAGTTGGATGTAGACACAATATACAAAACTACCAGAACAACTGGAAAGTCATATTCAACGAATACCGTCTCATAGAATTCCAAAAGCCATACTTCATTACTGCCCACAAGGCAAAAGATCGCTGGGATGTCCAAAAAAATGCTGGATGGAAAATTCCTGTTTGAGACCGTAACAGGCCACATGGCCTAATACTTGCATGAATGATGATGATTTAGGTTATAATTATTTTTCGGTGCTAAAAGTCAGGAATATTCCTGATAAAATGTGTGCATCATTACTGATAATTTATTTTCTTGAGGTACACCTGAATTTGTAAAAATATTTATATTCCAATGTTCTACATTTTTCTAAAACTTTTTTTTGTCGGATACAAAAAAGGCATAATATTTTTCAGTATTAAAATATTTTTATTGTTTATTGCTATGACTTAAGCGATCAAAATTTTAAATTAAATAAATCATGAAATCCATGTTACGGTAATTTGCATGAGAAATAGGACGAAGATCACTGGGCCGTCCTATGAAACGCTGGAGGGAAAATTTTCTATAGGATCGTAACAGGCCTTGGCCTATTACTTGGAAGGAAGAAGAGGAAGAAGAAATATAATTTTTCAAGTTTTAATTTCTATGTCCAGAAATATCAGATCAGTGAATATAAAAATAGTGTTGAAATGTGAATGAAAGTATGGATATTGATTTCATATGATGCTATCAAAACTACTATACCTTTGCCATGACATTAATTTCCAAAAATGTGTTTACATTTAGTTATTTTTTTTTTAAACTTTGTAAGTCTAGACAACATATTGGTAACACACTCACCAATAAATTAAAAGATTGCAGCTTCAGAGTCAGCTAGTGAAATGGATTTTAATATTTTTAAATCCGAGAGCACACCAAACATTCCTTACACATTGTTTGTTTTATCTTGCCTCATTGGGTATTTTTAATCGTTCATAACTAGTTTGTTCATTCAACTATCAACAAATAAAGATTAAGTTATGTAGGTAGGAAATAACACTATGAGGTTTTTTTTAATTTATGTTGAGTTGTTTTTGACTCACCTCATACTTGTTAACTCACTCGCAGACTCGAGTTTCTTCACTTCATTTGTGACATTCTCAATGCTGTATCACATTCACAACTCATGTTGCGAGGGAGTTAAGAAGTGTGAGGTGAGTCAAAAACAACTCAACACAAAAAAAATAATGGTTATTATTTTAAAAAGAAAAATTAATACCTGAGAATCCATGTGGGATTTGAACCTGATTCTGGCGTTAATTTTTCTTTTCAAAATAATAATTGTCCATCATTGCAAATGTTAAAATTTAAATTAATATATAAGAATTAAATGAATCATGATATCTTCTTACCTCATACTTCTATGTTTTTTTAAACACAGCACTGCAGTATCAGCGACCATTGTCATCATCCTCAGCTGTTTTCACAACTGTCAATTTTTTCTTTTGCCAGTAATTATCCAAACTGCCATCTGGTGTTCTTTTGAAGGATTTATTTTCTAAACTGCCATCTGGCGTATTTTTGAAGAACTTTGTAATCAAGCTTGGTTCGTCTGGAATCTCAAAGTTCATGCAGTGCTGTGTTTAAAAAAACATAGAAGTATGAGGTAAGAAGAAATCATGATTCATTTAATTCTTATGAATTAAACCTCATAATGTTAAAAATTCCCAAATTTATTATATAAAATTAAATTAATACATTGAAAAATTATTACCTAGCCAACCTAGATTCATTTTTGTCACAAGCCATGAGAAATGGGGAGTGATGGAGGAGTAATATCTCCTTAAAAAACTAGGGTTCATCTGGCCTGGAAGATAGTTCCTGTGAGGACTCCTTGCCAGGATATGGCAACTGCTGCCTTGTAGGGAGATGTTGGTTCGTCAAAGGCTGCAGAAAGAAAACCTTGAACCAAAAGCACTTAGTCCTCCAGGTTGGGAGTTATACCAATGGGCCATCTTCCAGTCTTATGGGAAAAAAAAAATGAACTATGCAAAAAAAAAACCCAAGGTGAAGGGATTTATGGAGGAGTAAATTTTACAGTGGGTTGTAGGAAAACTACTGTATTGTAGAGAAATTCCTAATAAAGAAGAAGATTATTAAGTTATGTAGATAGGAAATAACACTATGAGGTTTTTTAATATTGTTTATTTTTTATTATTTCACTCACCTCATACTTCATAATTCATAGCAGACCCTGGGTTTCTTCACATCTTTTGTGACATTCTCAATGCTGCGTCACGTTCACAACTGACGTCCAACGGCCTTCTATCTTGCAGACTGACCTCCGCGCCATCTGGTGGCCGACCGAAGAATTTCCAAATCAGTCCTCTTTCTTTATAACCGGGTATTTCAAAATTCATAGTTGTATTTTCATTCTTGCATATGTAAATTTTTTCCCAAATTGTGAGTTCCTTCGGTTTTTCCAATTGTTTAAGTAACTTAAACACACTTAAGTAACTTAAACAATTGGAAAAACTGAAGGAACTCACAATTTGGGAAAAAATTTACATATGCAAGAATGAAAATACAACTATGAATTTTGAAATACCCGGTTATAAAGAAAGAGGACTGATTTGGAAATTCTTCGGTCGGCCACCAGATGGCGCGGAGGTCAGTCTCCAAGATAGAAGGCCGTTGGACATCAGTTGTGAACGTGACGCAGCATTGAGAATATCACAAAAGATGTGAAGAAACCCAGGGTCTGCTATGAATTATGAAGTATGAGGTGAGTGAAATAATAAAAAATAAACAATAAGAAGATTATTACCTAATTGTGATATGTTAAAGATTGGTAGTAGATCACATAATGTTAAATTTCTTTTAAGATTTATGATGTATTTCTCTATTTTTTCAAAATATTTTAGACCTGGGGGCGGGGGAGAATTATGTATTATGTTTACCAAGTGAATGCATAATGCAAACAGCGCTTGAAAGACACTTTTAATTTACATTTCTTGCCTACTTTGATTATAAAAATCTTTCTGAATTTTTAAGATTATTTATTTGTGTCATTACTAGACTTACATAGACCTATTATAATATATTATACAGATCTAACCCATAACTGAAGAGGGACAAGATATTGTCTGAAACTGCCGGTATCAAAGAAATTTGAAATTATGAGGTCAGTCGTCAAAAATATGTTCTCCACTCACTATTAATGATACAACCTCATAATGTTTACTTCCCAATATTAATTTAAATAGATCTAATGTTATTCTATAGGGTCTTTCATATATTACATAATTTTTAAAAATACAATAATTAAGTTAAAAATACATCAAAATAAAAAAAAAATCTTCATCACTCCAGGGATTAGGCATGTTTGAAGGCTCAGAGGAAGCAGCCCTTCCACCATCCTTGTCCTGCGAAGTGCTCGTAACGCTTCCAGGAGACATTCATCTTACTGAGAAGCTTCATGGAAATCAGCCGGATTGTCATAAAAAAATATATGTTTTTATTTTCATCTACATACACTCACATTTAAGTACAGAAAATTATATTATGCACATGTCCATCTACACTGTCTCGGCAGGCAGTTACTCGGTCTATGAAGCATGTGATGACCCTTTTGCAGATGTCATCGATGACACGTTGAATTTCTTCCTCAAGTTGGAGAACTGTTTGTGGTTTGTTTCCATAGACTTTGGACTTCACATAATCCCATAAGAAGAAGTCACACGGAGTTTGGTGACAAGATCTGGTAGGCCATTCCAAGTCGCCATGAATTGAGATCACAGACTGAGGAAACTTCATAGATCGAGTAACTATCTGCCGAGACAGCGTAGGTGAATATATGTCTCATATACTTTTCTGCACCTAAATAGGAATGTATGCAGATGAAAATAAAAAAAAATGTATTTCAATACATTTTTTTACTTAATTATTGCATTTTTAAAAATTGCATGATATATGAAAGACCCTGTATAAGGCATTAAAACTGTTATAAAAATGAAATCTTACATTATTTTCCCACAGACATGTAACATGAAAAATGTTTTTCTATTATCTTAAATTATTATTAAAACAATGAAAAGTGTAAATACATTTTTGGATTATTAATTAGAAAATTATAAATAATATTGATACAAATCACTAGCAGTAAATGTCGATATAAAGTGTGAATGCATCGAGAAGCTTCATAATAATTGTTCCCTTTATCCCTCAAGTTCCAAGAGTTCTGTGGATTTTTTCTAGTTGTTCAAGTGCCCAAACATTTGATACTTAACTGTGAGAAAATGTTATCAATCTTAGCTATAAAATCGCTTTGCAAACATTAAAACTTTCATTGTTCTGTTGACATTTAGGCAGAAATATATCAAATTGAAGATCACTGCTCCTAAAATTATAACAATATACATAATACCTCTAAGAGTATTAAAATTTTCAAAGCATCCAGGGTGCATTCGGTTTACCATGCATGCAAAAAAAAATTAATTACAATAATGAAACAAAATCTTGAAAGAACATTAAGTAATAGGACAGTGTTTTGAATTAAGATAATATACGCCGCGTCCATAAAGTCTTTCCGACATTACAACTTCCTATAAGATGAAAACTATAAAAGTTAGGGTCGAATGTTTGAACGCATTAGACAGTAAAAGGCGTTCTCTGCTGAGAAAGTTTTATCCAAATACATTTTGCTTACTCAGAAATCTATTCATGCGATAATAATTGTAAGCTACCTGACGAGGTACCTTAAGATCATAGCTCAAGATAGAAACTTATAGTGAAAATCCCGATGGGAACCGATGGTAACCGATGTAGTTTGAAACCTTTGCAGCTTTATCCAAGATGTTGGACCTTGAAGACTTTGATCATGTTTTCGGTATACGCGGAGAAGAGGGATTTGATAGAGTCTACCAAAGAATTCAACTGGAAGAACAGGAGAATCGGCGTAATATTGCACGACACAGACGTCGTTGTATACGGTATTATTTGCGGGATGCAAGCGTAAATGCATTCCTCTATAGCAGACGAAAATAACGGAAGTGGTTTTATCGCTGAGAATTCTGGGTAATTCGTTGCCAATATTACGAAAACGTCAACTTTCATGCATGACCGGTAAGTCGGCCGTTAATTCGATTTCAGCAATTGCCCACGGTGAGTCAGCTCACCAGTGATTGGAAGTAATTTGAGTAGAGACTAATGTATTTGCATACGACCCTTAGAGATGTGTGGTTTGAGGTAGATGAAAGACAAACTCTCAAAGTTTGTAAAGCAATATCAGTGTATTTTCACACACGTGCAACTCTTGTCGCCCACAAAGCATCTAATCCAGTCTTTAAAGTAATTGAGTAGTTGGTGACCATGTCTCATGGTACCATAAAACTTTCTCCTGGTTTGATGTCATTTTAAGTTATACCTAAAACAAACAAAAAAATCAATTGTGTTGGTGTTTACTTGATGAAAATCCATATTTATTAATTAAATAAAAATAAAACGTTTTATTTGATTTTCATATTTATTATATAATTCAGTGACAGCTGTTTCGGTACACTGTACCTTCTTCAGACATATTAACAAATTATGAATTGTGTTCCAACTGATCTAAGCTACAATACAACAATATTTATTTAAATTTTTTAATTTAACAAAGGGGATTCATTCAAATCAAGTTGAGAATTTAACAGTTTTTTACTACTTTTAAATTTATTAATTTCTACAGCCTCCAAAAGATCTAACTTCTTACCCTTATCACAAATATGTAAAATTTCAAAATTTGGATCGAAACAATGATTAAATTGGAATAGGTGGTTAGCATATTTTGAATTTTCTAAATTTCTGTTATATGCTCTCATGTGTTCCTTTATCCGAGAGATAAAAGGTCTACCAGTTTGTCCTATATAGACATTGTCACATGTGCCACACTTCAATTTATATACACCTGATAATTTTTCTTAGATCAGTTGGAACACAATTCATAATTTGTTAACATGTCTGAAGAAGGTACAGTGGACCGAAACAGCTGTCACTGAATTATATAATAGATATGAAAATCAAATAAAACTATGTTTTATTTTTATTTAATTAATAAAAAAATAGCTTTGAGAGTTTGTCTTGCATCTGACAAAAACCACTTAACTCTACCTTTTATAGTTTTCATCTTGTAGGAAGTTGTAATGTTGGAATGACTTTATGGACGTGGTGTATCGTGCTAATTCTGCGTTGGTGTTGTATTAATTTTTTAAATGTCACAGTTCAATGAAATTTGAAAGCTGTGTTTGGATGAGTATGAAGTGAACGTGAAAGCAAGTTTTATAGCAAAACAAATGTTAACTGTACATCGGAGTTGGTTGGTTTTGAAAACTCTCTCACATATTTTCTTCTTCCTCACCTTCCACGCTCCCCTCCTCCCATTACATTGTACAATTGTAGATATTGAGGCATTCTAGTAGTTTAGGGGTGTGTGAACAGATTCTTCTTGTACAAATCAGTTATTGTGGATAAGTTAAAACTGGTAATTGTATCGGTGTTGTAACCATTTTACATTATTGTAAAACTTTACCAGATATATGTAATGTTGGAGTAAGAATGAAATGATATCTTGGGTTTCAATTTCAGAATTCTGCACAAGTGTTTATTTATAAATTTAATTTTTAATAATATTATTTTAAATTAGTGTTGGGAAGTGAACATTATGAGGTATAATCATTAAAATTCATCTGAGAACATTTTGTTTAAACAACTCACCTCATAGGATTCATGCTTCAATGATACCGCGGTTTCAAACAGAGTCGTGTTCATCCTCAGTCATAACCCGACTGACAAAATTCTTCGGCAGTTTAGGAGAAGATATACATTCAGAAAAATAAAGATAGATCAATGAATTTTGATATCCCTAATGAAATTACTTTGATTTCTAAGTTCATAAATTCAACCATAGATGGCAGCACTGATGATGGCGACAATAGAACAGTTGACGGTCGAAGAATTTCAGCAGTCGGTGTTATGGCTGAGGATGAACACGACTGTGTTTGAAACTGCGGTATCATGGAAGCATGAATCCTATGAGGTGAGTTGTTTAAAGAAAATGTTATCTGATGAATTTTAATTTTTAATAAGTTAAATTTTTACATATAAAGTTTATTTGTGTTAATTTTAACGTTTTGCCATCCAGGGTGTTACCATTTCTTGAATAAGCTGTTAGGAAGTGTGTAGAATGAAGGTTTTGAGCTCCAAGCACATGGAATTATATAAGAAAGAGAACAATCAATGTCTAAACAAGGAGCCTACATAGCTTATTGGATATAGCACTGAAGCGGAATTCCAGAGATCCTGGATTCAAATCCCATTAATTTTTCTCTTAAAATATGAATTTATTCTTTAATGCAAGTGATAAATTTAATATTAAAAACACCAAAAATATAATCTTTACTAGCAAAATAAATAATGTTAAAAAATAAAATAACATTGAATTTTGTCCATGTTACCATAGCATGGCATGCCCTCAGATTGCAGATAGAAGTTATGGTCTGAAGATTTGGAGAATACAATGAAACCTCATTAATTTGGATCCCATTAAACTGGATTTTGCTTAATTTGGACAAGCATCCTAAAATTTTAAAAAAATGAAAATTCAACAAACTGCTAACTTTTAATAAAATACGATATTAAGACAAACTTAAGGAAACTGTGCATTTATTTTTGCACAGACTGTACATTATGAGTTTTTTGGGAATGTATGGAATACTGTTAATGACAAAGGAACAATGGGCCACCCTCCTTTGCCCATGCTTGCTACCTGTTATAGGGCTTAAAACTCTGTCAGGATGTTTCTTCAATTCATTCAAAAGTTTTAGAAACAAATCAAGTGTAAAATGCTGTTTAGTAATCCTGCAATATTATCGCAGAAATTCATTTCATTTTGAGAATTTCCCTCATCATTCTCCAATCAATCTTAGGGTCACATGTTTGGACGCATTAGACAGTAAAATGCCTTCTCTGCTGAGCAAGTTGTATGCTAATATGATTTTGCTTACTCAGAAATCTGTTCATGCGATAATAATTGGTTAAATTTGTAAGCTACCTGCGGAGGTAGCTTAAATGAGCAACTCAAATTAAAATCCCGAAGGGAACCGAACGGGAACCGATGGTAATCGATGTACTTTGCTGCTTTATCCAACATTTATCCAAGATGTCGGACCTTGAAGACTTCGATCATGTTTTCGGTATACACGGAGAAGAGGAATTTATAGAGTCTACCAAAGAATTCAACTGGAAGAACAGGAGAATCGGCGTAATATTGCGTGTCACAGACGTGTTTGTATACGGTATTATTTGCGGGATGCAAGCATAAATGCATTCCTCTATAGCAGACGAAAATAACGGAAGTGGTTTTATCGCTGAGAATTCAGGGTAATTCGTTGCCAATATTACGAAAACGTCGACTCTCGTGCATGACCGATAAGTCGGCCGTTAATTCGTTCTCAGCAATTGCTCACGGTGAATCAGCTCACTAGTGATTGGAAGTAATTTGAGTAGAGAGTAATGTTCTAATATACGACCCTTAATAATTAACATGAGTTTTAAAAAATACATAAATGACTGCAGACTTATAGACTACCGATATCAGTTTGTAATACACATTCATAAATTTCCCTTAATTAAAGTTCCCCCTCATTCTCTGTCCTCTGTTTCTTCATCCATCATCATCATCATCATCATCCTGCCAGGTATTAGTCTTAGAATAACTGTTACGGCCTGAGAAAGCGGTTTTCGATCAGGCTTGAAAGCAATAGAATGTCCCACCAACTAGTTGCTAGCAAGGAGGTGGTAAGTCCAGCGATGGGGTTGCCATCTTTAAGCATCTGAACCTGCTTCAATACTGCATTTACTCAGTATTAGTTGGAATGGTTATACCGCCATGACTCGGTCCCCAGAACCTCGTACTGATATATTCAAAGCCTCCAATCTAAATGCAAAATGTTATCTTATACATTTTAATTCTCATGAGCACCAAAGGCTTGCGAACTGTTGCTCAACCATTTTTTTATGGGATTTTAACATTACCATTTATGGCTGCTCTAGCTTCATTTCTGATATTTTATTTTTTCTATTCTGTTGTACAATATATTAACTGTCCAATGTTGATACTTACCCTCTCCTTTGTTAGGAGTTATTAGACCAAGTTAAATTAGTTATGCTTACTGGTATATTAAATTAATGTTGGGAAGTAAACATTATGAAGTATTACACTGAGCAACAAAAAAGAAACTTTTTTTGTCTCAGAAAGAAAAATATGTGATGCTGATAGTATTTTTTCTCCTAAATTCAAATATGATATCAGTTTTTCTCCATCACGCAAGGTTTCCGAGAGACAGGAATTTATAATTTCAAACACTTCAATATTTTCTACATTCGTAACTACACAATATTCGAACATTCGGACTCACCTAGAAAGTAAGAAATGACGATTTTTTCTGCTATGTTTTGCCTGTGGAGCATCCCTCTTGATGGTCCAACAATAATCGGCCAGCATATTAGGATTCTATTTGCCTTGATATCTCTTTTCCATAGCTGAAATCATTCGAGTTAGCTCATTTGATTTTATTTTACAATGGACAAAAGGACAAAAAAAGTTTATTAAAAAATAATTATTTAAATCCATTAATTGAAATTGAAATAAAAAAACTGTGGGTGATGGAGAAATTCCGAATACATATTTGAAAACATGATAAAAAACTACATTAAGTACAACCATTGGTACTCATAAGACAAAAAATCATGTTGACCAGTGTAATCATTGAAATTCATTGGAGAACATTTTTTGACAACCATTTCATAAATTTCATGTTTTTCACGAAACTGCAGTTTCAAACTGATCAATCGGAGTTATGGCTGAAGATGGATGTGAATACGTTTGAAACCACAATTTCGTGAAATACACAAAATTTATGAGATGAGTTGTCAAAAAATGTTCTCTGATGAATTTCATTTAGTTACACTTATTTCCATAGAAATGTCATGAATGGTATGAGGTCAACATACTGACCCAATGAGACATCTAGCAGGCAACTGAGGTATTACTAGGATGAAGAAGGTTGGTAAATTTTGCACAGAGGCCTTTTTATTCAGGCTTGCAGTTCTTTTACAAGTCTAAAAATATTAAGACTCGGATCCACAGCTTAAATTCCCTTCCAGAGGACTTGCTTCTTAGATTTTACAATCTTAAAAAAATCCACGACCCGGCCAGGTATGAACCCACGACTCTCAGGACCAGAGGCAAGGAACATAACCTCTACTTCACTGCGGCTGACTATGTCCTTTTTTTAAATTACTTATTTTGCTAGTAAAGGTTATATATTTTCGGTGTTTTTAATAATTTTTCTCTTAAAATATTAATTTGTCCTTAAATGTAACTAAAGAATTTGATTTATTTAATTTTCAGAGGGGGAAAAAAAAGAAACACTATGGAGTTTAATTTGGGAATTAAATTAATATTTTATATTACCTCACCTCATATCCTTTTTCTTCTAAAAAGAAAGAAGAAAAAAGGATATGAGGAGAGGTAATAAAAATATTAATTTAAATATTGAGAAAATTCATATTAAAAACACTAAAAATTACAAATATGTTTGAACAATTTATAAAACTATGAGAATAACTGAAATTGAAACTCATCATGAAATCAACTGACCTCATGATATAACGACAAATCATTTATCTATGTTGATCTGTATTATGTAAATGTTTATATGTAATTTCAGATTGTGTTCTGTTGTCATAATGCAACCAGAGGACAAGACTTGCTCATTGTCAACAATTTATTGTAATGTAAGATTCATAATGATAATTAAGATTTCAATGGAAGTAACATTATGAGGTATATTTAACCTCTTGGCGGCCGAATTTCCCTTTTGCCAGCTGGGCTGTGGGAGCCAGGTTTTTTTAAATGTAAAGTATTATGCCATGCTATATAATATAAAGTATTATTTACTATCTACATGCCATGCTAAATTGAATTGAAACTCACTATTATACTTAAATTAATATTGGGAAGTAAACATTATGAGGTTATATCATTAATAGTGAGTGGAGAACATATTTTAATCGACTCACCTCATACATTTTCAAACTTCTTTGATACCGACGGTTTCAGACAATATCATGTCCTTCTTCAGTCATGGCTTCCACTGATGAAATTCCGTGATTGTTGATTACTTTAGTGACATCACTTCTTGTGCTGCCATCTTTCGTTGGGATTACAAACTTTGTAATTAAATTTTTATTCACCGGAATATCGAAATTCATAGATTGATATTTATTCTTCTGAATGCATATCATTTCCCAAATTGTTAATTCCAACGGTTTATCCAATTGTTTCAAAAGTTTTGCTTCTTTTTCAATTTTATGAAGCGAAACTTTTGAAACAATTGGATAAACCGTTGGAATTGACAATTTGGGAAATGATATTCATTCAGAAGAATAAATATCGATCTATGAATTTCGATATTCTGGTCGATAAAAATTTAATTACAAAGTTTATAATCCCAACGAAAGATGGCAGCACAAGAAGTGATGTCACTAAAGAAATCAACAGTCACGGAATTTCATGAGTGGAAGCCATGACTGAAGAAGGACATGATATTGTCTGAAACCGTCGGTATCAAAGAAGTTTGAAAATGTATGAGGTGAGTCGATTAAAATATGTTCTCCACTCACTATTAATCACTATTATACGTTTATTTGAAGGTAAGACGGCGTTTCTTCCACTTGTAAAGATCCCAGGTTCGAATTCAGCACAGTGTCTTCATTGAAATTTGTTATCACTATCTCTGAAACATTTATCCTATTGAAAAATTTTGATGGCATTATCACTAAACACATCATATTAAATATTGTTGAACATTTTTTAGGGTCCTGGGTTCGAATCATTTGCAGTTAAACAGCTGTTCTATGCAACATGTTTCGTCAGGCGTGACACTCCCACCACTGTCACTCACACCCTGTTCACTTAGGTTTACATCACTTGCTTTACTATTTACAGGCTTAGATTGTAATAGTATTCTCTTAGAAACAGGACTACTATCACATTCGTCAAACTAATCATTTTTGATGAACTGTTACTGTTACTTTCATCTTCTGATAAAACTGACACAATAAACTCGCATATTGTATTTTCGTTATTTTCGAGACATGAAACACTATGTTTAACCGCATGACCTACCCCTTGGCCAGGCATCTTTTCAACTAAAAATAAAATAAATAAAGGGAAAATCCTGAAACTGCAACATTCCATAGCCAGAAAAAGACCTTGAAACATGAATGTACACCCTTCTTTAGAAAACTCTTTTACCACCAGCCTGTACCGTTATTCTGTAAGGGATGTGCAAAGTTTTGCTAAGAAGGAATGTACAAACACAGAACAAAAAATCGTTTCAGTAAATTGAAGTAAAAACTTCGGGGAAAAAATATTTAAAATAATAAGATTGAAAACCGGAGCTTGCTGGGCTTGGCATACTGCTGTATTCTCACTTTCACCGGCACACGCCAGGCATGGCGTACAAAGGGTTAAGAAAGAAAACTTTCGAACCAGGCCTTGAACTCTGGATCTCTGATTATTACATCAGTATGATACCAATTACACCATCCGAGCACCAATAAGAACATCAACATTTCTTTCTACTTATACAATTCTCATTTATCCGAAAGCCTATAGCTATTGCTACCAACACACCAAATGACATCTTCTATTCAGAAATATTTTTATTGAGAATTTATATATTACTTTTTGAGCAGTAAAGCTTCATATTTTGATGTTTTTATTTAAAATTAATACTTTGCAATCCTGGATAGAATTTTATTTAAGAAAGAAAAATTAATGCTTCAACTGGAACTAGATTAACTTCACCCAATTTGTGGCGCAGTATTACCACGCTCTGATAACTATTTTGTAGCGACTTGGTTTTACCAACCATGCGCTGCTTAATAATTTTGTACGTAGACGTCACTGCTACCTTCCGGGATCGCTGGGTTATGATACTGCTGTACTTAGTAAAGGATTCCAAACATTCAACGAAGTTATTTACAACAAAACAGCCTGCCTCGGGCCCATAGAAGGCGGCTAACCATTCATCTTTCTTTTTCCACTTGAACATGCATGTGAATATAACACTGATTATAATTTGCATGGACTGAACTAATTTCGTTATGGGATAGAGAACAATGGCTATTCTTTAAATAAGAACAAGGGGAGTAGCATAAAATATTGGTTTTTAATACAAAATAAGTGTGGATTATTATAAAAAAATAAAGTAATATAAATAACAGAACTATATCTTGGAACAATCAATCTGAGCCCAATAATAAACAAAACATAATAAGATAACGACGTACCATTCAAACAATCACACTCAAACGTCTCTAAGCAGAATCGAAAGTCCTTCTTCCATGCTGACTTAGATTAAATTAAATCCAACCATTCTTCGGTGTACAATCCACATGCTTATCTTCTGCATTACCATGCTAACTTCGTCCTTTGCATGGTACACCAGAGTAGGATTCCAACACTGAATCCACTCGTAAAGAACCCAAACGCCACTTGTTAGGCCGATCGACTGACTGTTCAAGTCCACTGAGATTGCCGAGCATATATCAGGTTCGCCAGGAGAAGGGGGTGTGCGCTACCAAGATGCGCAATGGAAAGGGTAAAGAAGGAAGGGGTAACCACACGGAACACAGGAAACATTGGCAGGCTTCACAAATGTTCGTAAGCGGGAAGGAGCACGAAGATGATAACTGAACCGCAAAAGGCACTTTCGGTTCAATAGCTCCCGCTACACCCTCCGGGTAAAAAGAAAAAGTCCATAGACTTCCAAATAAAGTCCAGAGAAGCAATCCCACGTTGGGAGGGGAACATAAGCACTATTGGATTCCAGCGGTAACTTCAAAGCAAATTTTCCATCGTCCCCAATATCACGATCACCACACCTGCTTTCATGTAGACTATTCCAGCGCTGAAAAATAGACTCCAATTTGCTTCAGCCGCCATAGCACAACATTGCGGCGTTCCAGGTGAAGACTCGGGTGACGATAATCATCGGATTGCCGGATCGCAATCCCGTTCCACCGCTTTCCAGGAATCCATAGTTCCAAAGCCACTATGTCGGTCAGCTGGGCACTCGGGGGTCGGCCGGATCCTCCAAGCGCTCGACTGCCGAACACTCCAGGCATATAGACTGTAGAACTGCCAATGTTTAAGGAAAGGTAAGCATACAAACTGAAACAAAGAACAGGCGAAAACAGGAAAGCAGAACCATAGATATGCTTATTTAACATGTGTCATAATACAAAGTATAGCTTTGACATTCCACTTTTTTTTTCAATCAAAGAAAAACAAACTTGGAATTACTCGTAGCGTTACACAATTTGACATGGCCACTGACGTTTTCTAACTCCAGAGTTACTGGTGTTAGCAAGCGTTTTACAACATAGGGTTCAGACCATTTGAAAATAAGTTTTTCGATGCGTTGTTCATCAGTAATACATTCTACTATCCCAAACGAAAATATATACACATATAAACAAACTACGTAAACTAAGATTAACATTCTCTGGACAAATGCCCATACCGCTGACCTTTCCAACACTGTAGATTCTTTTTTGAATACCCAGAAGGACGATTCGCCGAAGTATTAGATTTATTTAAATTGTCGGCTTTACTTCTTTCACTAAAGTCCCTCTGTTTTTCAGCAATTTCGAAATCCGCCACTTTTCTGGCTAAGAGACACATTTCGGCTACATTTCGAGGTTTTGTAGAAAATACCAAATGCTGTCTAGTAGCCGGGGACATATTTTGCAGAATAAGGTCAATTAACTTCTCTTCCGAAAATGAAGGATTCAACACAAGTGAAGCTCCTTGCACATTGGAGATAAACTCCAACAAAGATTCCTTAGGCGTTTGGAATCGGCGTGACACAAATTTAATCCAAAAGTCTTCCAACAATCTAGGAGGCAACAATGAACACTTCACATGTTCTAAACTTTCCATCCAAGAGAATCTCAATTTAACAGCTTCACTCCAGATATTCAATAAAATTCCTCCGATGCACCTCAAAATCGAGTTTACAAAATACTCATCGGAAACCAATTTCAATTCAAAAATCGAGTTAATTTTGATGAGGAAGACCTCTAACGGTTCTTTATCTTCACCATCACAGGGATCTACCTTTCCAATCAACTCTCGGAAAATCCGCTGATTATTCTGCTCCATAAAAGAAGAAAGGTTGGAGACAGTTCCACTAGATAAATCTTTAATAGAACTAAGTCTACGATCACTCATGCTCTTGTGTTGTTCTGCCAAATAATCTTCTTGGGTTGTACCATCTACAATGAACTTACGCTTTATTAATATTTGTTCAGGCTGGGAGAGAGAATTCATGTAATTTTTAAGCCGCTGACGTAATGTGTTTACATCACCTTCAACTTCTATACCTAGCATGCCTAATTCACAAACGAGCTTATCTCTGGATATCACATCCACCCAGCTAGGCATGTTTATAAAGTATGATAGACACAAGATGTAAACAACAATAAGCGAACGTAGTATTACTTGAATAAATCAGTCTCTGTTTTGGAACGAAGAAAGATGAATCAATGTTTACGTAAAGTACAACAAACACGTAAACCAGTACTTAATAACTTCAACATAAGTACAGCATATCTTTCAATATGAAAAATACAAAGTAAACACTTTGTTACCATTTGGGTGCAATTAAACCCAAAAAACCAAACCCTTAACCACGCTCTGAGAAACCATTTGTGGCGAGTAGAACCACGCTCTGATAACTATTTTGTAGCGACTTGGTTTTACCAACCATGTGCTGCTTAATAATTTTGTACGTAGACGTCACTGCTACCTTCCGGGATCGTTGGGTTATGATACTGCTGTACTTAGTAAAGGATTCCAAACATTCAACGAAGTTATTTACAACAAAACAGCCTGCCTCGGGCCCATAGAAGGCGGCTAACCATTCATCTTTCTTTTTCCACTTGAACATGCATGTGAATATAACACTGATTATAATTTGCATGGACTGAACTAATTTCGTTATGGGATAGAGAACAATGGCTATTCTTTAAATAAGAACAAGGGGAGTAGCATAAAATATTGGTTTTTAATACAAAATAAGTGTGGATTATTATAAAAAAATAAAGTAATATAAATAACAGAACTATATCTTGGAACAATCAATCTGAGCCCAATAATAAACAAAAAATAATAAGATAACGACGTACCATTCAAACAATCACACTCAAACGTCTCTAAGCAGAATCGAAAGTCCTTCTTCCATGCTGACTTAGATTAAATTAAATCCGACCATTCTTCGGTGTACAATCCACATGCTTATCTTCTGCATTACCATGCTAACTTCGTCCTTTGCATGGTACACCAGAGTAGGATTCCAACACTGAATCCACTCGTAAAGAACCCAAACGCCACTTGTTAGGCCGATCGACTGACTGTTCAAGTCCACTGAGATAGCCGTGCATATATCAGGTTCGCCAGGAGAAGGGGTGTGCGCTACCAAGATGCGCAATGGAAAGGGTAAAGAAGGAAGGGGTAACCACACGGAACACAGGAAACATTGGCAGGCTTCACAAATGTTCGTAAGCGGGAAGGAGCACGAAGATGATAACTGAACCGCAAAAGGCACTTTCGGTTCAAATTCTTGTCCTACCTACTGGGTGCTTTTTCTCTGGCTTTTCTACAAGACATTTTCATGACCCTCTTCCATTCCCCTCTCACGCCATATATTCTGCTTATCTCAGTCTACAAATCTTAATTGTTTTTATTACATCTGGTTTCGGGGATAGTTACTTTAACTTACCTGATATATTTTCAAACTCCTATAGAACAACAGTGCGCATGTGCCAGAGTTTATAGAGCCAGCGATAACCCACCATCGAACCACATATAGATTATTATTGTTGTTTCGATTATTATCATTTTTTTGTTTTGTTTTATGTATTTAGACACATTTAAAATGTAACGAACCTAAAAGCTAACTAACTAACTTATACTTAACGTAATTCAATTACTCGAACCTAGGGTGGATCTCATGAAATGCCCTTTTTTTCACTCCTTAATAATCGCAGCCATCGATAACCCACTGGTCCCAACTATATAACGTAGGCCTACTCTCTGGAGAAAATAACAAGTCACCATTACAATATGTGTATTTAAATAAATACTTAAAAATTCTAAAATTAAGTTATAAAAATTGTTTTAAATATTTAAAAATATTTTTAAGTGTTACTAAATACAGAAGAAGAGTTATAATTCACAACAATAAACTGAAAAATCAAGGGTAAGTGTTTCTATACTTGAGCCCTGTTCATGTAGCTTATGTAGTTTTCTCCATTCATCTATCTGTTCTTTTCTCTTTGGTCCAAAAATGTTCCTAAACACTTTATTCTCAGATACTCGTAATCTTTTCTCCTCTCTCAAAGTAAGAGATAATGTTTTTCATCCATATCAGGAAGAATATATTTTTTATATATTTTCGTTTAACTTTTTTTCAGAGAAGTTGGAATACCAAGAATTCCTGCAATGCATAAATAGCATGTGTTTTCAGAGTTGAACATATTTTTAAATTCTTTCTGCACCTCATTCCTGTTTGTAACTATTGTTCCTAGGTATTTTAATTCAGCCACTTCTTCAATATTTACCTCATTTGTTGTTAAATGTCCATTCCATTTAAATGAATTTCTACATGTGATTGTATATTTAATAATAATTGATATTTACCTCAACCCAGTTTCTTGGTATTGTTTAAAGCATCTGTAAGTATGAAAGAGATAAAAAAAGTCTGATCTGATATTTAAATTTTATTTATTTTTTATTATAACAGCATTGTTTATCCCTTGAAGTGGCAGCATATCCTGTAAGGTATATGGGTTTTATTTAATATTTAATAAAATTATAAAAGTTGATTAATTGTTACAAATTATATATATTGTGACAAATTATGGAACAAATGCTCCTACATAATGTCAGTATGGTCAATTGATAAAGCAGTAAGTATTGTTTTCACTGTCTGTCACATTTAAATGAATTGGATTTTAGATTTTAGAATATATTTATTTATTTAGCCTGGTGGAGTTACTTCCACTCACCACGGCAAACATATGTTACATTAAAAATACAAAAAAATTACAATAACAGTACGTACTGAACAATTAATTATATGGTCAAACTGAACAATAGTGAAAATAATGTCTAATAATACATTAAAATTAAACTAATGGAATAATGTATACACAAAGGAATAACAACTCGAATATACTATGTATAAAAAGAAACGAAAAAATATACACAAGGAAAGTAATAAACTCTAATGAATATTTAATTTTAGGAAGTTATATTTTGAGGTTATTTTAATTATATTATTTTTGGTCTGGACATCTTACCTCAATATTAATGTTGATTTGTTCTTGAACATGTTTCAAAACAATTCTGTTTTATCTTCAGCTTTCCCAGTCTGGGAAAGCTGAAGATAAAACAGAATTGTTTTGAAACATGTTCAAGAACAGTCTGGGAAAGCTGAAGATAAAACAGAATTGTTTTGAAACATGTTCAAGAACAAATCAACATTAATATTGAGGTAAGATGTCCAGACCAAAAATAATATAAACTCTAATGAATTAATCTATCGCTTATACACAAGACATTAGGTAAATATATTGACAAATCTTAATACTACTTTTATTAAATAATGAAATAAACAAATTATTAATAATTAAAAAAAGTAATATTAGTGAGGTGTTTCTGTTAATAATTTTATTTCCAATTTGTTTCTGAAAGATGGTAAAATTTGGCAGTCTCTGATATAGCTTGGAAGAGAATTCCATGTTCTAGCAAGAGAAACTGTAAAAGATTTAAAGTAATAGGTAGTGTGATGAGGAGGGATACGAAATTGAGTGTTGAAAATATAAGGATTAATGGTTGGCTCAATACAATCCACGATTACAATTAATAGAGGTAGGAAGCTAGTATTGAACACAGTGGAATGATTTACCTGTATAATTCTAATATCTTAGTGCCGAATCTATGAACGCATTAGACCGTAAAAGGCGTTCTCTGCTGAGAAAGTTGTATCCTAATACGATTTTGCTTACTCAGAAATCTATTCATGCGATGATAATTGTTGGAATTCGTAAGCTACCTGACGAGGTAACTTAAGATAGAAACTTATCGTGAGAATCCTGAAGGGAACCGATGTAGTTTGAAACCTTGCTGCGTACCTTGCTGCTTTATCCAAGATGTCGGAACTTGAAGACTTCGGTCATGTTTCCGGTATACGCGGAGAAGAGGAATTTGATAGAGTCTACCAAAGAATTCAACTGGAAGAACAGGAGAATTGGAGTAATATTGCGCGATGCAGACGTCATTGTATACGGTATTATTTGCAGGATGCAAGCGTAAATGCGTTCCTCTATATCAGACGAAAATAACGGAAGTGGTTTTATCGCTGAGAATTCTGGGTAATTTCTTGCCAATATTACGAAAATGACGAATTTCATGCATGACCAGTTTGTGGGTAGCTAATTCGATCTTTGCACTTGCTCACGGTGAGTCAGCTCACCAGTGATTGGAAGTAATTTGAGTAGAGACTAATGTATTTGCATGCGACCCTTAATATCTTAATGTATTAATCAATTAACTAATACCTGACATGTGCTGCTATGCCTAAATAAATTAAATGTGTTTTTTATGTTTAGTTGAATAAGTAAAAAGAAAAATAATAATTTATATCATAATTATTTTTAGATACCCTGTGCTGATTACCCAGCATTGCCTGGGTGTATGCTTATCTCAATCTTCTTGGTATCAATGAGCTGAAAGACAAAATTGGTTATTATGAGTTATCTGTAAAAGGTAGACATTTGCCGTCAAGGACTTTTTTGTAGAATTTTTTTAGATATTCAGTTCTGTGTACATTAATTTGGCATATTCATTATGGTTTAGACAGCGCAAACCATTTAAGCGTCCAAAAAAAACTTATTTAGTGCACCAATGTCCTTTTTTTATAACTCTACCCCTATAATATGTTATATGTGTTAATTGTCCCAGAAAAATTCTATAAATGATGGTGAAAACCTCATTCAAATCAATCAAGTAGTTTTTGAGTTATATTTGAAGACAAAAATTTTCATCTAGACCGAGACTCGAACCCAGGACCTTTGGCTTGCCGGGCCAAATGCTCTACCAACTGAGCTACTGAGGCAAGTTACGATATAGATGCAAATTTTTCTCTTATATATGTTGTAATTCCCTCTCGCCAAATGCTTTTGAAATCTTTGCAAATGGCGGCTTCTTAGTTAAGAAGACATTTATTGGGAATTTAACATTACTTTATAAAGCTAGTAAGGCTTCTAATGATGTTTTTATTATTGATTTAACATTTCTCAATGAAAGATAAATTATATTTGAAGAGAAAAATTTTTGCCTAGACCGAGACTCGAACCCGGGACCTTTGGCTTGCTGGGCCAAATACTCTACCAACTGAGCTACCGAGGCGAGTTACGATATAGACGCAAATTTTTCTCTTATATATGTTGTTTTTGAGTCCTTAAAGGACAGACAAACTCTCTGTTGTATGTCATTTTTATATACTCATATAAAGATTTGCTTTTTTCATCAATTTTAAGTTACGAGCTACCATTGAATATTTAGTGTTAAATCATTGTTCTGTTTACATTATGGATCTTACAGTGGTAAAAGTTTTGTCTTCATATTTAATTGTAAAAAGTAAATTGTTTAATGTCATATACAAACTTTTCAAGTTGTTCAAATTAATCAACTTAAGTTGTAATTTTCTTCATCATCAAAAAATTGAATCAATTCCTTATACTTTACTTCATATTGGCTGCAATAGAGGTGAGGTGCAAGGAACCAATTCAGTTCATTTGATAACATAACTCATAGTGTGATTTCATATCAATTTTATGTTTCTTCTTCATATGTGTTAGAAGCCTGTCTTTCTTGAATAATGAGATTGAAGCAATTATCAGTGATGCAGCACCATTCTAAATTATTCATAATTTAAATTCACATAAATATGGAACTTGAGAAGAATATATTTCCAGACCTCCAAAAGTAGACCTTTACCCTAAACTAAACTAATACAAGACAATTTATAAATTAGTTGGATAAAATGTTTTTACATCTCACCTCATATGATACTGTTTTTACGATACCAGTTTCAAAGGACATTTTGCCTTCATATTTAGTCAAACTCCAACTGTTGAAATTTTGTCATTAACACCATCTTCCAAATTGCCATCTGGTGCCGATTTTATGAACTTTGAGATTAAATTGTGCTTGCCAGGAACTTCAAAATTCATGGTTCTATTTGTTTTCTTCTTCCCAGTTGGGGAAAATATATACGTTCAGAAAAACAAATATAGAACCATGAATTTTGAAGTTCCTGACAAGCAAAATTTAATCTCCAAGTTCATAAAATTGGCACCAGATGGCAGTTTAGAAGATGGTGGTAATGGCAAAATTTCAACAGTTGGAGTTGGACTGAAGATGAAAGCAAGATGGCCTTTGAAACTGGTATCCTGAAAACATGGAACTTTATGAAATGAGATGCAAAACATTTTATCCAAGATAAATTAAAATGTTTCATACCTCTCCTCATAACCAATCTTCTAAGTAGATCGCAATTTCAAAGTCTTAGCGGCTTCATCTTCACTACCATCTTGACGACTGATGTTATGTCGATTGGAAGAACCACTTCTTCTTCCCTCTGTTCATGCATGAAACATTTCAATTTATCTTAAATTATGTTCACTAACGCAGGGTTATCATTTGATAGTTTATCCACATTGTGAAGCATGGATGGATATAAACTGAAATAGACTTACTTTTTGTAAGAAATTAGTGCTATGAGGCATTATTTATTTATGTATAATTTTATCACTCACCTCATATGTTTCTTCTTATTAGTCTAGTTTTGGTACCATCATCATTATTTCTGTTACCGTTGTTTTGTTGTCTTGAAGAGCCGTCTTTTGCTCCCTCTGTTGGTAGACTGAAAAACCTCGAAACCAAGTCTCTTTTCGCAGGAATTGCAAAGTTTTTAATTTCTCCTTTTTTTTTTTGAATGTAGATTTTTTTTGCCCAAACAGTCAGTTCTTTGAGTTTTTCTATTTTTTTAAATAATTTAGCCTTTCTTTCGATAAGATTTTTTCTGACCATGCATGGGCTGCCACTGCAGATTTAACCTTTCTTGACATTTCTGAGATGTTCTTTCACTCTAGTTTTCAAATTTCTCTTTGTTTCCCCTATATAGACTTTCTCACATTCTCTGCATTTAATCTGATAAATACCTGATTTGTTTTCTTCTTCTATTTTCTCATTTTTGTTGGATCAAACTAATCTAATGATGCTGAAGTTGTTTTTCGGTGCCAATCTTATGTTGAAATTTTTTTATTTTAATTTTTAAACCTATGGTGCTTCAATGGATGATATGTGAATTTCATGAATTTTTATATTTTCTTCTTTTTCTTTTAGAAGTGCACTATGATTAATAGATTTTTGTCTTTTGAACTTGTTTGCTTTCTTGTGTATCATTTGTTCTTCAAATCCATTCTTTGTAGCCATGTTGATTATGTGTCCTTTTTCTCTCTCTATCTTCGGGTTTTTACAGCTGCTGCTGTCTTCCCGTGCCAAACCTCCAAAGCCTACAATCTTGGGCATCTTCAATGCTCAGCCCTCTTGCTTGCATTACTATCTTCATGTTTTCCTTCCATGTTAACTTTGGTCTCCCTCTTTTCTTCTTTCTGGTTGGTTGCCATTCATATAGTTGATTCGGCCATCGCTCATCTTCCATTCTTAAAACATGTCCTAACCACTTTATTTCCTTTTCCTCAATTCTTTCAATTATGCTTTCTTCTGCTTCCATTATGTTTCTAATTTCCTTATTTGTGACATGTTCTAATTTTGACTTTCTGGCACTTCTGCATAAATAATCCATTTCTAGAGCTATTAGTCTATTCTTGTAGTATGGGCTTTTCCTCTCATAGCTTTTGAAGAATCCTCTTCACCGCAAGGCAGCGTTTCTCTACTTCCATTAGAGATAGGGTTGCCTCTTCTGCCAGATCCGCCGTATTGAAGGACCACTCTGCCATTGAGGTCTTCACCGTAATCCTGGTTAGGGGCCCTTACAGAGTACTATCAGTCGGAGCCAACTGAACCCTGCTTTTTTAACGGGGTTGTTACTCCTCCCTCCTCCTCCTTTCTCATCCGGGCTTGGAACCGGCCATTGGAGTATGTGTTCTTTTTCTTTTTCATAATTTTCTCTGTTCATGGGTATGTTCACTAATCTATGTGTCAAGCTATTGAAAACTGCTTCTTTGTCAGCTATGTGATTGAAACCTAAACCTCACAAGTTTTTTTTTTAATTATTTAGGTCTTTTGGAAACCAGTTCCATATTCATCAAAAATCAAAAGGTCTGCCTAAGAACCTTCTGCTTGGATGAATTGGTAAACCTTCTGCTGAAGATGGAACTGTTTCCAAAAAGCCTATAGGAGTTTAAAAAAAAGTTGAGAATGGTATCTTACAAGTATTAATTACATAATTTTATAACTAAAAAAATTATATTTTGTTATTGTATCATATTTCTCAGTTTAATATCCATCATGCTTTGTGATACTGGATCTGTAAAAATAATATTTTTACAAAAGAAATTGTATTGGTTCTTTACACCTCATTTGTTATTCTGCTCTCTCCACCTGGATCTAGTTTTAAGCTCCTAAGTGCGAGTGAAAAAATGAGAGGTTTAAAGAACCAATTCAGTTACTTTGATAAGGTACCTCAAGTGTTACTTCCTATAAATTGTGTTTAAAATATGCTATTTCTGTCCTTAGTCAATACATTTTTGTTGTTATATTTCCATTTTTGAAACAGGAAAGTGAATTTTATATAAATATATTGTTAGATATAATATAAGATATGAAAAAAGAATGTGCAGGATATGTTATGTGGTAACACTTATTTTTTCTGATTTGTCTTGTAATCCAAGTAAGTTTTTTATAGAATCTTGTTATTATTGTATCACATATATCAAAGTACGGTACTGGTAATTATTTTCATTTACAACATTGCTCAAAATTCTGCTAAAATGTTATCATTGTTAGAAATCACCTGATTCACACACCCTCATAGACTCCAAATACAGTATTTATCACAGAGTAATAAGTAATCTTAAGTAGATTTATGATTGTTGAATGTAAATATTTATAATGTACTTAATTGGTCATTTTATGTTGTAATTGCATTGCAGGATAACTTAATACCTGTTGGTTACGAATGTAATTTATTTTTGGTATTACATTTGATGCATGAAGGATTGTCAGGAATATCATTGATATTTTACTTTATATTTTTCATGAAAATAATATTTTCATCTTAAAGATTTTTAAATTTATATGTTCAGTAGCTACATGATTCTTGCATTAAAATGAATGTAAATTAACAAATTAAAAATAATTCCATAGATTGTTTATAAAGACTGGGCAAACTGAATGAAGCAATATTTGTTAGTCTTAAACTAAAAAAAAATCTAACAAAAATTATTCATCCTAACCTTATATTGGCCTAGGTTAGTAAAGAAGATCATTCTTCAGTTAGTCATATAGGAGTGATGTCTTCTAGTGCATTTTATTATGGTGTTGTAGTGCATATTACAATGGCTACAACTAATTTGATTCTTATCAATTATTATTTTTTATTACATCTCCAATTACTTTTGATGCTGCCTCATGTTTTTTCTTCTAATGTGACATCTCAGATATCATTCAGTATTGTATCTTACATGGTTGTTTTTAAAATTATGGTAATTATGTGTGATTTTTTTAAAACACTTTTCAGTTGTAGTGAGGTTATGTTAGAAAATTTACCTTAAGTTAGATTAGGTTACCACTCATTATGTTATGAAAGTTGTTTTCAGTTTTGGATGGTGCAGAATATCGGAAACCTCTACCCTGGTGGAATTCAAGACAACATCAATAGTGACTGAGCTAGTGTAGCTGGCAGAAATGAACCAACATTCCCCTAAAAAAAGGTTGGCAATCCTTTTCTAACCTAAATTCATACTATATTTGCTCAATCTGTAATGTTTATATCACTTATAATGTTTATATCATTTATTTCTATATTCAATTCCAATTCATTTTTCAGTACAATTCCCGTTTATTATCTTTCAAAAGGCCCAGTCTTTGTATATTACAATTTTTTGCACTCCCACTAGAGTATGTATTCTATTATAATGTTGTTTTTGATTGTATTGTGTGGATTTTACATTATTGTTGTTGGTTACTATTGATGACAGGAACTAAATTTACCCAAGTAGGGAATTAATAAGTGCAAACAAATTAAAATGTACCAAACAAGTTGGCCCAAATGGTAGTATGTAAGACTAGTATTCAGGAGTCCCAAGTTCTAATCCCAGAACTGACCAATCTGAGTTTTTTGTTTAATTGTCAGTTAAATCTCGCATCTTATTTTCGGTGTTATCGTGTCAGACAAATACCAAAATAATGATATGGGGAAAAACATTTTTTGGGCACTTTCTTCTGGTTTCCATTCCCCTCTTCTATTCTCCATTCATACCACATCCTGCCCATTAACAATATTAGTGTCATAGCTTAATAATCTGTTCATATTTTTTCTCATATTGCAAGGATTTTTTTTTTCATTCGTTTCAGCAATTTTAACTTCTCTGCAACTCTATTGATTTTCTATCCATATATGAGCAGCTACTGTCTTTTTTTATTTCTTCATATTTTACATTTCCATACTTCCTGTCAATTTTGATTTTGAAAAAGTATTTATAAATTGGGTCAGATAAATGTTTTTTCATCTCACCTCATAATACCAGTTTCCAAGGCCTTTGCCTCAATTGTCAGCCAAAATTTCGACTGTTCAAAGTTTTTGTTGATGATGGAGGAGAAAGCCTTTGAAACCAGTACTGTGAAAACATAGAGTTTTATGAGATGAGATGAAAAAAATGTTTGTATGACTCAATTTATAAATTGTAAATTACCTCACAGTATCAGTACTAATAAAATTCATTGTTTAAAACCGTTGAGGTGGATAGTCAGAAAGTAAAATAAAGTTAAAATGTACCTTCTTAGGTCAGAGCCATCGTCTTCAACTTATAAAAATGTATGCTTTTTTGTCTGAAGGCCTTTCAGAATATCTATTCCATCATCAGCAGGTATTTCTTCACTACATTACTTGATGTTCTCGGTGCTGGTCCTAATGTAGTGTTGTATGTGAATGGAATGGAGATTTTGAAAGGCCTTCGGACAAAAAAGCATACGTTTTTATAAGTTGAGGACGATGGCTCTGCCCTAAGAAGGTACACTTTAACTTTATTTTATACCTCATAGTGTTATTTTCCACCGCAATTTTGATTAAAATATTAAAAAGTATGCCTGGGAAGACATTGAATGAAAATGTATTGCATAGAAAAGAAACAAATGAATAAGAAAGTATAATTATATTTAAAGAGAAAAATTTTTGCCTAGACCAAGACTCGAACCCAGGACCTTTGGATTTCCGGGCCAAATACTCTACCAACTGAGCTACCAAGGGGAATTGCGATCTAGATGCAAATTTTTCTCTTATATACATTGTAATTCCCTCATGCCAAATGCTTTGAAACCTTTGTTTCTATCTTTGCAAATGGTGGCCTCTTAGTTAAGAAGACATTTATTGGGAATTTAACACTACTTTATAAAGCCAGTAGGGCTTCTATAGATGTTTTTATTATTAATTTAACACTTCTCACTGAAGGATAAATTTTTCTCTTCAAATATAATTTATCCTTCAGTGAGAAGTGTTAAATTAATATTAAAAACATCAAGAAAGTAAAATGTTTAAAATCAATTTGTAATTCCAAGATTTTGTAATCTCACTAACAACATATTTATTTTTAATGCAAGTGTCATCTTTTCAAATAGGAAAAGAAATAATAGAAAGAAATGAATTTTTAAGATATATGTAAATCATCTTGTACATAATTTTAACCCATTTGCCTCAGAATATCTTAATTTAATCACTCTTAACTGTAATGAAAATTAGACGGGAACAGAAACAGTATTATCCCAGAAAAAATTAACTTTAATGAAACAACTATATAATTTATGGGAAATAAACAATTGAATAGTTGCCCCGAAAACAGATCTAATGCATAAATTGCTACTCATAACTTGACTAACTTCTTCTGCCATTTTATTACATATAGATCACTATTTGCTTGAATTGAAACGTATAATCTTATATATAAAAATTGTTTGTTTGTTTGTATATTTGTTTGTTTGTTCGTACTTTATGCACGGCCATACCGTTGATCCGATTGTGATGGGGGTTTTTGCAAAACGTTCAGGAGATTCCCAGGATGAACATAGGCTATAAGAGAGTTGTGATACTCAGCTCCTACACCCTTAAAAATTGCCCTTTGAAGGGGAAAAGTGAAAAAAAGTAGCTCTTTGGACGCTTAAATGGCTTACGCTGCCTAAACCATAAGAAATACACAAAATTAATGTACACAGAATTGAATATCTCAAAAAGCTCTACAAAAAAGTCCGTGACAGCATATGTTTATCTCTTAAGGATAACCCACGAAAATCATTTTTGTCTTTCATGCCGTAGCTGAGTGGTTAAGGCACAAAGTCTTGGTGCAGAACTACGGGACTTATGCTGGTTCAAGTCTCTACGGGGGAAGAAATTTTTTTCATGGAATGTCGGCCAGTATGGGACCGGTGCACAGCGGGTCAGAAATGAAATCTTTTACTCTAATATAATTGTAATATGATGGTTCTTAGCTTATCTACAAAGGAGGGTAAAAAGTAAAGTGATCCCACAACAGGCCTCGGGAGGCCCTTGGAGTAGTAGTAGGAGGTTAAGGCTCCCACTTTATCTAGACAATCGGCACTTTATGTCAGCTGGGTTGTCAGCCCTGCGTGACGGCCGCCTTTACCCCCAGAACAAGCGTCTGGTACTCATTTCCGTTTGAGGCTGAGTCAACCCCAGGGCCATAGTGCCGCCAGAAGGTTTGGGTCAGTTTAAAATTCCTGACCCCAACGGGACTTGAACCCTCGACCCTCCGGCTTGTAGCTCAGTGCCTTAACCACTACGCTACGGCGTGCCCCCACAAAGGAGGATACAATTCTAATGTTCATGATTGTGTGACGTCATCATTCACACTTCTTGAGCCACAACAGAAGGCTGTAAGAGGTTTTCTTGCGAACTTATTTAATAATATATAATTATGTCCTAATTGCTGAATTTTATGATAAAAAAGTAACATTTTTATCGTCTGCCCATGACATGAGAATTGAACGTTCGGGCAGGACATCATCTGCCGGGTACGCTAGGGATAAATAAAACAGATCTGGAAGAGAGCAGGGATAGTTTTATATGCACCAAGCCGTGATATTTTCTATAAATAACAGATTGAAAACTCAACTTTAAAATTTTGTGAGTTAGATCTCATTTCACGGCAACTATTCAATTACAATGAGTTGGACACGTGAAGAGGATGAATGAAGATAGATTGCCAGTTAGGAGTTTGGAGTGGATTCCAAATCAGAGGAAAAGAAGCGGGAGACCTAAGAAGACATGGATAGAGGGAATTACGAATTTGATGGACAGAGGACTGATGAAGGATGGTGACTGGAAGGATAGAGATGAATGGAGGAAGAGAATCAAAACTTAATATTGGGCACAGGAAGATGTTGTATACATTTAAAACCTGTTAAAATAATAACTGTAATGAACTAAACTTACTAAATCATGATCCGATCAATTTTATAATATTTCATGCAGTATATCATACAGGGTGTCTCATTCAAACCTCCCACATTTTAATTAATCATAACAAAGTATGCAGAATTATGAAATGAGGTTGGTATTAAACGAAACAGAAACTCTAAAGAATTTGAACTGCTGGGAAGCTTGGTGAATTGATTTTGGTGGACTTCTGTGAAATCCTGCTCTAATTTCTTCAATCTTTTCTTCTGATACATGTGTATGAGCACCTCCAGATTCTTTTTAACACTTTCAGTCTCCAGAAACTTCTCAAGCCTGCCTTAATGGTCTTCCCAACAGGTGCATTTTCTCCATATTCTCTCCGGTAATTTCTTTGCACTGTAATTATTGACTTCATCTCTGCATACCAGAAAACAGTTTGTGCTCGTTGCTGAGGAGTCACCTTTCATTTTATGTCATTATTGTCCAACATGCGACAGATGAATTAACTGCAACAATGAAAACAAAAATTCTTTGAATTTCTCTTTCTTTTAATACCAACCTCATTTCATAATTCTGCATACTTTCAGAGTTATAACTAATCAAAATGTGGGAGGTTTGAATGGGACATGGTGTATAAAATTTATACAACAACAATTACAATTAGTAGAGAATGTGTCTGCCTCCTCTTTATTATCTTCCATATCATTATCTTTGGTTTATTTTGTTTATATTTAATTCTTGTTTAAAGATGCTTTATCAAGTAGTGTCTGTTTATTTTTAATGGCATATATAGTGAATATGAAATTCAAACCTAGCATTTGCCTTGGTGACTGATGAAAACCAGGAAAAGATCTGACAGGAATACAAGTCTCAAACGCTATTGCTTGATCCAACTTGTTAGGTTGTTTAGTTTGTGTCCGAAAATGTATACCGTATTTTCCAGTGTATAAGGTGCACTCTGAACTGAACTTTTATAGGAAAAAATCACTGTGAGGTTTAATCTAAGATTTAAATTAAAATGTTTTATACCTCACATCATATCCAGTCTTCTAATTATACCGTTTCAAAGCTTAGGCAGCTTCATCTTCAGTAATTTCTTGTCGACTGATGTTATGCACTCTATATCTTAAAAATTTGTCTTAAAAATGGGATATATCTTATATAATAAAGATAAAGATTTGAGCCTTTTTTTCAAATTATACACATTCCTTATTTTATCTTCCAAGATCTTTGTAGGCGATTAAGGGCACAATCAAGTAGACGCATGACTTTCACGTGATTTCTAGTAAGTCATTGAATAAGAACAGGATTTCCTATTCAAGTTTTATACCCATGTTTTTCAGTGTTCAGTTCATATGTTGACATATTTTATGTTCAGTTTGATTTTTCTCGCAGTTTTTGTTGATAAAAAAAGCAGGCGACATTAATATACATCAGTTATGAATTCTAGGTTATAACATATTTGGAAAACATGGTAATAGAGAAGCTGAAAGACATTTTGGACCTCTACCTGTGGAAAAAAAAAAATATATATATATATATATATATATTAGAACTTAGCATGGTCAGAAGTAGATATTGTGAAATTTGCATGAAAAAAGTGTGTGAAACACGGGAAAAAGTGTGAAACTGCCAGAACTAAATACTGAAGTTCTGAAATGAATGGAAGAAAATTATTTTAACAAAATTAATTTGTACATAACCAATAAAACTAGTTTTTTTTTTCGAAAATATGAGCTTTACAGCTAAAAAACTCCAAGCACGACAGGCCTAGAAGGCCTCACATCCACATGTGTTAATCACAGAGGTAGACGATCATCTAACTAATGGAGGGGTGACATGTGGTCAGCATATCAGGTCCCCCATCATTATAGCTGGTCTTCTCAATCTGGAGTCGCTACTTATTGTAGCTACCCAAATGCCTCAAGATGCTGGGTGACCGAAATTTTTTACAGCTAAAAAGTAATGTATAAGTTCTCAATAAAAATGCTTCTAAATAGAAGATGTCAATTGGTGTGATGGTAGTGACAGCTATCAGCCTTCAGACCAACGCGGTGGACTAGTGGTTATGCTCCTTGCCTCTGGTCCTGGGGGTCGCGGGTTCAAACCCGGCCGGGGTAGATGGATTTTTTAGGACGGAAAAATCCAAGGAGCAAGTCCTCCGGGAGGGACTTTAAGCCGTGGGTCCCGAGTCTGAAGATTTTCAGGCTCGTAAAAAATCCTTAAGCCTGAATGAAAAGGCCTCTAAGCAAAATTTACCGAATTTTCCCGTCCTAGTACTACCTTGGTTTCCTAGATGTCAGTATGAGGCGGAACGCTGACCACGGACCACTCAAAATGACATCTATACGAAAACAAGTGTAACTAAATTAGTATGGTTCAAATTCTTCCCTGTAGGGGGAGAGCGCCTAAATCTCTGTAAAGGGAAAATACAATACAATACAAACAAGAATTGTTTACGTGGAAAGAAATGTTGACATTCTTATTGGTGCTTGAGTAGCATAATTGGTATCGCACTGATGTACATAATCAGAGATCCAGGGCTCAAGCCTCAGTTCGAGCGTAATTTTTCTTTCATAAAATAAAAGTAGTTTTTAAGTGTAACATTGAAGAGTCATAAAATAAAATAAGTTAAAATATACCTTCTTGGGTAAGATAAATCGTCCTCAACTTATAAAATTTGTATTCTTTATGCCTGTAAGCCTTTCAGAACATCCGTTCCATCATCGACGGTTTTAATAATGAATTTTATTAGTACTAACATTGAAGAGTTTAAGGGTCGTATCTATGAACGCATTAGACCGTAAAAGTCGTTCTCTGCTGAGAAAGTTGCATCCAAAGCCTTTTTGCATACTCAAAAATCTGTTCATGCGATAATAATTGTCGAAATTCCTAAGCTACCTGACAAGGTGACTTTGCAGAGAACGAATCGTGAGCAACCCGATGGTAACCAATGTACTTGAAACCTTGTTGCCTATCTTGCTGCTTTATCCAAGATGTCAGACCTTGAAGACTTCGATCATGTTTTCGGTATATGCGGAGAAGAGCAATTTGATAGAATCTACCAAAGAATTCAACTGCAAGAACAGGAGAATCGGCGTAATATCATATGATGCAGAAGTCGTCGTATACGGTTTTATTTGCGGGACACAACGCGTTCCTCTGGCAGACGAAAATAACGGAAGTGGTTTTATCGCTGAGAATTCTTGCCAATATTACGAAAAAAAACTACTTTCATGCATGAGCAGATAGCGACTCGCTAATTCGAACTTTGCACGTGCTCACGGAAAACTCTGCTCACCAGAGACTAATGTATTTGCATGCAAACCTAAATGTCATAGTAATATGTTTAATGAAAAGCAGGTTTAGATTTTTTCTAGAAAATTGTATTAATTATTTGGGTGCATTTTATACATATGTGTATCTTATACACTGGAAAATATATATATATTTCTGGAAGGAGGCATGAAATTTGAAGTAGAAGCAAATGGGTTAAATTTTTATTCGTAGTCAAAAATTTGATCTCTAACATTATGCACAACTGTCAGTGCATAAAGGTGGCCATGCATAGAGCATATTTTATATACATAATAGTCTGAATTTTATGTTAAATGTTTGTATGATGATTTGTGTGATTTTATTTCTTAAATGTATAGACCAGTTCCTTCCCAGTATTGTTCAATGATAAAATGATAGTATCAAAAGGTATTTTGTCCACTATTTTTAAACAATTTATTTTAAAAGTGTATAGATTTCTCTATAGAAAAGTTGTATGAATGGTAAAGGGTTAATTGTTACATATGCTCATTTATTTGACAGACTTACATACTTTTTTTAAGTATATTATTGTGTGTTCATTTTTTTACTTGACTGTTAATATAAATTTCAGATCATTCAATCTAGTGGTTCCATGGTTAGTAACATACTGTCTTGCATAATCATAAAGTGTTTACCATTGCAATTGTAATTTGACATAAGATTAGGGTGTCCATTCGTCCTGTTTTTGCCAGGACGGTCCTGTTTTTTTTTGGAAAATATCCTGCTACCCCAAAAGTTTTCTTGGGGAAGCTCAAATGTCCCGCTTTTAGGATGATGGTCTGTCAATGTATTTATGAATGGCGACTTTCATTTTGTTCTTTACTATGTAATTATAAATATGAACGTTAGAAAGTGCCAGTTGTTTGATCATGATGCACTGTTTGGTCTGTAATCTTTGTTTTTCTACACTCGAATGTTGGTAACAGGTAAAAAGGTAAAGTGATCCCACTACAGGCCTCAGGAGGCCCTTGGGGTAGTAGGAGGTTAAGGCTCCCACTTTTTCTTGACAATCGGCACTTGATGTCAGCCGGGTTGTCAGCCCTGCATGACGGCCGCCTTTACCCCAGAACAAGCGTCTGGTACTCATTTCAGTTAGAGGCTGAGTCGACCCCAGGGCCATAGTGCTGCCAGAAGGTTTGGGTCAGTTTAAAAATCCTGACCCCACCGGGACTTGAACCCTCGACCTTCCGGCTTATAGCGCAGTGCCTTAACCACTACGCTACGGTGTGCCCCTGGTAACAGGTACATTTTTCAAATTGTCAATCCATGGTCAGTGCGGCCAATGTCAGAGATTTCCTGCTGATTCTGGTACTTTGGCGGTGGAGAAATACAATTTTAACTTGGACGAAAGAGATTTAGTTAGTGGATTTTTATACCCTTGCAGGGATAAATAAATATTTTTAAACGTTAATGAACAATGACTTTAGTGGTTTTTTGTTTATGAATGGTTGATTCTTATAAATTTGTATTGGCAACAGTATCATGGTAAAAAGAAAACAAGTGTTTTTTTTAAATATTTTGTTAATGTCCCAGGTTTTTTTAAAATGTCCCAGGTTTTTTTAAAATGTCCCAGGTTTTTTCTTTAATGTTTTTTATATGTCCCCTTTTACATTGAAAATATTATGGACATCCTACATAAGATAGTACACATTATCATATCTTATTCAATCAATATGATTCTTTATCTTTATCAATGATGCTAGTGATCTATGATATGTAATGAAAGATTGAACTTTAATGGGAAAAATCATTATGAGGTTTAATTTAAGGTTTAAATACAAATTCTTTGTACCTCACCTCATATCCACTCTTCTATTTAAACCGGTTACAAAACCTAGGTGGTTTCATCTTCACTAATATCTCAATCGATGTCATATTGTTAAAAAAACTGCTTCTTACTTGGTATTAGTACTTAGTAAGAAGCGGTTCTCCTGAACAATATGACATCAGTCATGATATTACTGAAGATGAAATCACCTATGTTTTGATTGAAACTGGTTTAATTTTATGACTGGATATGAGGTAGATATAAGGCATTTTACTTATTTAGGAATTCACACTATGAGGTATATTCATTTAGGTAGAATTTTAATTTAAACCTTATTAAAAATTACTTAAAATAAAGTTAATCATAAAATATAATTGAAGGGCTTAGGGCAATAACATGATAAGCCATACATTGTTCTTTCTGAGATATAAGGATTTTAATATTTCAAAAAATTAAAAATACTAATTGGGCAGTATTGTTGTTAAAACACTGTCCCTCTTACTAATAATCCATATATAACTTTTATACAAGGTTCATACACATCTCAGTTGAAAATTCTTACTAATAAACACTGTATTAGCTGTTCAGTGTATAAGAGGTGTACAACTTTACATGGGAATTGTTATACATGGTGAAATTAAATGTTTCTTACCTCTCCTCATATAAATCTTCTAAGTTGATCGCGATTTCGGCTATAACTATAGTCTCGAAATCGCGATCAACTTAGAAGATTTATATGAGGAGAGGTAAGAAACATTTAATTTCACCATAAATTAAACCTCATAGTGATTAATTCCTATAAAAGTTAAATTGTTATACATGCCTTCAGCCTTGTTTAAGGATTGTATAACTAGACAAAATGTCGGACTTCAAGTTCAACTGATTGTTTTCTTATGATATTGATGAAAGTTTCCTTAAATTTAATGCAAAATGCAACACTTTAACGAATATTTGATGGATGCACAGGACATAAGTAATATTAATAAAGCTCTGGATAGGAAAATAAAGGCATCATAAAATGCCTTTTGTTACACTCATTCTCGATTAGGCCTAATAATATTTTAAAATTGAACATTGATTCACAAAAGAATGTTTTCTACAATAGTTGCTACAGATAAGATTTAACCTGAATGTAGTTTAAATGCTTCATAATATTATTTTAACAAAACTTTCTTGCATCATTAATAAATAATACACATACCGATATAAACATGTATTTAATTATAGAGGTACTATTGTTGCAACAAGCAAGATGTTAGTTTGATAGTCTTGTGGTTAGAGCTTCTGACTACAGTCCGTAAGGTCCTAGGTTCAATTCCCGATCAAACTGCGGATGATTTTTTTTGCTTAAAGTGTTATTCTGTTGTTGTTAACATTTCCTACTATTTTGAACGTTTTCTAATGCATCTTAAAACACTGCATATAATTCATAAGTAATGGGAAAAACTTTTATTTGGTTTCCAAGAATTGTTTGAAATTCTTGACGTTAGATGGCAGCTCATTATCTGTGTAACTAATTCTACTATATATTTGACATAGCGAAAGGAAAATGTAAATAAATTAAAACATGCTTATTTTTTCCGTACCTCCCCAATTAAGGAATCTCTATTAATTCTTATCCATACTCATTTCTTACACAATTAATCACTAGTTGATGTCGTTTTCTTTCTGTTACAAACTGTGCATAATATGTTCTGACATCATAATGATGACGAATATGTGACTTTTGTGTGTAACGGTTCTATTGTTATATAGCTCCTGTACAACATTTATTAGTCAGGAAATTATACATGATCTACATAAGGCTTATACACTGTATAACTAAACAACTGATGAAAGCCTGTACAAGAGATTTTTATTAGTAAGACTGTGTGTGTGTGTATATATGTTTTAACTCATCACTGGTGCACTTAGAAATGATTCTATGGATATTTCAATACATTTATTTACTTTTATATGGGGATATCTCATTTCTTAACAGAATGTGACTTATCATGTTACTGCCCTAAGCCCTTCAATTATATTAAACTAATTTTTCCTCCATGGTGTGAGAGGCCTAAAGCACCTTGGCTTACCAGGCACATCCACATGTGCCATTTATAGGGGGAAAGGATCATTCAGTCGGTGCATGGTACCCAAATTCCTCACAATGTTAAGTGGCACTGATCCCAAACTAACAGAAATTCCACGAGAACATTTCTTCCCCATTGGGGACTTGAACCAGTGCACATCCTGTCGAGACACAATGCCTTATACTATTGGGTTAAGGCATGAGACTATCATCATCATCATCATAGTACATTCATGAATTTAGGCCATTTGTTGACCTGTTTCGGCCTCAAGAGAAACACCATCCAAAAGTCTTTTGAGTGGACGTCTGGTCTTCTTCTTCCTGCAGGTTGATATCTTAACATTTGTTTGGGTATCCTGTGATCTTCCATTCGATGAGCATGTTGCATCCATCTTGACTTATAATCAGAAATTTTATTTTCTAAAGGTTCCATGTGTAATTCTTCTAAGATGTCTTCATTTTTTTGTGATCTAGTAGTGTGTATCCTGCAGTCCTCCGAAGGTATCTCTTTTCAGCAGATCTAAGTCTCTGTATATCCTTCTGTTTCAACGTCCATACTTCACTACCATACAAAAGAGTTGGAAGAGCCAGTGTTTTATACACTTTTAGTCTTGAATGTTTTTGGACTAATTGTGGCTTGAAGAATTTATTAACCCTAAAATTCTTAAAAATTTAGATATGACTCTTAAATGAATTATGATAATTATGAGAATAAATTAAATTGTTCTTGTTCTTCTTCATTACATGTATCCAGCCGTAGCTGATGACACAAGTCCATTGCATACTTATGCTATAAGTTGCAATGGGTCTGCATTTGAACATGCAGCTTATGTGGGCATTCAAGGTGAGTGTCCACGAGGTTAAAAGAAAGAGATATAGGAAAGACAGAAATGAACCCTTCAGCCTCAAAAATACTCTAATACCATCAGGGTCGAAGAAAACAAGAGGTCAGGCAAGGGAGACTGGATAGAAAAGTTAAAGGAGGGATCTGGTACTAGAAAAGGAAGAAATACCAGATTGGATAAAGATAAAAGTAAGGAGCAAAATACAAGTAAATGGAAGCAATGTTTTGCTCAGCTTGGGCACTTTGCGGTCACCATCCACATATCCCCTAGAGGACCCCTGAGGGTAAATTAAATTGTTAAATGCACTAAAACTTGTTAAAAAACTTAAATATTTTTAGAACTTATTTTGAGAGATATTACTTCCTTTCCAATCTTATTTCTTTTCATTATTATTATTATTTTTTTTTTCCTTTTTACTTTAACAACATTCCTTTATAGAGGTTATGAACCTTTACCAATTATATAGACACAAGCATGAAGGAAGTCCATGATATGTTATCAATACAACAAATGCACTATCTCTGAAGGCCTTGCAAACTTAACAGAAACATTTACTGTAGATTTAAAAAAAATAGAATCACCGTTTATTTATTCCAAGAAAACATGAGATTTGCAAATTCTGAGGATTGAATGCGACACCTCACAGATTCCCTTATATTAGGTTATACTTATATCAGTTTTGCCTTTTACTAGTTGTTCCTTGATCAGTTTCAGATATATTATATAATTAATTTAATTAAAAAAAAATGTTTACAAACTGCATTGACACTTCATAACAATATCTTGACTATATAGTAATTTATATTTGAAGAGAAAAAATATACACCTAGACCAGGGTTTGAACCCAGGACCTTTAACTTTCTATGCCAATACTCGCAACTGAGCTACCTAGGTCTCCAATCTAAATGCAATTTTTTTCCTATAAGTAGTTAATTCCCAGGCACCAAATGCTAAGAACCGTTGCTCAGTTACACAAATGGCAGTTTCTATCTAAGAAGACTTTTTGTTGAGAATTTAAATATAACTTTATGAAGCCAATAGTGCTTCTTTCAAAGTTTTTATTATTGTTTTAATACTTCTCACTCAAGGACAAATTATATTTAAAGAGAAAAATATATGCGAAGACCGGGGTTTGAACTCAGGACTTTTGGCTTTGTATGCCAATGCCTTACCAACTGAACTACCTAGGCTTCCAATCTAAATGCAAATTTTTCTCTTACACATAGTTAATTCCCAAGTACCAAATGTTACAAACCATTGCTCGATAATGCATTTTAATTTATTCATTTAGAGAGTTTTGTTAAGTCGAACATTGCTGCCATCATGAGGGAGTGGTATTTACATTTTTTATTGATAAAAAGGACACATTCATTTTTTTTCTAAATATGACTGTGAATTTACAACTAGAAAAAGCTGAATAAACAAATTTTCTTATGGCCAGAAGTCCAGAATTTATTAAGTATTCCAAAAATGTATAAACCTTTTTTTTTTATATTTCTTGGTTTATACAATAATTGAATAGTTATCCCGAAAACATATCTAAGTCATAAACTGCTACTCATGACTGGACTAACTTCATCACCCATTTTGTTACATATAGATCACTATTAGCTTGAATGCCAAGTTTTAAAAATGAATAAAACAGATCTGGAAGAGAGCAGGGATAGTTTTACATTCACCATGCAGTGATATTCTCTGGATATATTACCAATTCACTGGAAACTCAATTTTCTGATCTCTTTTCGGGGCAACTACTGAATTTTGACTTGTAATGGTTTTATAATGTCTTGTACTAACTAAAAATTTAACCTATAGTGGAAATCTTTATATCTCTTAAAATACGTAAACTTAGGCAAAGTTTAAGTCCATACTTTTATGGTAAATCTTTATCTATTATGCAATTTAAATTCTGATAGTTTTTCAAGGAATGATTTTGTCATTTATTATTAAGCACAGTTAAATAAATTAAACTCTTAACTACCCATAAACTATGCTATTTCAAATTACTTTCTTCTAAACCACTAGATTGTGTGAAGAAATACAAGTGTTTTGAGAGTTTGTCATCTAGTTGTTCCTTGAGACTTCCTTATATTTACTGTTCTCCAGATATATTTAATTGCACACAAGAGTGTACTCGGCACCAAACAGTGAAAATATAGATACAGTGTTGTTACAAGTTTGCTTTTTTTTTTACCTTGTGCAAGTTTAACTATGTACTAATATTTTATAAGCACTGATTTGTAACCCTTGTAAATTTGTATATTGGAACATTATTGCTAATAAATAACTTTTGAAAAATGGAATAACCTCTTCTTCTTTTCCCAAAGTTGCTACAACTTCGAATCATGAATGTTTTGGCCATCTCAACAATTAGGTAAAGTGATCCCACCTCAAACCTTGGGAGGCTCTGAGGATGATGGAGTATTAAAGCTCCCACCATTTTATACAATCGGTATGAGATTTCAGCCAGGATGTCAGACCGGTGTGATGGCCAAATTTATCCTCAGAACATGTATTTGGTACTCATTTCCACTATATGCTGAGTTGACCCCAGGGCCATTGTGCTGCTGGGGGGTGGGGGGAGGTTAAGCCAGTTTAAAAATCATGACCCGCACTGCAACTCAACTCTTTACCTTGTGGCTGTAGTGTATTGCCTTAATCAACATCTCAGCAATTATTTTCTGCAATTTTCTATATTTGTGCTGGTACTCAACCAGTTTTGATTTTCATGTTTTGCAAATATTTTTTATTTCATCTTTTTTTTTCCCCCTAGATATGTTATTGGAATTGGCTTCCATTTGTATAATTTCTTTTCTAATTTATCATTTGGCATTCTAAAATACCTTTTTGCATTTTGTTGTACTTACCAGCAATGGTGACGATTATTGAAAGTTCAACTTCCTACATTTCGGGGTTGCCAACCTAAGTAACTGTACTGTAATATTACATTTACACCCACGTGTGGAAAGTAAAACCACTGCCCTCTATGTATACTATGTACATTGTATATACAAAAAATATCCAAAAGATAGTGTTAATATACATTATACAAAACAAATCATTGCATATTAAATGAACTGAACTTTATTTGAAACAATATAAAACAATAAATACGTACTTGCGGCCATGTTATCAATAATTGTTCCCAACGCCTCCTGTTGTTTCAACTAATAAACATTGCCCACACAGTTAATGTTAGTCAGTCGTTTATAATGAATGCAAATATTTCCAACAAAGATATTATTATTTTACTGTTATTTACTATTTTGAAAACACCATCGCGCAAAAAATAATGTACAATGCACGTAGGTGATGTGTTTTACAGAATCTCAGAAATTAAAAACCTCACTACTGCTCAGTTTTTAAACATTTTTTTCTCGATTTTGTAAAGACCACTTCCTAACCTTGCATTGTAATATACTATTTTGGGATTCTTGGCTGTGTCTTGCAGTGTTGTTCTCTCAATGTTTCATCACCTACTGTGGGTGACATCTCACGAGATATTGCTTGTGTAAATTTTCGTAGTAAGCTACTAACTAGTTGTTAACTTGTGATTTTATCATAACTATGTATCTTAGTAAATATTTTCTAATTGGTTGATTAATTAATTAATGAATTAATATATTCTATTAATATGCCTGAACAAACTTATCTATGTACTTTAATACTTACTTACTTACTTACTTACTCACTGGCACTATCGAACCCGTAGGTTCATGGCCGCACGGACATAAGCTCTCCATACATCCCTATCCTGAGCTAATGCTTTCCAATCATTCCCTGTATAATCTACTTCCCTCAAATCATAGTTAATGTTGTTCTCCCACCTCATTCTTGGTCTACCAACTGGGCGTTTTCCTTCTGGCTTTCCTACAAGAAGTTTCCATGCACGTCTTTCATTCCCCATATGCGCAACATGTCCTGCCCATCGCAGTCTACGGGACTTAACTGTTCTTATTATATCTGGCTTCCTATAAAGACCATGTAGTTCATTGTTATGCAGTCTTCTCCATTCACCTGTCTGTTCATCTCTCTTTGGTCCAAAAATTTTCCTAAGAACTTTATTCTCAAATACTCGTAATCTCCTTTCCTCCCTTAAAGTAAGAGTCCATGTTTCGCACCCATATAATATAACTGGTAGAATAATAGTTTTATATATTTTCAGCTTAACGTTTTTTGAAAGGAGTTGGGACATCAAAAGTCTCTGCAATGCATAATAGCGTGCATTTCCAGAATTGAGCCTATGTTTAATTTCTTTGTGCATCTCATTTCTATTTGTGATTATTGTTCCTAGGTATTTGAATTCAGCCAATTCCTCAAAATTTCCCTCATTTGTCGTTAGCTGTCCATTTGCATTATATAATGTATTTCTACGTGTGACCATATATTTAATTTTACTGATATTTACTTCCAGTCCTAATTTCTTAGTGTTACTCAATAGTGTGTGCGTGTTGGCCTTTAGTATCTCCTCGCTATCGGCCAGTAGTACTACATCATCAGCATAAACTAACAGCTTATTAATACCATTCAGTTGTACTAGCTAATACCCGGCATGTGCTGCTATGCCTAAATAAATGAAATATAAAGGTTAATTAAATAGTATGGTATCCACTGCGATGAACCAAACATGGCAGTTGTTAATGTTTAATTTAGAATTTCAGGTAAATCCCAACTTCTGTCAGATTTCACTAATTTATTGATAATGTCTACCTCGGTTTATTTTAATAGGACATAGTGAGTTCCATTGTAAAACATAAAAAATTACGTCCACTAGAGCAAATTTCAAATTTTAGTTTCAGGTGAACTCTTACGTCTAATGGTTTAGAACATAACATATAGTGGCTAAACAATCTCTATACCTGAAAACCTGTATGTACAAATTTTCATGAAGATCAGTTGAATGGGTTAGCAGTCTATAAAGCACAAACATACACAGGCTGAATTTTTATATATAAAGATTTAGGCCAGTATTCAAGAACCAAGGTACTTGCACCTCATGTGAACAAACATATATAGCACGTACCAACAGACGAATTTCCTGCTGAATACAAGAACATAAGGCAGCAATAAATCGTCAAGAACCTACTTCAACTCTGGTGCAACATATGAAACAGAGGGGTCACAAGATCGACCTCACAGGATCTAGAACGTTGGCTAAAATAGATAATGAAAAATCAAGAATCTACAGAGAAGCAATAAAGATTGAGAAGAGGCCACATTCTGTGAACATTCGAGATGATCCCCAAAGATTACCATCTACATGGAAAACTGCTCTCGCTGCCCACCATGTCATCCGCAGAACAGAGTAGAAGATATGAAGAAAACCACGGTTGGGCAACATGGAGTGTGGTCGATGCTTGGATGGGTGTACAGCTTCTGAAACGGACCACAGTGAAAACTGATGGTATTTAACTGTATAAGACCTAAACCTTGGATGGGTGTACGGCTTCAGAAACGGACCACAGCGAAAACTCGATGTGTTAAAACCTAAACCTTGGATGGGTGTACAGCTTCTCAAACGGACCACAGTGAAAACTCAACATGTTTGATTATATAAGATCTAAATCTGTGACTCCAACCTATCATTCCTTGATAATGGCATGTGGGATCATGCTGAAATGTCGGAATCAGTGGCCAGAGGCCGACTTTGAATCCATGATGCGGAAAACTCAAGAAAATTTTCTTTTATATATATATATATATATATATATATATATATATATATATATTTATTAATTCATGTTAATTACTAAGATTGGTTGGAGAAAAACCCTCAGTGACGAGGAAAATTCTCAAAATGACTGAATGAATATTTAAATGAATTACCTATTGTTGATATATTTTCATTCAAATTTTAACTCGGATAATCCTGAATTTTATATATGAAGAGTTTATTTTCAAAATCTCTCATCCATTTTTATAAATTAGTGAGAAATTATCTAAGGTTGCTATTGCTGTAAACAGGAGTCAATTTGATTACACAAGTTATAGTGATTTAGCACATGTTCGTAGTGATTTTAAGATTGTTCTCAGGCCAAATGGTTATTTTGCATCATAGAATAATCTAAGGAGAATGCACATATATTAAAGTCAGTTTAGATGCAAGGAAAACAAGAAACATTTTGGAAATAAGCTCCTCATATTATTAAGAGCATAGTTTTGTTTTCAACAATGGAGAAGAACTAAAACCTAGTATTGAATACACTTATTTGGGTACAAGATTAGACCATTCAGGTGCAAACAAAGTGGAAATTAAAAATAGAATCACTTTAAACTCTGTTTGGTGAAGCAAAAATATTACAAGAAATATAAAATTGGAAATATATCAAACCATAGTGCAGGGCGTTTTAACATATAGTGCTGATGTTTGGTAAATTCCTAACAGGGAAATGAAAAGAATTTTATTAATTAAATAAAAATAAAACATAGTTTTATTTGATTTTCATATTTATTATATAATTCAGTGACAGCTGTTTCGGTACACTGTACCTTCTTCAGACATGTTAACAAATTATGAATTGTGTTCCAACTGATCTAAGCAACAATACAACAATATTTATTTAAATTTTTTAATTTAACAAAGAATTTTAAGTACAAAAGTGGGTGTTTTAAGATTAGCTAGAAAATTTAGAATGGCTAGATTACAAAATAAAGAAATTAAGGAAATTATGAGTGTGCAAGAGAAGCTGGACATCATAGAAAAGAAAAGATTTCAGTGGTATGGCCATGTCAAAAGAATGCCAAAGCAAAGATTGCCTAAACTTATGAAATTAATCCCAATGGAAAGGAACAGGACCAAAGAAAACCTGGATAGAGGGTGTACAAGAAGTTATGATTGACAGAGGATTGGAGGAAGATCAATGGATGAACAGAGAGGAATGGCATTTGGTTTCTGGAAGACGGTGGTAGCTGTCATAATACCGGATGATGATAATGATAAGTTTTCTTTTCCCCATTTTTCGCTGTGGTATCAAGGTAGCATGCTGACTTGTCACGCAGCAGGCCCAGGTTCGATCCCTGGTTGGGACAAGTTTCCTGGGTGAGATTTTTTTTTCGGGTTTTACCTCACTTTTAGGGCAAATGTCAGGAAACTTTAAGGCCCAAATGGTCCTTGTACATCATATGGCCACCATTATCATCAGCAGTCATATTTGCCTTAGATTAAGTTTAGGATTAAGGACTCTCCTGGCACACCACAATCATCATCACCCATCATATCATTGGGACAGCCATAACCCTGCCTTCCATATTCCCCAACCTCAGAAGTGGGTTACAATTATGCCAATGCCAGGAGAGAACACCAGAAATGTTGAAATGACAACCTGGGGCATTGAATTAGAAAAATATTTAATCAAAAACATAATGATAGGTCTACAATAACTTTTATCTCCATTAATACATTTTTTTTAAATGTCTGGTCTATATTTTGACACCAAAATAATTCAAGAATTCATTATTTTTATGCAACTACTGAAACCCTGTTTTACTAAACATCTATTGTTTTGTCACCGCAAAGATTTGAAAATGCACATCTGTTTTAAAACGTCGGCAGCCTTATGCAATTTTGCCGTCAATCAAGATTGATAGTTTGTTCTCAAGGGTAGGTGGTACAGTGGTTTGGGTAAAATATTTTTTAAAAATTTTGTTAGTAATATTTTATAATATAATATACCCCATTTATACCAAAACAGCTAATGATATCAAAATGCTATTTAAATACCACATGACAGTAGGTGATACATCCTTTTCAACTGCAATACATTATTCAGGGGTTATATCTGTAATTTTGAAAGTTCCCGCTCTAATAGGGATATTTTTTTTGCTGTTGAGAAATTTGTGCATTTCTCAGCTTTCAGGTTGTGCATACAGCATTTCATTTGTTTCTTTCTCAGCTTTCTGTTTCTTTTAAACCGGTATTTTACGTGTAATGCATATTAAAGTGAAGAAAATGCCATGGCAAAAGTCGTAAAGGCTGAAAAGTAGGTCCTGGAAGAAGAAAAGTGAAAACTGTAAATATTTCGCATAATTGTAGTGTAAATAATATAGATATTAGGTTAGGTGAGACTCCTAAAGTATCTACCCTTCCAAGTTCTCTAAGAAGAGGTGTTTCCCAATGATAATGAAGCAGCAATAGTGTATATAGTAAAAATGTGACTTTTGGTTACAAAACAATATGTGGATTTTAGTTATTTTACATCTACTCTCATATGCAATTAGTAATTTTGCTTGTGTTTACATTGTAATGCCAGCACTGATATGTTTTAAAAAAATGATAGTTAGGAAAAGGTTTGATTCAGAACTAATGTTAGAATGTGCAAATTGTGAGACAAAACATGTATTTTGTACCTCTGAAAAGACCAAGCATGGTTTTGAAATTAACTTGAGAGAATCTTCATGGCGCAAATTCAACAAATCTCATATTACTGATAATACCTACACCCACAAACATTCTTTACCATTAGCAGTAGGAAATTTAATAAAGTCTGTTTATAAAAGACTAAGAGAGAAAGACCTGAGCAAGTGTTTATGGGCTGACTCAGAATCCAAATGAATCATTCAATCATGTCATATGGACTAGAATTCCAAAAAAGTGTTTTTGTAGGTTATGATACTCTAAGCGTAGGAGTATATGATGCAGTCATTACATTCAGTGAGGGTTGTGTGAAAGTCTTGCAACAACTGGAACTCGATCCAGGATGAACAAACTAAAATATTTTCAAAAAATTGATGAACTAAGAGTGAAGAATTCTGAAGCGGAAGCTCGAAACATCTCCAAGGAGGCCAGGAAGACTTGGAGAAACAAGAAAAAGGCTAGAGAAGATGATGCTGATCCAGAATATGGAGCTGGAATGCGCTGAGGTACACTTGTTTATATTTATTTATTTTACCGTACATTTGCTTTTTCAGTGTTGAGATACATGTTACTCAGAAACTATTGGTCCTAGGTACATGACATTTTTACTAGTTATATGTAAAGTGTATTGTACTTTTATATTCATCATATTACACAATTTGGAAAAAGTCCAGTATTTGGCGCACGCAAATTCTTCTAAGTTCCACAGAATCGCAGTGCACATGCATGAGTTGCGGGAGTTCCTGTAATGGTTAATCTAGCTTCCGGTAGATGACTCTGCAGTCGGCATTACCAACTTTGGGAATAAATTCTGAAATGCTAACTAAAAATGGACGTTAACTAACTTGACATTTCCTAACCAAAGAAAACAATTTACCTGCATATTATTTATTCCCAAATGCTAAAAAAAATAGACGTAAACCAACTTCCCATTTCCTAACCTAACAAAACAATTTACATGCGTATTATTTAATAAACTATAAATTAATTTTACACTAACACTAAATATGGTTTGAAATTATTTTCAAATGTTGGTAACTCCGATTTGAGAGCCACCTAGTGGATGTTACATGAAGCATTTCTGCGTCTCTAGAACCCAATGCACAAATTTTGCATAATTTATAAATATTTAAAAATCGTAAGAAATGTTTATAAAATGGTTCCAAAATGTTTAAAATTGTACGAAACATTATTATAAATGGTTGAAAAGTGTTTAGTACATGAGTGGCATAAGAATGTAAGTGTAAAATTGTGTGTGCCAATTAATGGACCACAGCCCACAATTTAAATATTTTATATAAATAAATTGAAAGTAAAAAAGTTGAAAATTCTATATGCAAATAAAAAAAATTTAAAATTTTTCTGGAAAGAAATTCAAAGCTACAAAAAGCATTAAATGCATAAATCATATGCAGTTATATGGATACTAGGGGAAAAACTGCACTTAAACTAGCGTGAAATATTTTCAAAGTTCTATAGAACAACAGTGCGCATGCACCAGAGTTTATAGAGCCGGCGATAGCCCACAATCGAACCACATATCGATTATCATCCTCAATTACTATCCGTCGCTATGAAATTTAAATGACCAATATTTGCAATAAATTCCCAAATCTATGTTAAAAAATATATTAATGATATTAAAATTACCAAACGTTTATTAAAAATGGGTGTACACTTACTTATCACTCCCTAGCACTGATCCAACCAGCGATAACCCAAAACAGCGATAGAAAAATCATAGACTAAGTAATATACTCTGTGGAGAAAATAGCAGTTAGCATCACAATATTGTCTAACAGTGTCATAATATTGTGATTTGCATATTTAAATAAATACTTAAAAATTGTCTAATAATGTTATAAAAATTGTTTGAAAAAGTTAAAAATATTAAAGAATGTTAGTAAATATAGAAGAAGAGCTATAGTTTACAACAATATAAGTGAAAAATCAAGCGCTAGTAGAAGTGCAGTTGAGCCCATACCAAGTTTCACAAGACTAGGTCTCATACTTTTCTAGTAATATGTATCTAAATATAGCTAAAATAATATTGCAGAGAAAGGATGTTCCACCTCCCCTTTAAAGTAGAGAGTATATTATGTGCCGTAAAATATGCTGAATTGCATTTAAACTTGAATTTTGTAGAGAATGTTAGCATTAATTTTGAGTCAATACCGTACTAGTAAAATTCATATCAAATTCAGTTGAGGTGAAGTCATATGATGAAAGTTAAAAATTAAATTGTACCTGTTGGTAGGTGCCGTCGTCCACAACTTTGTTAATATATTGTATATAAAATTAACTGGAGCGCTTTCGGAAATTACCTTCCATCTTCTGCAGGTTGAGTTTCCGCTACTTGTTGTTGTGTACGGTGATGTATACTCCAACTGTTTGTAGTAGCAACTAACTTGTTTTTGACGATCTCGTATAATGGGTTTGAGAAGTGAGGTGTTGTTTGTTTCCTTTATAATTTCAAGGTCTTCAAATATATTTATCCTAGCTGGAATGTTTTCTCGGTGGATTATCGTGAGAGTGTTTTCAATTGTGTTCATTCGATGATCTGCGTTAATGAGATGTTTAGCATAGCTTGATTTATCACTGCTGTAAATAGTAGATGGAAATAATGAATCCAGATGGCCGAGGTTGATTTTCAGTACAACCAGGTGGGAAAAAATAAAGAGACAAACAAGTAGGAGGTTCTCACAAGGGAACTGCCAGACATTGCATGCCGAAACCTACCTTGAAATTTCTCTCAGAGAAGCGTTGTGATGTGCCAAGGCCATGTCTAAAAATGCCTGCATGAGTTAAGAGCAGAGTGAAGTAAGGCGGGAAGCGAGGGTTATCTTAGTCTGCCAATACAGGAGTTGTATTACTTCTATATAGTGTAAATGATAGATTTGGTAATGGATTTTAGTATTTAGACATTGAAATAGAAGGATATACAGAGACTTAGATTTGCTGAAATGAGATACCTTCGGAGGACTGCAGGATACGGGATAATCCATATCAAATTGGACAGTAAAAAATCTTGCAATTTATTTTTTTAATTTTATGTATCCCTAAATATAGTGAATACATTTATAAACGTATTAATATCGAAATATAATTTTTATAATTTGTAGGTTCATAGTTATGAGGATCTAAAATTATCGTAAATATGATAAACTAAAACGCTTACTAATTAATATTGCTGAAACAGTAAACAGCAAAACTAAGATCCTGGCCAGGATCATCAGGACATAAAAAAAAGTGTCCGTGTATCTATGTAACGGAATCTTTCAACACGATTTTCACTTAGAAACATTGGATTGACTTGAAGCTTTGTATACTTGTAAAGGACCAATGACAATACAATAATTTCATAAATGTTTTATAAAATCCTGGCCAGAATCATCAGAAAATCGAAAAAATAAAAACCGATATAATAGGTTGCGAACTTAGCAACTTTTTAGTCAATTGTTATAAGAGCTCAGTTGGTAGAGCGGTAGACTGCAGTGGTATATAATTTCAACTAATCCATAGGTCGCTGGTTCAAATCTGGCCTGGAGGATTTTTTTTAGAAGGGTATTACTTTTAGCTCGTACTAACAATAGTATCGAATTTAAAGATATTTACATTTTTATCTTAATCTGTAAAATATTAAAACTAAAAAAAACAACAAATAAATAATAGTTTAAAAAAATTAAAACAACATGCTTTATTAGAAAACTGAACTAAAAAATGAAAAATAATTTTAATTTACACAACACGCTTGGGATAAAATTAAAGTGGTCAACAAAAAATAAAAGCCATTTTGAACACATTTAGAATAAAACTATAGTTATATACAAAAAATAATAATTTTACCATCAAAAGCGTGGGGTGCTTTTTATTGTTTTTACATTTTTTCTTAGGGACTTTAGTTTTACCAATATCTGTTTCATTATCAAATATATTAATTGATATAGAGCACCCCACGCCTTTGATGGTAAAATTATTTTTTTTGTAGATAACTCTAGTTTTATTCTAGATGTGTTGGAGATGATTTTTTTTGTTGACCACTTTAATTTATCCCAAGTGTGTTGGAAATTAAAATTATTTTTCATTTTTTAGTTCGGTTTTCTAATAAAGCGTGTTGTTTTAGTTTTTGAAAACAATTATCTATTTATTCTATTTTCGTTAAAACCTGGCGGATCAAAGAACAGCTGTTTTACTTCGCAACCAAGGTCGCGCGCGTAGTTCTTATTGAAACAGCTGACCCGCGTCATCAGCGAATTTTTCAACTCTCATTAAAACTAGTAGATTATTTAAATCATTAGAAAAGTTGTATTTTTCTGCTTATGTGAACACGTTATTGCTTTTTCTTCCGCTACTTATATATAAACGATTCATTCTTGATAGCTTTTAAGTGTGGATTGTCCGCACGTTGTAAATTCTATCCTCCAAAAAATGACTGAATACACTTATTAATGCATAGTTTCACTCTACATAACGTTATAAAATTTCTTTCATAATATATATATATATATATATATATATATATATATATATATTTTAGTGCACCATTTTAAGTGTCACATATACCAATAGAGTCCACCGCTGTGGTCTCGAGGTAGCGTGCTGCCTTGTCACGCAGCGGGCCCGGGTTCGATCCCCGGTCGGGGCAGTTTTTCTGGGTGAGGTTTTTATCGGGGTTTTTCCTCACCTGTAAGACAAATGTCAGGAAAACTTTAAGGCCCAAACGGTCCCCGAAATCATATGGCCACCATCATCATCATCATCATCATCCTTCACCGGTGTGGAAAGCAACGGGAATCTACCTACAATTCCCTAGTAAAGCTGTAAGAATAGCATGAAAATGCCATGACTGCAGTGAAGGACCTGCCTTCGGGCAGAATTACTATGCATGGATATACCAATAGTTTAACTTATATCGTGCATTTTAATATCATCTTAGATATGTCATGAGTAGGGGATGCAAGATCAGTAAGTGATGCCAAGCCAACAAAATATATTTATATCTCTTAAATATTACTTGTAATAGCATGAAAATTGTTATAAATTATTATCGATAGCTTATCATTCCTTGCAATATTCAACATCAGACGTTAGTGTAGTGTACAAGTACAGAATATTACAACACATTACTAACTACTCTCTTGAAAATACTTTTTAATACGCATATAAGGTTGAATTTGTACGTGCTTAGTAATTTAAATTAAACTATACATTAGCCAAAAACAGCACAGAATTAACCACCTACTGGAGATATCAATAAAGATTGTTACATTTTACGACGCTCACTAACATGTGAGGTCATTATGTAACAATTTATTTCAAGCGCGAGGTTCTTCTTCGTAAATCTACGACACGAGACTCACGGATTTCCTTCCCTTTGAGGTAAAGCTACATACAGAATTACCGCCTTTAAAATTCCATCGATTCCTAACGAGTTTGAACCCGCGAACCTCGGAATCGGTGGCATGCAGAGTAACTACTAGTCCACGATGATGATGTAATAATAGTAATAATGACAATAAAAATAATGTAATGATGATAATAACAATAAAACATGTTTGGAAGTGCACAAAGGACCATTATCAAGTAGTTCCGTCATTGTTTGTACGAGCGAGCGATCTTTACTCACGTGAAAGGTATTGCGGGCAGTCTACACACAGGAGATTTTAGGGAAAATAATTATTTTTGGTAGTTTTCTTTCATCCCTCCACTTTAATACTAATTACAAACAATTAACTGGTCATCAGATAATAATCTGGTATTTTTTGATTTGATAAAATTTTTGGTGGGAAAGGTCAATTGCATATTAATTGCATTTACGCCCTTCAGAAAAACGTAAATATTAGCATGCTAATTTTCAAGCGATAGAACATAAAATCATCTATAATGTGACTATATTCTCAAGTTGAGAAATTTATTTTATAAAATAGACTTTTTAAAACAATACGATAATTTGACAGCTCTATTACTCTTTAATTATATCAAACGAAGACCTGCAAATCGGTTCAGATATTCAGTATATCATAAAGTTTCACTGTAAAAAAAAGTTGTAAACTTTTAAAGATGTGAGTTCAATTTTCACAATTTGTTTGCCTGTTTCGTATGGAATGTCCCATACACGCTACTAGATCATGTTCCATACACACTACTAGATCACAAAAAAAAAAGACATCTTAGAAGAATTACACATGGAACCTTTAGAAAACAGAATTTCTGATTATAAGTCAAGATGGATGCAACATGTTCATCGAATGGAAGATCACAGGATACCCAAACAAATGTTAAGATATCAACCTGCAGGAAAAAGAGCAGGACGTCCACTCAAAATACTTTTGGATGGTGTTTCTCTTGAGGCCGAAACAGGTCAACAAATGGCCTAAATTCGTGAATGTACTATGATGGTGATTATTATTTTAGTATCTTGCGGTTAAAAACGGCAGATTTTTTTTTGGGCATGGCCTTTGTGCCTTTGTACATCGCAACACTTTTTGGATGGAATTTCAAGGTAGATTTGGACATGCAATTGGTGACAGTTCCCATGTCAGATTGGTATAGACAGATTGGTACCTTATTTGTGAAGACAAGAAGTTCCCAACGTTGTCGAGTATCGATTCCGCACTTGCAAGAGTCAGGCATGCTATCACCTGAGTTAAGTGTTATGTAAAAATATTTTTTTATGACAACTTGACCTTATTTTTACACGCTTTATATTAGCTTGACCTGTATCTGTCTAGCTATGTAACGGAATCTTTGAACACGATTTTCACACACTTAAAAACATTGGACCGACTTGAAACTTTGTATACTTGCGAAGGATCAATGTCAATACAATAATTTCATAAATGTTTTCTAAAATCCTGGCCAGAATTATCAGGAAATCAAAAAAATAAAAACCGATATAATAGGTTGCGGACTTACCGACTTTTTAGTCAGTCGTTGAAAGAGCTCAGTTGGTAGAGCGGTGGACTGTAGTGGTATATAATTTCAGTAATCCATAGGTCGCTGGTTCAAATCCGGCCCGGAGGATTTTTTTGGAAGAGTATTAAGCAATTAAAATTTCAAGGTATTCCGGTTTATGACAATTAAATTAAAAATAAAAAAAATAATAGTTTTAAAAAACTAAAACAACACGCTTTATTAGAAAACCAAACTAAAAAATAAATAATGGTTTAAAAAAACTAAACACGCTTTATTAGAAAACTGAACTAAAAAAATGAAAAATAATTTTAATTTCCAACACGCTTGAGATGAAATTAAAGTGGTCAACAAAAAAATCATCTCCAACACATCTAGAATAAAACTAGAGTTATCTACAAAAAATAATAATTTTGCCATCAAAAGCGTGGGGTGCTTTGTATGGTTTTTACGTTTTATTGTTAGAGACTTTACTTTTACAAATATCTGTTTATTATCAAATATATTAATTTATATATAGAGCACCCCACACTTTTGATGGTATTTTTTTTTGTAGATAACTCTAGTTTTATTCTAGGTGTGTTGGAGATGATTTTTTTGTTGACCACTTTAATCTTATCCCAATCGTGTTGAAAATTAACATTATTTTTCATTTTTTAGTTCGGTTTGTAATAAAGCGCATTGTTTCAGTTTTTTAATTATTACTTACTTACTCACTGGCACTATCGAACCCGTAGGTTCATGGCCGCACGGACATAAGCTCTCCATACATCCCTATCCTGAGCTAATGCTTTCAAAGTCCTAACATTCCATGTTCCTAGAAACATGTCCCTGGCATGGGTTCCCTGAAGTAGTTCCCGCCCGGAGAACCGAATGGGGGACTATTTGACCTCCGGAAAATTTTACCCCAGTTGAACCCATGTCCGCATTTCTTGACGGTTCTATTTTTACGGTTAAAGATCGTCACTCTTTCGACCAAGGTACTTTTTTCGTCTGGCTTATCACCTTCGACCAGTCCGGCATGGGTAACCCTATCGGCAGCAATACTACCGCCGGCATAGCTCTCAGGATCATTTAAGCACGCAAGCCACTCCACCACGACAAGGTAAAGATACCATGGAGGGAGTTTTTTAACTATTATTTTTAAAAAAGAAAAATGTATAAATATGAACTTCCTGTGTTCAAAATGTGACGGTATTAGAAGCAAGTAATATCCTCATTTTTTTTTAAGCTGGTGCATGACCTTACATCATTACTCATTTGTTATACGTTTATGCGACTAGCTGTACTTTTTCGCTTGCGCAGTAGTGGTGAAATAATCATATCATGGCCAAGGTTGCCATGTCATTTGTTCTGTAGTGCTCTTCCACGTCATTTTGGTGTTGCTTCTATTGCACAAAATGAAACAGGAATTCACAATGCGACGCTTTTGTATCATATTCCGAAAAATAAGAAAGAAGCCAATAAATAAATAAAAAAAGCGTTTATCATTTAAACCAGTTACTTTAGCGCAGGCATGGGGAACTGGGGCTCCGGGAGCTCATAACAAATCCTCTCCGCCAATACCCATTCCACTCATTTGTACTTGCACTGCAGACGCAGGTATTACCCGTTCAAGGAGTAAGTGCAGTTGTTGACGGAGGACACTACAGTCGTGTTTATGCAGGAATAGACCACGTGACGCTGCTATCCATGAGTGCAGAGGGGGACGGGACGTGAGACGCTGACAGTGAACACTGCCTTAGATGACGTCACGTGTAGCAACAAAGAAAACTTCGTAATTCTTCCGCCTGCAGAGATATTTTGAACGACTAAAAATACACAGTGATTGACAATACGCAGTGTGAGTCAGTGGCGTACAATTCAGCGAGAGCATGGCAAATTCTAAACACCGATATCATTTTAATACCCACTGGGAAAATTATTATTTTTGTATTCAGAATGGCACGGAAGTTGTTTGTGGCAGGGAAGGCTTGGAACTATGCAGGTTGTTGTCAATAGACTCGTATCCCAACATGAGAGATTTTGCAGGCCACATTCTCGCAATGTTTGGTTCGACTTATACATGCGAACAATTATTTTCGATGTTGAACCGTACCAAATCTAAAATACGCTCCAGAATAAACGATGACACCCTAGTCTCAGTATTACGCATCTCTAAGAGTACTATCCAGCCTGACATAGACAAATTAGTGTCAAGAAAAAGGCATCAGCGATCCTCTACGCGCTCTTCAAACGTTACACGTAATGTACGTAAGAATGGAAGGGATTAGTACAGCTCGAGACCAAGCTCTGTGTGTTTGCGGGGAGAAGTGTGGGGAGTGGGAGGAGATACACTTCTATGCTTCTCATAGTACTAACAGCTGAGACAGCAAATTCCTTTGACACACGGAGCTGGGTCCCGAGCAGTATATATGTTTCAGGTTATAAGGGTGTACCACCACTGATACTGCATGATATGCGAGTCGGCAATAACAGTTGCGAGTTCAATGAAGGGTGGAATGAGGAAGGATGTCATACTACCCCTCATTCGGCAGTTCCCCATGCCTGCTTTAGCGTATTAAAACAAATCGGCTAAATTGAGCAATACCCATTATGAACCGCCAAATATAAAGCACCTTACTCCTTTTCGATATTTATCTTTAGCATTTATTTTTATTAGAAATAATTTCGTGGATCAGTAGTTGAAAATTACTGAACTGTATTGCAACAAAAACCATTCATCATATACCGTATATCAATCCATAATAATTCTGCCCGAGGGCAGGTCCTTCACCGCAATCATAGCATTTTCATGTTATGCTTGCAGCTCTACTAGGGAATTATAGGTGTGGTAGCTTCCCGTTGCTTTCCACACCGGTGAAGGATGATGATGGCCATATGATTTCGGGGACCGTTTGAGCCTTAAAGTTTTCCTCACATTTGTCTTACAGGTGAGAAAAAACCCCGATAAAAACCTCACCCAGAAAAACTGCCCCGACCGGGGATCGAACCCGGGCCCGCTGCGTGACAAGGCAGCACGCTACCTCGAGACATCAGCGGTGGACATATACCGTATATAGGCCTATATATATATAAACATAACAATGCTAAAAAGGCCTTCGTCAAGGTTGTAGCATATCACCAACATTATTTAAGATATTTATACATAAAGCGCTGTCAAACTGGAGCAAAAAATGTTCAGGAATGGGAGTACCAATTGGAGATGGATCAAAAGATACAATATATACACTGTTATTTGCGGATGACCAGATAATAATTGCTCTAGAATATGAAGGCATGGAGTTTATGTTCAGAAAATTATTGGACGAATACGGTAACTGGGGTTTGAAAATAAATTTAGAAAAAAAAAACATTTTATATGGGATGTGGAGCCGAAACCGAAGATTTTATATCAGAAGATGAAAAGGGGTATATTAGAGGATGTGAAGAATTTGAGTATCTGAGAGTAAAATTAGATAAAGAGGATAAACAAGAAAGTGATATTAAGAACATAAGCAATAACAGCAATGATGAATGGAGTCTTATGGAACAGACATATAACCAGGAAAAATAAGTTACAAATGTATAATTCAATAGTGAGAATTACTGTCACATATGGAGCTGAAGTTTGGATGTTCAAAATTAGACAAAATAAGAAATATTGTCATAAGAGAAAAAATGAATATTGGTTATTCAATAGTAGATTATATACGGTATAAGCAATTAAATTGGTATGGGCACGTACGACGAATGCAAGAAGAAAGATTACCCAGGAAAACATTGGAATGGTGTCCACCTGGAAGAAGGAAGACCTCGAAACTCGTGGATGCAGGAAATAAGAACTGGAATGAGAGCAAGAGGACTGGAGGACATGGATTGGATGGAGAGAGACGAGTGGAGAAGAAAAATAAAACTTTAGGCACAGAAAGATGTTAAACATTAAAATTCTGTATATAAATAAATATATATATATATATATATATATATATATGTGTGTGTGTGTGTGTGTGTGTTTATATCGTTAAAGTTTATCGCTGTGGTCTCGAGGTATCACCTTGTCACGCAGCGGGCCCGGGTTCGATTCCCGATCGGGACGAGCTTCCTGGGCGAGTTTTTTTTTCCGGGGGCCAGCTCCTCGTCTTATGGAAAAAAATGAACTATGCTAAAAGAAAGAAACATTGTCAACAGGAGAAATAATAATAATAATAATAATAATAATAATAATAATAATAATAATAATAATGATAATAATAATAATAGTAAAGTAAAGTAAAAGTAAAGTGATCCCACAACAGACCCGGAGGCCCTTGGGGTAGTAGGAGGTTAAGGCTCCCACTTTTTCTAGACAATCGGCACTTTATGTCAGCCGGGTTGTCAGCCCTGCGTGACGGCCGCCTTTACCCCCAGAACAAGCGTCTGGTACTCATTTCCGTTAGAGGCTGAGTCGACCCCAGGGCCATAGTGCCGCCAGAGGGTTTGGGTCAGTTTAAAAATCCTGACCCCAACGGGACTTGAACCCTGGACCCTCCGGCTTGTAGCTCAGTGCCTTAGCCACTACGCTACGGCGTGCCCCCAATAATAATAATAATAATAATAATAATAATAATAATAATAATAATAATAATAATAATAATAATAATAATAATAATAATAGTTTTACTGGTATTTAATACGGAGTCCTATGATACGTGTAGCACTGCCCTCCTAGCCCCATTATAGTTGGCGCCTATGAATAAGATAAAATAATATTAAATGCCAACATATCTCTTGAAGTTACTAGTGTCTTCTGAAAGAACTATATTCTTTTTCTAATTTATTTTTAAGTGACAGTTATATTCAATGCATAGAAGTATCCAATTAAAAATTCATGGCGCGACAGGCCTAGAAGGTTCTTGGCTTACCAGCCGGTTGCTGGCCTCACATCCACATGTTAATCACAGAGATGGACGATCATCCAATCAGTGTAGGATGACATGTAATCAACATATCGGGTTCCCAGCCGTTGTAGCTACTTTCTCAAATTGGAACCTCTATTTATTGTAGCCATCCAAATTCCTCACGATTCTTGGTGGACACCAGTTTCATACTGTCGAAATTCCATGAGAAAATATCTTCCCCCCGAATCAGCGCAAGTTCCGAGAGCTCTGCATCAAAAGCATCATGCTTTAAACGGCTCGACTACGTCGTGGGATTAATTACACTGGACAACAAATTTTAACTTTTTGTTAGTTACGGAAATGAAATGACCAGATTTCTATGTATTTTTTTTATGCTGAACACGAAAATGGCAATGAAATTGCCAGCAGTGGTCCAGTTTTTTCATAATTTTGACAAATATCTTTGAGTTAAATAAAATCTCTCCTTAAATCTAGTAATATTAAGACTAGCTTACCTCAGCTAAAGAGAGTTTCATTTCAGCTTGTTTGCCGCAATAGACTTCGGGGACATCTCTCACCATTGATCAACAATAGCCAGCTAGCATAGATGTATTCTATTTGCCTTGGTATTGTCTTTCAAATGATGAAATAGTCTGGTGAAAATGTTCTCCATGTTCATCAGAAACTGCACCACAATTTTCCAGGAAAAAGTCCAAATGAGAGTGAAGAAAATGGATTTTTAATGACAAATTGCACCCCATTTCACGATAAGCTAGTAACATATTGTCCTCACATTGTCTGTAGTTTGGGGCCCATGGTTCCCCATGAAATTTAAGGTAACTACTCTGAATGATTCCCATGCATTTTTTTCTTTCATTTTCAAATGTTCCAAAAAATGTTTATCCTTGAAGAGTTCTCTGACCAAGGAATCAATAAAAATACCTTCCTTAATTTTAGTTGTACTTAGTCTCGGAAATTTTGTGAGTAAGTACCTAAATTGCACTCCCATCAAGTACCTAAATGCTCTCACATCAATAACACTGCAATAGGACTGAACTTTGATTAATTTAAAAATAATCGCCACTATTTTGGTCTGTGTTAGATGTTATATGCGTATTAGAAAGTATTTTCAAGAGAGTAGTTTGTAATGTGTTGTAATATTCTGTACTTGTACACTACACTAACGTCTGATGCTGAATATTGTAAGGAATGTTAAGCTATCGATAATAATTTATAACAATTACAAGTGATATTTGATACTAGTAAAATTCATGGTGATTTTCCGTTGAAGTATTAGTTCACAGTAATATAATGTATGGTTAAAAACTATAATATAGTTACCTTGTAGGTCCGTCTCCTCAACTTAAGTTCTTTTAAAACTCTGTAGGCCTTTCGGGACTAGTCCCATCATCAGCAGAATGCATTAGGTCCGTTCTTGTTGACCCTTGTTGAAGCACTGGCTTGGTTGTGAGAATTTTGTACAGAGTATTTTGTGGATTAGGTGTGTATTCATTGAGAATCAGGTTGTTGTTGATTTCTCTTAGGATTGCGATTTCCTCCAGTATATTTATTCTCGTTGGAATGTTTTCTCTATGTACTATTGTGAGGGTGTTGTCGATGTTATGCATATGGTGTCCAGCTTGAATTACATGTTTTGCATAACTTGATTTTCCTCCATTGTAAACGAAATCTCTGAAATGTTCCTTGAAGTCTAATGTTGAAGCTTCTGTTAGTTTTCCCAGTGTAGAATTTATTGCAGTCTGTACATGTTAATTTGTTGAGGAGACGGACCTACAAGGTAACTATATTATAGTTTTTAACCGTACATTATATTACTGTGAAGTAATATTTGAGAGATATAAATATATTTTATTGGCTTGGCATCACTTACTGATCTTGCATCCCCTACTCATGACATATCAAAGATATTAAAATGCACGATATAAGTTAAACTATTGGTATATCCATCCATAGTAATTCTGCCCGAAGGCAGGTCCTTCACTGCAGTCATGGCAGTCTAAAATATTCTAGACAAGTTAGCCCTCATGGACTTTATAGAGACTAATGTATTTGCATGCGGCCATTGTCCCCTGAGACTCATTTGTTAATACGGGTTGTACAATGAGAAGGTAAGGATGGGAGTTGGGTAGGAGAGGTTTTGTTGAATGTCACCACACCCTACAGCCTACTCCTATAGTTTCATTAAAATTATCATGCGATAGGTAACAGGTTCGCATGTAAGGACATAACTGTATTCTTATTCCATAAGCCTATTCTATCATCATCATCATCATCATAGTACATTCACGAATTTAGGCCATTTGTTGACCTGTTTCGGCCTCAAGAGAAACACCATCCAGAAGTCTTTTGAGTGGACGTCCTGGTCTTCTTCTTCCTGCAGGTTGATATCTTAACATTAGTTTGGGTATTCTGTGACATTGTGCCGTTTTCTTTTAACCATATTTCTTTGCTGTGGGTCGTCATATTTCAATTCCTTCTGGCTTTTTTCGTGTTGAGACTTGAAAGTAGTTTTGAAGTTCCTTAGGACAGGTTACTGGCCCGACGCTAAGTAGTCCAGTGGTAGGGCTGCTACCTTTTAGTCTCTGGACAGACATTAGGATACCGCATTTACTCAGTACCTGATGGAACGGTTATACCGCCGTGACTCGGTCCTCAGAGCCTCGTTTGTGAAAACAGGTTGTACCACGAGAAGGTGAGGATGAGAATTGGGTAGGAGAGGTTATACACACGTCACTACCCCTTACAACCCTATTCTATTTACCATTTATTTGGAATGATGTTTCAAGATTGATGATGTATTATTGGGCGATAGCGAAGAAATACTAAGGCCAAAACGCAAACACTACTGAGTAACTCTAAGGAATTGGGAATGGAAGTAAACATCAATAAAACTAAATTTATGTTCACACATAGAAATAGACTATATAACGGAAATGGACAGCTATTGAAGGATATTTTGAAGAAGTGGCTGAATTCAAATACCTAGGAACAATAATTACAAATATGAATGAGATGCACAAAAAATTAAACATAGGCTCAATTCTGGAAATATTATGCATTACAGGGACTCTTGTCCCAACCCCTTTAAAAATATATAAAACGGTCATTCTTCCAGTTATATGGATGCTTACTTTAAGGGAGGAAAGGAGATTACTAGTATTTGAGAATAAAGTTCTTAGGAAAAAATTTTGACCAAAGAGAGATGAACAGACAGGTGAATGAAAGCTACATAACAGTGAGCTGCATGGACTTAGGAAGCCAGATATATTAGGAACATTTAAGTCTCGTAGACAGCGATGGATAGGACATGTGGCACGAATGGGGTATGAAAGAGGTGCAAGGAAGCTTCTTGTAGGAAAACCAGAGGGGAAACGCCTAGTTGGTAGACAAGAATGAGGTGGGAGAATAACATTAACCATGATTTGAGGGAAGTAGATTATACAGGGGATGATTGGAAAACATTAGCTCAGGATAGGGATCTATGGAGAGCTTATACCCGCGCAGCCATGCATATACGGGTTCAGTAGAGCCAGTGAGGTAATTAGTTTCAAGATTTACAGGAATAATGAATGCCATTGTGAGAATAATAAACGGTTCGAAGACTTCTTAGTAGAGATTGTGGGAGAGCATGTGTTTATTTTTTATCTAGATTACGTCAGAAATGGCATTTTGCCCAAGGCATGGTTCAGTACTTAATGCATTCACTAGGTCAAAGTACTTGAAAACTTAATTATCACAGCTCAGACGGTAGTATTTGAATATAGTAAAAGCTCCTTATTCGCGTGTTAAAAAATGGCGACACAGTTTCTGTATTCGCGGCAAAAATTCTTTATTAAAAGGATTACTATCTTTATTAACGCATTGGCAACTTTTTTACTGCAGGCACGTGTCTAGGCGGCTTTTACACAAAGAGCGATTCAAACCAAATGGACAAATTAATATCAAAGTAAAACAAACCTTATTGTCACTAAGCCTAAAGTTCGCTGTTAAAAGCCACCGCTGTCGTATTTCACGTGCCGCTATGTTCGTTATAAATGCTTTCTCGCCACTATCGGTGTTTTATTGTTTTAACTTGTCATTCGTTGCAATAATTTTGATTTGATAGCATGTCTCTCTTCTGCTTTATTGCCAATGTATAATGTCGAGTAAAAGGAAAGAAAATTAGTTCCGAAGCGGAAAAAAGTAATGTTGCCGCTTAAAGTAAAAACAGAAATGCTTGGCCGTTTACGCGTGGGCGAGATTTTTGAAAGCTGCAAAAAAAAAAAAAAAACTTCTTTAAGTCTTACCTAAGCCTGACAGTAATAATTAATAGAAATGGTTCAAAATATCTCATTAATTTATTTTACTTTGACTATTTAACTCATGCCCCAAATGGTAGTCAATGACCAATCACATTTCAATGAATTTATATTTACAACCAATCACAGTCGTTTTTCACCTCGATTTTATCACTTTCATTATATCTCTCTCAAGTATCAAGTGGCTCCCAGATTGTACATATAGTGCACGAATATAACCAGATTCTGCTTGCGAGATATAATAGAAAAACTTTCGTAGCAATTGATTATACCATAAAAAAGAGAAACCACTGTTTTCACTTTCTTAAACTTATTATTTCCCAGGAATTAACGTTGCAGAAAAATATAATTGACATATTTACATCATAGGACATCAGAAATTAATTAATAATCTGTAATGATGTGTTTCATTTTTTTCCACTAGGGTGCATTCTTACAATATTACAAGTCTATTTGGCAATACATATGATCTGCTTGCAGTGATGAACAAATTAAACATAACGTTTCTCATTTGTTTTCAAACATCGCCGTTTACTTTAAATATATACATATTTTTGAATAACAATATTTAAATAAGTCCACCGCTGTGCCTTGTCACGCAGCGGGCCCGGTTCGATCCCCGGTCGGGGCAGTTTTTCTGGGTGAGGTTTTTATCGGGTTTTTTCCTCACCTGTAAGACAAATGTCAGGAAAACTTTAAGGCCCAAACGGTCCCCGAAATCATATGTATATCATTCTCCATTCCATTAATTCACTTGTTAGAATAAGTCTTATTCCCAATACATTATTATTTTTTATTTGTATGTGACATAATTTATGTAAAAATGAAACTCGCCCCAACTTTAAATGTATATATTCTATTTGTATTATTCATGTAACTGAACTGCACCCGAGCACGATCACTTGCTCATTCGGGTGTCAATACTGTGTATAACATTTATTTGTGAATAAAATTTATTCTTATTCTTATCATCATCATCCTTCACCGGTGTGGAAAGCAACGGGAAGCTACCACACCTACAATTCCCTAGTAAAGCTGCAAGCATAGCATGAAAATGCTATGATTGCAGTGAAGGATCTGCCTTCGGGCAGAATTACTATGGATGGATATTTAAATAATGATTTGTGAGTAAACAGCTTAATTTTATTCGTCAAATAGTCCTAACAAATGCCACTTTTGATTTCCTTATAAGTAATGCCACGAGTGATTTCCAAGTTATCGATAAATTCACGACTCACGAAGTGAGGAGTGAATTTATGTAGAGAATTTGGAAATCAAGAGTGGCATTACTTATAAGGAAATCAAAAGTGGCATTTGTTAGGACTATTTAACGAATAAAATTAAGCTGTTTACTCACAAATCATTATTTAACCATAGTTATTTTAAAATATTTATATATTTAATGTAAACGGCGATGTTTGAAAACAAATGAGAAGCGATAGGTACGCTTCATCTGCTTCTTTTGTTTATCACTGCAACCAGATCATACTATTTATTGCCAAAGGAACGCAATATTATAAGAATGCTCTCTAGTGGAGAAAAAAATGAAACATCAAACTGTATATTAATTCATTTCCGATGTCGTATGATGTAAATATGACAATTATATTTTTCTGGATTGTTACCTGGGAAAAAATACATTTAAGAAAGTGCACACAGTGGTTTATTTTTTTGGTGGTATAATCAATTGCTACAAATGTTTTTATATTAACTCCCACATTCGGCATGTGTTGACATTCATGCACTATATATATAATCTGGTAGCCGTATTTCTCACAGGCTCAGTCACTGCAAAATAATGGTCAGACCTGTTCAGAATATTAAAAAAGGAGGAGCCTTCTTTAATATGGTAATTATAACACTGATAAATATTTCGTGAAACACGACTCTGATTGGTTGTAAAACAGAAATCATTGAAACGTGATTGGCCATTGAGTCCCATTTGGGACATGAGTTAAATAGTCTAGATAATTTAGAAATCACTCGTGGCATTACTTATGATAATTTTACATTTATTTTGTAACCTTGGAACGTATCCCCTATATACCCATACAAATTACCATTCCATATTCGCGAATAAGTAGCTTTTACTGTACTGGTAACATTTTATTTAACGACGCTATGTAACAGCTAAGCCATTAGCGTCGAAATTCAAATCAGGGCATGAAAGTGTTGATACAATTTTCCTCAGAAGCTTCCTTTTTCTATTATCTACGAGACTTTTAGTAATATATGTGGCACAATTAAGAGAATATTGAAAAAATACAAGAAAGGAAACAAAACTAAAATTTTATGAAACATTTGCAGTCCCCTTACTATTGTACGGTAATGAGTTTTGGGTTTTAACTAAAAGAGAAGAGAAAATTATAGAAACAGCTGAAATTAGATTTCTGAGATGTGCAGCTGGCTGCAAACTTCTAAATAACGAAGAAGTGAGGATATCAGAAATGAGTTAAAAATTTTTAAATTTTAGATAAAATTTGAGAATAACGTTCTTAGAAAAATTTTTGGACCAAAGAGAGACGAACAGACAGGTGAATGGAGAAGACTACATAACAATGAACTACATGGTCTTTATAGGAAGCCAGATATAATAAGAACAGTTAAGTCTCATAGACTACGATGGGCAGGACGTGTTGCACGTATGGGGAATGAAAGACGTGCATGGAAACTTCTTGTAGGAAAGCCAGAAGGAAAACGCCCAGTTGGTAGACCAAGAATGAGGTGGGAGAACAACATTAACTATGATTTGAGGGAAGTAGATTATAAAGGGAATGATTGGAAAGCATTGGCTCAGGATAGGGATGTATGGAGAGCTTATGTCCGCGCGGTCATGAACCTACGGGTTCGATAGTGCCAGTGAGTAAGTAAGTAAGTAAGTAAGATAAAATAAAACAATCTGGAACAAAAATTGGAAAGAACATGTCCAAAGAATGAAAGATGAACGCAAAACAAAAATTATACTTAATTACTAACCAAAATGAGACAGGAATGCTGGTAGACCGAAAAAAGAGATGGATTCAACTTGTTTGAATGAGAATCTATGAGACCAGAACAAGCCACATGAGCTTAGTCAGTGAATGTTGATGATGATCTTCCTTTTTCAGAATTGGGATTAATCTATTTTACGTGTCGTAAATGTACGATACGGGACTCATGGATTTAGTTCCCTTACGAAGGAAACCTTGCCTCTGGTCCCAAGGGTCGCGGGTTCAAACCCGGCCGGGGTCGATGGATTTTTTAGGACAAAAATCCAAGGAGCATCCGGGATGGACTTAAGCCGTGGGTCCCGAGTCTGAAGATTTTCAGGCTCGTAAAAAAAAATCCTTAAGCCTGAATGAAAAGGCCTCTAAGCAGAATTTACCGAATTTTCCCGTCCTAGTACTACCTTGGTTTCCTAGATGTCAGTAGGAGGCGGAACGCTGACCACGTACCACTCAAAATGACATCTATACGAAAACAAGTGTAACTAAATTAGTATGGTTCAAATTCTTCCCTGTAGGGGGAGAGCACCTAAATCTCTGTAAAGGGAAAACAGGCTTACAATACAATACATACGAAGGAAACCATTCATTCTCAGGATTTATATGTCCTTAAAAATGCATCTTCACTGGCCGGTTGGAACCAGTGAAGCAGGAATCAGAGGCGAGCATGGTACCGTAATGAATTTGTCCAAAAAACCGACATTTTTTAATATCTTTTTTCAGAGTTTCTGAATTAAAATCCCGGTCCTGTCAATGTGATTAGGTTATCTTCAAGGCCACTAGTCCTGCTACTCGATTTTTTTAAATGCAATCGTCGACTCTCTTGAATTGCAGATGAAGAATTCATAATGATCAATTATACTGTTATGTCTACTGAAATTAACTGTTTTAGACACCCATCTAGACATTCTAAATTAGAAAAAAATCAGAAATACAATCATCAGACAACAAATGATAGTACAAGATTCAATATTAGATTTTGTGAGATAGAGACAACTAGAATGGTATGGTCATATACGTAGAATGCCAAGAAAACATTACCCAGACAAGCTTTGGAATTGATTCCACCAGGGAAAGGAAGGAGAGGTCGACCTAGATTTAAATGGATGGATGATGTAAGTAGAGGTATGAGGGAGCTAGGTCTGGAAGAATTGGAATGGGAAGATAGAGAAGAATGGAGAAAGAAGACAAAAATTAAAAAAGCTTTGTGCACAGGAAGATGTTTTATTACATTGTAAACTTGTTTATAAAAATACACTATTTTCATTTTCACCAGATGTTTCAAGGCCATATATAATAATATAAAGGAGCACTCAGAAGAGCATTAGTTTCGAAAGTTTTACGTTCTTTTCCACTGATCACTTGTATTCACTCTTTGCTGTATTCATTAATTGATTTTGTTCTGTTTTTACACTCTGTGATATGATAAAGTTTACACTTATCACCGCACAGTGCACATCTGCAGTCTTCAGTTGGCTGGTGGAATTTTTTATTTTTGCAGACCTTGTGATGAAAGCCATGTATCGCTAGTCTGGTTACAACGTGTCTCTGCGTCTGACATTCTCTTGTCCAGTTTCTGTCTGTCATGGCACTGGAGGTGTAAAATTCCTCATTTATTTCCTTCCGTTTCTGTTCCCTCACTTTTACTGCTTTTTGAGGTTTGAAGAAGATGGATTTTTTTTTCAAGGCCATATGAGTGAGCGATTCGATATTCTTCGCTGGCTACCTCTTACTTTTTATAACTCCTCATAAGTCGTCCCCTTGCAGAATTTCTCTAATATAAGTTCGACTGCGCAGATGAAGTTGAAAGTGAGTGTTTGTATTGTACGGTGGGAGAACAGTGAATCGACCTTGAAACCTGTCGCAAACGAAAAAATTATTCATTTATTTCATAATATCACGAATTATTTGGAGTGTTTTCAATTCGACCTTTCGTGCATTGATGTTGAAATATTTATTTTAGAAAACGATTAGAATCCTACGGATCGAGAAGGATCTCAGATGCATATTTTAACTCTTCTTTAAATACCCTAGGAACAAGCCGATCTACAGTCCAGCCGCTGAGTCTCAGGCCCTGTCGTTTAGGTTGTACGAAGGGTAAAGGGAGAAACTCGCCCTCTTCTGCCAATAAGGAAATATTTGAAGTGGGAGTGGACGTCTGCCACAACCAATCGCTGCTCTTGACGCAGCTAGTAAGGTTTGAAATTGCTGAGATGTTGTCGGCTGTATTTCTGCTAACCGCATACATAAAGCGGCCCCTTTCACTGAATACCCTTATCGGCAACACTGTCGTGAAAACGTCAGGGCCGGAGATTGATTTTATGCTTGAACTTGTCATAATGATTGTTATTGGTAGGAGAAGGGCAATTTCTACATAAAATAGTGGCTATAATGTCATATGTATGCACAATTACACAATTATTGTATGCAAAATTTCTTCTTCATAACACTAAGGCTAGATGCATGCTCAGTTGCTCCTAACTATTGAGCTGATTCCTGTGATGTATTTTTTAAAATCTTTATATTGATTTTCGAGTAAGTAAATAACTTATATATGTCTTCTGATGAAAATTTAGTGATTTTTATTGTCCTTAGAGTTATCAGCCGCAAGTTTTTTAAAATATTTTTTTGTCGTATTTGCTCTAATTTCTGTAATAAGAACGCATTTTAGTTGTATTAAAGGTATTTTTACAAGTTTGAACGTCAGCCAAGTTTAAATAACCGAGATTATATACAGCTAGGAGCTCATAAGAAGGCGAGCGGGGCACGAAGAGGGGGAGGCTGTTATCGTTGTGAATCCCCGGTACACGCGGTTCTACGGATTGTACTATATCAATCAATAACAAACCTTGTGCTCTTTTCTTGTACAGTCGTGTTATAAATCCATGTGTCGCGGTTTCTAAAATTGTTTCATTTTCATTAGTGTTTATAAAGGTTCTGTTTATTCGTCCAGAAACGCGATGAATATTTTCAGGATACGCAGTACTAAGATGCATGCGATAGAAATGTCATGGCTCTAGTATTACGTCACGCATTCCTTACGTTCGTCATCTCATTAGCTCTTAGCTATATATAAGTCGGAAATTACATGGCCATTTGCCGAATGTCATTTTTTTATTCTTGGAACAATTCTTGAAAGATCGGACCGTTATAATCCCCGCTTTCACTGTATGGTGAAAATTTGAAAAAATTATATGAATGAACAGTTAGTATAAAATGTTTAATATATTCATTACATTATAAGGTCATATTTTTTTTGTCATTTTGGGTCATTTTAACTAGGTCATAGAAATCCGTGCCGTACTCATAACTGTATACCATATAATATTTTCTTCTTCATAGAACTGATTTTTAAAAAAAAAAATAAGTGTAAAATTAATATCTAACAAATTATTTTGGGGGGACACACAATTACAGTGAATAAATACTATATTTAAACTTTGTAATAACTGGAAGTAATTTGCAACTATAATATTTATAGACTGGACAATAATATTGTGTTTATACACTACTTATGTTGTATAACAAAGGTAAAATGATCCCACTACAGGCCTCAGGAGGCACTTGGGGTAGTAGGAGGTTAAGCCTCCCACTTTTCCTGGACAATTGGAATTTGATGTCAGCCGGGTTGTCAGCCCTGCGTGACGGCAGCCTTTACCCCCAGAACAAAGCGTTTGGTACTCATTTGCATTAGAGGTTGAGTCGACCCCAGGGCCATAGTGCTGCCAGAAGGTTTGGGCCAGTTGAAAAATCCTGACCCCATTCGGGACTCGAACCCGCTACCTTCCGGCTTGTAGCGTAGTGCCTTAACCATTACACTACGGCGTGCCCTATTTGTATAACGTGTTATATTAGAAAGAAAGCGCATTAATGTAAAATTCGAGACTATGTTATATTCACCAATACTATATCATAGACATTCTTAAATACCCAACCTATTTAAAATAGCAGTGTATTAATACTTATTAGTTGTTACTGCGTGTATAAATAAAAAAAAAATAATCCTCTTCTCCAGAAACGATCTACTGTGTACTAGGCTTGAAACCATGAAAGCGCATGATCCCAGCTAGAAGCCACGCGCAACTCGAGTAATGTCGTACGGGAAATCCCCACTCTTCTAGATACATTCGATTTGTAAGGTTGACGTACTTATGGAAAGGTGAAGAATATAACACAAAAATACTAATATTAATATCATTAATTTATAAAATATTTCTTGTGCATACAATACAAAGCCAATTTATAGTAACGCTGTTATTTTAAGATTGATATATAAAAGGAATGCGACTGTATTTGTCCTTGCTGTATTTGGTAAGTTGACTCACACTATATCACTAAAATATATTGATCTGTTTCTAACTAGGAATATACCGATACTTATTTAACAAAACTCTCTCTCTTTTTAACATCGATTAGTTTAATGAGCATATTGTGTAATTATTAGGAAACGATGTATGAACGATATAAGAATCTTTGGAAATACGAATCTTTCAATTCATTTGAACTATTCAATGAACATTTTTAATTTTCTATATAACGAAATATGGAATTTGTCATTAAGCAATATTTTTAAGATAAATGCCATTTAACCACTAAAAATGTGGAGCTTTATATTTACACACACACTTAAAATACCAAAACAAATAAGTCGCCCTAACCTTATAAATGAAAAACAGCTGTGAAATCGGTATGACCACCTTTGCAATAAATTACCAAACGTTTATTAGAAATGGATGTACACCAATATCCCCTTCCTAACCTAACAAAATAAATTACATGCACATTATTTAATGAAGTGTAATCTAATTTGGTGTACACGAACTTGCCCTAATGGAACATAAAAAAATGAAGTAAGTGAACATCCATCTTGTAAAATATATTTTGGAATGTTGGTCATTCCGATTTCACAGATATATCTACCATCCAGTGGAAGTTTCGGCTGAACTGCACTTTTACTAGCGCTTGATTTTTCAGTTATATTATTGTAAACTATAGCTCTTCTTGGCCGGGTTGGAGTACACAAGCTTTTTTTCTACCCGCTTTAAGAGTATCTAATTACAATAAATATTAATAAAACACTATATTAAACGTATTTAGCTAAGAGATGTAATTATCACTTTATTATTTTACTTGTAAATATGAAAATAAAGTGGAACTATTTCCTGTCATGAACACATAGGTTAGGGACAATGTCCTGTCATGACCACATAGGTTATAAGAGTCCTTACTTCTAACCAGCGATAAACTAACAATTATCAAACTTTTAACCAGCGATATACCACAAATGAGCACAATGTATACATTTAATCAAGGGATTCATATCTATGTACCTATCTATGGTTTCAACAAATCAGGTCCGGACTTATCCTTTACTTATTTAACCGCGTAAAATAATAAAAAAGGACGTTCCCTGGATTTCACCTAGTTAAGAGTAATTGATTTGTGTTACAGTAATTGATTTAGGTTTGGTTAGCTTTTACGTTCCTTGCTTTTTAAATGTGATTTAATACGTAAAATAAATTACCTCTTCATTTCTGTTATTCTATGAAAAATTCAAAATGTCGGACGGTTACCATGTAAAATCATATTTCCACTAGTTCATTTCGTGTTAATTATACATATTTAGGCGGCGGTTACATCTCTTAGGAATATTCATTCATTAACACTTTACAATACTTTAAATTACATCCAAATTGGCATAAGTCGCGTAAGTAAAAAGCTTGTCTTGTACAACCCCACCCTCTTCTTTTGTATTTACTAACATTATTTAATGTTTTAAAATTTTTCAAACAATTTTTATAACATTATTAGACAGTTTTGAAGTATTTATTTAAATATGCAAATCACAATATTATGACACTGTTAGAAATATTGTGATGTTAACTGCTATTTTCTCCATAGAGTGTATTACTTAGTCTATGATTTTTCTATCACTGTTTTGGGTTATCGCTGGTTGGATCAGCATTAGGGAGCGATATGTAAGTGTTCACCCATTTTTGAGAAACGTTTGATAATTTTAATATTATTAATATATCTTTTTAACATAGATTTGGGGATTTATTGCAAATATTGGTCATTTAAATTTCATAGCGACATGTAGTAATCGAGGATGATAATCAATATGTGCCAGAGTTTATAGAGCCAATGATAACCCACCATCGAAACACATATTGATTATCATCCTTGCCACATATTGAATTATCGATATCATATTAAAGTTCATACAGCTTATGCTAGATGACAGCATGTTGCTATGAAATATAAATGATCGATGTTTACAATAAATCCCCAATTCTATGTTAAAGAAATATATTAATAATATTAAAATTACCAAACGTTTATTAAAAATGGGTGTACACTTACTTATCACTAATAATTAAATGAATCGTGATTTCTTCTTACCTCATACTTTTTAGAAGTATGAGGTAAGAAGAAATCACGATTCATTTAATTATTATTAATTGAAGCTCATAATGTTAAAAATTCCCAAATTTAATATATAAATTACTTATCACTCCCAAACACCATTCCAAACAGCGATAGAAAAGTCATAGATTAAGGGTCGAATGTTTGAACGCATTAGACAGTAAAAGGCGTTCTCTGCTGATAAAGTTTTATTCAAACACATTTTTCTTACTCAGAAATCTATTCACGCGGTAATAATTGTAAGCTACCTGACAAGGTACCTTAAGATCATAGCTCAAGATATAAACTTATGTGAAAATCCCGAAGGGAACCGATGGTAACCGATGTAGTTTGAAACTTATCCAAGATGTCGGACCTTGAAGACTTCGATCATGTTTTCGGTATACGCGGAGAAGAGGAATTTGATAGAGTCTACCAAAGAATTCAACTGGAAGAACAGGAGAATCGGCGTAATATTGCACGTCGCAGACGTGTTTGTATACGGTATTATTTGCGGGATGCAAGCATAAATGCATTCTTCTATAGCAGATGAAAATAACGGAAGTGGTTTTATCGCTGAGAATTCTGGGTAATTCGTTGCCAATATTACGAAAACGTCAACATTCATGCATGACCGGTTAAGGCGGCCGTTAATTCGATCTCAGCTCACCAGTGATTGGAAGTAATTTGAGTAGAAACTAATGTATTTGCATACGACCCTAAGTAATATAGTCTGTGGAGAAAATAGCAGTTAGCATCACAATATTGTCTAACAGTGACATAATATTGTGATTTGCATATTTAAATAAATACAATTGCATAATAATGTTATACAAATTGTTTGAAAAAATTAAAAATATTAAAAAATGTTGGTAAATACAGAAAAAGAGCTATAGTTTACAACAATAAACTGAAAAATCAAGAGTAAGTAGAAGTGCAGTTCAGCCCAAATCCTATCCTAACCTTATATTTGGTCTTTTTTTTAATCCGGGCAAAATTATTGATTAGGTTGAATTTCGGTCAGTTGGGTTGTAAGATTGGAAAAAGTTTATTTTACCTATACCAAGAATTTTTTAAAGTTCTTATAGAATCTTAGTGCACATGCACAAATGCTTAAAGAAACTTCTGCTAGATGGCAGACATATGTGAAATCGGTATACCAACCTTTGCAATAAATTCCCAAACATATTTATAAGAAATGGATGTACCAACTTCCCCCTTCCAAACCTAAGAAAATATATTACATGCTTATTATTTAATGAAGTATAAACTAATCTGATGTACACTAACTTGTCCCATCAGAACCTAACAAAATCAAGTGAGTGAACATCCATTTCTTGAAATATATTTTTGAATGTTGATCGTTCCGATTTCACAGATATCTCTGCCATCTGGCAGAAGTTTCTTTAAGCATTTGCACATGTGCACAACAATTCTGCAGAACTTTGAAGAAATCATTGACATACATAGTAAATATGTAATAATTGTAAGAAAAATATTATAAATATTGTTGCAAAATGTTTAAAATAGTGTGAAATTTAGTAAAGATGAAAAAAGTACATAGAGTAACAGTATTACAAGAATGTGGTATGAAAAATTATAGGTAAAGGTATTCTAAACTTGGACCATAAGATTTTTTTTGGTTAAACTTAACAAAGCCAATGCTGCATCTGTCGTCCTCATTGATTTTTATTGAACAAAATAATAAAGGATGATATTTTTCTGCCATCTTCGTGAATGCTGAGATTCAAGTAACGCAAGTAACATCAGGTTAATAAAATTAAAATCTTAAATTATCTCACCTCGTTCACTCCACGTTCTTCACAGCATAGGACTGCGGTTTTTAGGAATATTTCCAAAGATATGAACGAGTGTTCTGAAATCATGGTCCTGTGCTTTGAAGAACAGAGTGTATGAGGTAAGATTATCTATGACTCATTTTAATTTTATTAATATAAAACCTCATAATGTTAGTACCCATCATAAGTTTTATGAAGAAAAAAAAACCAGGTTCTTTCATTAATAAGATGATTCAGCCCTTGTTTTATTATTAATAATTATTCATATATCCTTTCTTCTCATGTGTGTATATATATATATATATATATATATATAGGCTATCATTTTCTCCTCTGTTTGTCAACCAATTTTCTTTTTTGTTTAGTAGCTATTTATGTTTTTTTAACTATAGTGCAGCCACTGATTCTCTGGCCCTGACGTTTTCACGACAGGGTTGCCTATATGGATATTCAGTGGGAGTGGCCGCTTTATATATGCGGTTAGCAGACAAACAGCTGACAACGTCTCAGCAATTTCAAACCTTACTATCGTGCTATAGCTGCATCAAGAGCAGTGATTGGTTGTGGCAGACGTTCATTCTCACTTCAATGATTTCTTTATTGACAGTAGAGGGCAAGTTCTCCCTTTACCCCTTGTGTAACCTAAACTTCAGAGCTGGAGATTCAGAAACTGGACTTTACAAGGCGGTGTTTATGGAAAATTTCAATGGTGCAAGAGTTAAATTTCTTCCACAGTAGCATGTGATGTGCAAAGTCCATGTCCAAAAAAGTTATCTGCCATTTTTAACTGCAAGGCTCTAAAATCCAATGCCAAGGCTCACATTTAAACTATGGGGAAGTAATATAGATGTACATGTGTTAATCATAGAGGTAGACAATCATGCTGCCAGTATAGGGGGTGACATGCGGTCAGCATGTCTGGTTCACCAGCCGTTATAGCTGGTTTTCTCAACTAGGAGCCGCTACTTATTTTAGCTCCCAAATCCCTCACGATGCTGGGTACTAATTTAGAATACTATCACCCCATCATTAGTTACCCTCCAACATAAATATTATACATGTACCCTATATTTTTTATGATTATGGTCTATACAATTTAAAACTTTTTTTTGTCTAATGCCATTAGGTTGTCGTTTATGACATTTCTGGTTTTCTCCCCTGGCATTGGTGGAATTGTAATCCATTTCTTATGTTGGGGAAGGTGTAGTTACCACACCCCGATGATGTGATGGGTGATAAATGATAATGAAGCATTAGGAGAGTTGTTAATCTAAACTTAACCTAAATTCCAGACCATGGGCAACCGCCGGAATAATTTTCTTTCAGGAAAAATTCCCATGATTTGACTGGGAATCAAACCCGAGACCTCATGAACTATAGTCAGAAATGCTGGCCACTAGCCCATGAGACTGGTCACAATTTAAACTAACAAGTCTAATATATAATTCTTTTTTCAATGCCCCAGGTTGTCACTTTGACATTTCTGGCTCTCTCTCCTAGCACAATTGTAACCCACTTCTGAGGTTGGAGCGCTTGGAAGTTGGGGCTACGCTACCCCGATGATGTGATGTGTGGTGATGTTGATAGTGGTGCAGCAGGACTTAATCCTAAACTTAATCTAAGGCAAATATGAATGATGATGATTATGATAGCCGTATGATGCTCCCTGTTTGGGCCTTGAAGTTTCCAGGTATTTGTCTTACAAATGAGGAAAAAAACTCACCTAGGAAACTTGTCCTGACCGGGATCGAACCCGAGCCTGCTGCGTGACAATTGAAGAGGTGGATTCCAAAACCAACTAAGTCAATTTTTTGTGATTTTTAGTTCTGCTGCTTTGTGTATTCTCCTATACATGATACTCAAGTTTAATAAGAGAATATAAGTCAAACCCAACCAAGTAATGTCGATTTTTAATGTAAAAGTTTACTCAGCTTAAATTGTTATGGAATGGATCCCAATGGAGAGGAGGAAGAGAGGAAGACCGAAGAAAACTTGGATAGAAGGGGTACAAGCAGCTATGAATATCAGAGGAGTGGAGGAAGATCAATGGATGGACAGAGAGGAATAGCGTTCGGTTTCCAGAAGACGGTGGCAGCTGCCATGATACCGGATGATGATGATGATGATGTTAATTATTTCAGTTTTATGGCTCTCCTGAAAAAAGTACTTTTTTGACTTAGTTGGATTTGGAATCCACCTCTTCAATTGCAGCACGCTACCGCGAGACCACAGCGGTGGACTGTCTAATATAATATAAAGTGACGTGTTATTTATGGTTGAATTCCAACCACTTGGTGAACACTAGTTATTATAAATTGTTGTAAATAATGACAACATATAAGCAGGTTCCAGGTAATTTTGATAATGATAACTATGTTGAAATTAATTATCTAAGGGACAGATAAGATCTCAATGGTTTTTATCAATAATTGATAGGAATTGACACCATGAGGTGATAATTATAAAAAAGACTGAATCAGAAATCTGCTTATCGACCTCAGAAATTAAATTCTCTCTCATTATGATCTTAATTGCTGTTCATATTAAGTTAATACAGTGTGTTCCAAATTGATGTATACACTCTTTGAAACATTATTTCTCAGCAACAAAATGAGACAGAAATACAATTTTTTTTTGTGTTTTATTTCTTAAGCCTATTCATGTTCAAAATGCTCACCTCCTGCCGCAGTACACTCCCAACAACTACGTTGAACAGAGCGACATGTTTTGGGTTATTGCTATTGGAATGTCATTGACGGCATGTTCAATCTGATCTCTCAGTTCCTCCAGTGTTTGTGGCGTACACCATGTTCTTTACAGTTCCCCAAAGAAAGAAGTCTAGAGGGGTTAAATCAGGAGATCTAGGCGGGAACTCCGTAGCACTTCCTCTTCGTCCTATCCATCTCTGATTTAATGTGTGATCGAGAAAATTTCTCAGACCAACATGAAAGTGAGGTGGAGCCCCGTCTTGTTGGAAGTAAACCTCATTTTCATTTTCAAAGAGATCTTCAATACGTGAAATCATGATTTCTAACATTTCCAGATAAGTTTGACCCGTGACAGTCCCTTGGAAGAAGTATGGCCCAATTAATCCTTGGGAAGACAAACTACACCATACCGATACTCCTGGAAGATTGACGGTCTTTTCTTCAATGATGTTTGGGTTTTGGCTAGCCCAGTACACACAATTATGTCGATTAATTGTGCCATTAAGTTTGAATGTGGCTTCATCTGACCAAACAATTGAGTCTGGAAAAATCTTCCCTTTCGTCACACTTCTGCAGGAACCGCTTGCAAAATTGCAGTCGTCTATCTGGGTCATCTTCATTTAGTGCATGGAGTAGTCTCGGAATGTAAGGCTTCTATTTATGGTCCCGCAAATTTCGATGAACACTGCTTTTCTTGATACTAATCTCATGAGAACATTGCCTCACTGACTTCTTTGGGGATCGTGCAAAAACCTGCATGACTGCAACAGTACTCTCGTTATCAGTTGAATATCTCTTTCTTCCGCACTGACCTTTATTCTTGTTATTGTTACACTTGTTGGTGGTGGTGTCCCAAATTCAACCATCCAACGTCGTTGTACTTCAACAACATTCTCCACTTTCCAATAACACTTCAGTATCCACTTACATTCATCGAATGATAATCTCGCCACCATTGTTGTTTATAAAGACGTGAAGATCGATGAACATGTTGCTATGGTTTTCCAGTGTCCTGTGGATCATACACAACAAAAATTGTATTTCTGTCTCATTTTGTTGCTGAGAAATAATGTTTCAAAGAGTGTATACGTCAGTTTGGGGCACACTGTATTATTATGTAGTAGTAATATACCCTTGTGTCTCTCAGTGAGACTTAAGACATTCTCCCCGTACAAGGGAGAAATTTAACCATACTAATTTAGCTACACCTAAGACAACTTAAAATATTTCATACCTCTCCTCATAATCAATCTTATAAGTAGATCGTGATTTCAAGGTCTTGGCGACCCCATCCTCAGCACACTCTCGACAATATCGATCAGAAGAGCCACTTCTTCTTCCCTCTGTTGGTGGGTCGATAACATCTAATTGAATCAGAAGCTAGTCTAATTAAATGAATAGATAAACAAAAGAAACTCATGGTTTGAAAAAATCTACATTCAGAAAAACAAGAAAGAAAAACTTATGAACTTTGAAATTCCCGCGGATTCTGATCTGATCCAGAGGTTTATCGGTCCACCAACAGAGGGAAGAAGAAGAAGTGGTTCTTCAGTCGTCAAGGGTGTACTGAGGATGGGGTCGCCAAGACCTTGAAATCACGATCTACTTAGAAGATTGATTGAGGAGAGATATGAAACATTTTTAGTTATCTTAAATTAAACCTCATAATAATCAATTGAGTTGGTGTTTACTTGATGAAAATCCATATTTATTAATTAAATAAAAATAAAATGTTTTATTTGTTTTTCTTTTTGATTTTCATATTTATTATATAATTCATTATATAATTTATTATATAATTCACTGAATTATATAATAAATATGAAAATCAAATAAAACTATGTTTTATTTTTATTTAATTAATAAACCTCATAGTGATTTATTTCTATAAAAGTTCAATATTAGCTACACTTGTTTTTGTTTAGATGCTATTGAGTGTCCCAGGGTCAGCGTTCCCCCCTCATAGTGACATCTACGAAACCAAGGTATTACTAGGATGGGAACATTTGGTAAATTTTTGCATAGAGGCCTTTTTATTCAGGCTTGGCTTCTTTTATGAGCCTGAAATCTACAGATTCAGGATCTATGGCTTGCCAGGTTTGAACCGGGCTGCTGACCTTACGTGGTACTTCGAATTCCTGAGAGATAGCAGAGAAAGCTGTAGTTATGGGATCTGGCTTGATTTGAGATTTAACTCTCGATGTAACAATGTACTTCAGTTTTTGTCCTAAATGAATAATATATATATTTTACATGATTTGGATGACAAATTATTTTTTATTAAAAACTAGTGGACTTACTGACTACTTAAATATGTTCACTAAATAATAAGGGAAATAAAATAAAGCTTAAAACCTATAAAAAATAATAAATAATTTAAAGATAAAGGTAAAAAACTCTTTCACGCCAAGTAGACATAGTCTTGCCCAAACGATAAAAATGTAAGTTACTTTTTACCGGTAATATTCACTAATTAATGAGTTCACAAGAAAACTACTCACTGTTATCTGTTGTGGCTCAAAAAGCTTGCATTATTACGTCACATTGTAGTCATGTGGCATATGTTGGTAATGCAGATGACTACACATTTGACATAAAAAAATTCCTTTAGCCTGATTGCAGCGCTATCTACTGGGTCCAATTGTGAATCTAAACCATCCAGGGACCCATTCAAACACAAAAAAAAAGTAAAATTCATAAAAATTGGTCCATTCGTTCGGGCAGTTTTTAATTTTGGATTTCTAATAAACCTCCACTTCTAATTGTTGGATTTTCTTCATTTGTGGATAATACCTACCTCGGTTTATTTCAATAGGATATGCTGAGTTTCATTGTGAAATATCAAAAATTATGACCGCTAGAGCAATTTTTAAATTTTCACTTCAGGAGAGGGTCCAATTGTAAACTAAAACCATCCAGGGACCCACTCAAACACACAAAACATTTAATCATTATCGGACCAGTTGTTTAGACAGTTTTTAATTTCAGATTTTTGGTAAACCTCCACTTCAATTGTTGGATTTCATTCATTTTTTGGATAATACTTTGGTTTAATTTAAAGGATATACTGAGTTTCGTTGTGAAACAAAAAATTGTGACTGCTAGAGCAATTTTTAAATTTTCATTTCAGGTTAACTCCTACACCTAATGGTTTTAGAGGGTCCAATTGTGAATCTAAACCATCCAGGGACCCATTCAAATACACATAAAAAAATTCATCAAAACCAGTCTAGGCATTTAGGAGGATTTCATTGACATTTGCACGTACAGAAGAATTATATAAAGATAATAAAAACTTTTCAGGGGTTTTGTTTTTTCAGAAATTTTGTTACTATAAACATGCTGTAATCAAGCAGTCTAAGGCATCATTTCTTGGTGCAGAGCTATGGGACGTGTGTTGGTTACAGTACCCATAGGGTAATTTTCTTATTGAATTCCAGCCAATATGAGTAACCACAATATGTAGTGATTCCAGGCCGAGAAAACCAGCTACAATGACTGGGGGACCTGGCATGCTAGCAACATATCACTTCTATACTGGCTTAATGATTATCCACCTCTGTAAAATGGCATATGGATGTGAGGTCAGCAGCCAGTTTGTTGGCCAAGGCCATTAGGCTCATTGAGCCATCAAGTCTTTTTTAAAGATTAGCATTTTTTATCATTGAGACTTGAAAAAGATTTTGAAAAACTTAATAATTTTTTTTTCTTCTTTTCAGTTGTAATCAAGAGAATAATGTAATGGCATCATCCAACTTTTCTGATTTTGTTTTAGAGTTTAATAATTTAACTTCATTGGATAAGTTGTCAGTGAACCCCGTATTAACAAATAGAAACACTACAACTTTTGGCACATCAAATACTAAACCCCATCGTACACCAGTAAATACTTACAAAAAATCAAATGAAAAGTCTCATGACACAGGAGCAAATACAAATAATGAGACACAAAGTAGTACATCGAACGATAGATTTGTGCCTCTGAGCAAAATATTACAATTTGCAGGTGATGTACCCAATGAATCACCATCATCATCTAATGAGTTCAAGAAATCTACATCATCTCAAAAAAAGATAACCTCCCAAGGAAGGTCAGAAGAAAAAAATTATAGATCTGATTTCAGGGAGGTAGACGTAAGATTGGAAGGAAGATCATCGCAAAGAAATGACTGTAATGACCAGAGAAGAGGTGCAGAGAGACGAACTAGACGTTCAGACTGGCAAGCATATACAAGGCAAAATGAAGAAAATGATTTTATGTCATCGAATCAAAATTCAGAAAACAGATATATGCAATCCAATAGATCAGTGGGAAGAGACGGAAGAGGAAGGGAAATTTTTCAAAGAGGAAGAGGGAATAATCAAAATCATGATCAGGAAAATAAAGGTGCAATAAGAAGAAATCATCATTCAAGAATTTCAAATGCATCAGCAGTTGAAAGTTTAAATTATCAAAATTCAGTTGATGAGGATAGGCGAGAGAGGGAGGAAAGTAACAGAAGAAGGGAAAATTCTCAAAGAGGAGGAGGGAATTTTTACACACCAAGAGGAAGTTTCCAGAGAGGAAGAGGAAATGGTCAAAATCATTATCAAGAAAATAAAGGTGCAATGAGAAGAAATCATCATTCAAGAATTTCAAATGCATCATCGGTTGAAAGTTTAAATTATCAAAATTCAGTTGATGAGGATAGGCGAGAGAGGGAGGAAAGTAACAGAAGAAGGGAAAATTCTCAAAGAGGAGGAGGGAATTTTTACATACCAAGAGGAAGTTTCCAGAGAGGAAGAGGAAATGGTCAAAATCATTATCAAGAAAATAAAGGTGCAATGAGAAGAAATCGTTCAAGAATTTCAAATGCATCATCAGTTGAAAGTTTAAATGATCAAAATTTAGATGGGAACAGACAAGAGAAGGAAAAAGGTAATGGAGAAAGATATCCACAACGAGGTAGGGGTGAACATAGGTATCACAATTATCATTCAGGTAATCCTGATAACTATGAAGAAGTGCAGAGAGATGAAAGGCAACGTTGTTATAGCCCAAATAGAAATAGACAAAGAAAGAAATTTAACAGATATCCTCTTGAAAATAAAAATAATAATGAAAATGATGGTTTGTTTAATATACCTCGGAGATTCAATTGGTTAGTACAAATGTCTGAAATGAGTGGATCAGACGTTGCAACTCAGTTAGCGAACAGTCAGTCAGGTTTTGAAGAAGTTATTAAGAATATACAACTCATGAAAGATAAACCAGATATGTTAGTTTTAATCCTCAAGTTACTTGCTAAAATTGCAGATGCAGATTTCAAGGAAAATAAAAATAAAATTTTCACACAAGCTTGTGATTTGCAGTTCTTGGAACAATTGACATTGTTTATGGCTGATGTTGCTGCCAGTGGCTACATGAGTAGAATATTCGATATAAACAATTTTCTTAAAGATATTTTGACATTCACTAAAGGTGTAATGTTAGCATTACCTGTGACTGCAAGCGAAAGATTCAAGAAAATACTGCTTATGGTTGATTTATTCCCACAAACAGCTATCAGCACTGAAATCAAGAATATGAAACAAAGTCTTCAAGAACAGCTGAAAGAATTTGATGTGAATCAAAAAGATGATGTTAGAGTAACAAGCAAGTTAGAACTTTTGTCTGCACAAGCTCCACCGAACAGTTTCAGAGAAATTAATTTAATACCAACAGTAAACGACATTTTTTCAAGGAGACCATTTGTAAGACCCAATATAATAAAAGGTTCGTATACAAGCATTGAACATTATTTGGACGTACAGTTTCGTTTATTGCATGAAGACTTCCTATGTCCTATGAGAGAAGGGATTTCTGAATATATACATAGAAAAGAAGAGAAAACAGGTAGAATCTCGAATGTTCGTATCTACAAAAAGGTTTTGTTCCTCAGTCCAAGAGTTGTAGCAGATAGAGTAGGAATTGTTGTTAATTTTGATCCTGATAAACGCATGAAGAAAATGAATTGGAAGAACTCAAAGCGATTTATGTATGGCTCTCTTCTTTGCTTCACTCAAGACAACTTTAGGTGAGCTTTGTTTTAGTTTTCTTTGCACTACACCCTTTCAATTTTAAAATTTGTACCTTAAATACAGTCATCCTCATCTATAATAGGGTGTCCATAATGCTTTCAATTCAATGTAAAAGGGGACATGTACAAAAAAATTAAAGGAAAAACCTGGGACATTTTAAAAAAGGCATTAACAAAATATAAAAGGATAATCAATTGAGTTGGTGTTTACTTGATGAAAATCCATATTTATTAATTAAATAAAAATAAAACGTAGTTTTATTTGATTTTCATATTTATTATATATTTCAGTGACAGCTGTTTCGGTACACTGTACCTTCTTCAGACATGTTAACAAATTATGAATTGTGTTCCAACTGATCTAAGCAACAATACAACAATATTTATTTAAATTTTTAAATTTAACAAAGGGGATTCATTCAAATCAAGTTGAGAATTTAACAGTTTTTTACTACTTTTAAACTTATTAATTTCTACAGCCTCCAAAAGATCTAACTTCTTACCCTTATCACAAATATGTAAAATTTCAAAATTTGGATCGAAACAATGATTAAATTGGAATAGGTGGTTAGCATGTGATAAGGGTAAGAAGTTAGATCTTTTGGAGGCTGTAGAAATTAATAAGTTTAAAAGTAGTAAAAAACTGTTAAATTCTCAACTTGATTTGAATGAATCCCCTTTGTTAAATTTAAAAATTTAAATAAATATTGTTGTATTGTTGCTTAGATCAGTTGGAACACAATTCATAATTTGTTAACATGTCTGAAGAAGGTACAGTGTACCGAAACAGCTGTCACTGAATTATATAATAAATATGAAAATCAAATAAAACTACGTTTTATTTTTATTCAATTAATATAAAAGGATGTTTAAAAAAATTGTATGAAACAAATTACAAAAATTGCACATACAAGTTATGCCTGTTTTTTATTGACCATTAAAATTACTTACTCAGCTACATTATGTCTACTCTATCTACACATGTAGATTGGTAGATGCATTTGTATTGCTGTACTTCGATGATTTATGTACTTCATCAAGTAGTTTATTTTGTTTTGAAATTCTATCATAAAATGAAGTACATGATACATCATTAAAATGTGTTTTTACCGTGAGCAATGCCTTTACATGGTATTAAAAGATTCCGGGCTATGTGGCCGTGGTCTATAACTGGCGTTTCTTCCAGACGTTTCTCCCTCATCTGCGGAGGGCATCTTCAGTGGCGAGCGCTTCCAGCTGTTGTTTCCCTGTCGTAGACTCATTAACAGTCGAGTCTACGACAAGGAAACAACAGCTGGAAGCGCTTGCCACTGAAGATGCCCTCCGCAGTTGAAGGAGAAACGTCTGGAAGAAACGCTAGTTATAGACCACGGCCACATAGCCCGGAATCTTTTAATACCATGATTACCAGCTGTGAAAGCCTGCATTCCAAATTGCCTTTACAGTTTCAACTTTCATTCTCCTACATTGGCTGCACTGACCATGGATTGACAATTTAAAAATTTATGAGTTATCAATATATGAGAGTAAAAAACAAAGATTATAGACCAAACAGTGCATTGTGGTTATACAACTAGCGCTTTCTAACATTCATATTTATAATTACATAGTAAAGAACAAAATGGAAGTCATCATTCATAAATACATTGGCAAAGCATCATCCCAAAAGTGGGACATTTAAGTCCCCCAAGAAAATTTTCGGGACAGTGGGACATTTTCAAAAAAAAAAGAACAGGACTGTCCTGGGAAAAACGGGACGAATGGCCACCCTAACTATAATAACTTCTGTTATAAACGTCGTTACATTATTATTAAAATTCTAGGTCTTTCAAAGACATGCTTCATCCTCAGGAATTTTTATGGTACGGAAATTATTTGTATATTTCATACAGAGGGTTTTAGTTGTTGGGTGTGTTCTCATGTAGCATATTTTTATTTTCTCCTTATTTGATAATTTCAATCTCCAGGAAGCAGAAAATAAAAATATGCTAAATGAGAACACACCCAACAACCAAAGCCCTCTGTATGAAATATACAAATAATTTCAGTACCACAAGAATTTCTGAGGATGAAACATGTCTTTAAAACCCTAGAATTTTAATAGTGTGACGACGTTTATAACAGAAGTTATTATAGTTGAGGAAGACTGTTTTATAAGGTACAAATTTTAAAATTGAAATAATTTGAATCTCAATGGTGTTGAAACATGATTATTTAAAATATAGATACTATATTTAATTTTAGGAAGTTATATTTTGAGGTTATTTTAATTATATTATTTTTGGTCTGGACATCTTACCTCAATATTAATGTTGATTTGTTCTTGGACATGTTTCAAAACAATTCTGACTTCCCAGACTTCCCAGTCTGGGAAAGCTGACGATAAAACAGAATTGTTTTGAAACATGTCCAAGAACAAATCAACATTAATATTGAGGTAAGATGTCCAGACCAAAAATAATATAATAGATACTATATCCTGGTAATCTGTCCCGCGCCGTAGCCGAGTGGTTAAGGCAGGAATCCTTGGCGCAGAGCTGCGGGACTTGCACTGGTTCGAGTCTCCATGGGGGAAGAAATTTTCTCATGGTATTTCGGCCAGTATGGGACCGGTGCCCACCCAGCATCGTGACATCGTGATGCATTTGGGTAGCTAACAATAAGTAGCGGATCCAGGTTGAGAAAACCAGCTATAACGGCTGGGTGACTCGATGTGCTGACCACATGTCATCCCTACACTGGCTGATTATCATCTACCTCTGTGATTGACATATGTGGATGTGAGGCCAGCAGCCGGATGGTAGGCTAAGGGCCTTGTAAGCCTGCCGTGCCAGGAGTTTTTTTTTTATCCTGGTAATCTTATGTTTTTGAGTCCAGTATTATATACAAAATCAATGTCCCAAATAATCTTTAAGTTTCATGTGCGTACATAAATGATAAATAAGTATGCAATTTTATTATATAAAACTTTCCTCATTAGAGGATTGCCTCAAGGACAAAGTGATACAGACAATTAATTTTTGTAATCGATGAAATACATTTTGTAAATAAAAAAGTGATCCCACAACAGGCCCGGAGGCCCTTGGGATAGTAGGAGGTTAAGGCTCCCACTTTTTCTGGACAATCGGCACTTTATGTCAGCCCTGCTTGATGGCCGCCTTTACCCCCATAACAAGCATCCGGTACTCATTTCCATTAGAGGCTGAGTCGACCCCAGGACCATAGTGCCGCCAGAGGGTTTGGATCAGTTTAAAAATCCTGACCCCCAACGGGACTTGAACCCTTGATCCTTCGGCTTGTAGCTACATTTAAAATAATTCAACTATAAATGTGAATTGGAAAGATTACTCCTCATATGATAAAATATGATTATCAGGAGATGTTTTGGAGATCCACCCCCATTTTCAAACTGGTGGAGGTGTAATGTACTCGTATACAATTCTCTTATATGTCAGAAAGTTTGGAAGCCTGAAATAGTGTAGGGATAACACACTAACGTACACAGCTAGAGGTTTTGGATTCAAATCCTAATTCAGGTATTAATTTTTCTTTACAAAATAATTATTGTCCATCATTGCAAATGTTAAAATTAAATTTTTTAAACAAGTTTTTTAAATGTATACATCATTTTCCTGTGCCCAAAATTAAGTTTGTATTCTCTTCCTCCATTCATCTCTATCTTTCCAGTCATCTTCCTGCAGTCCCTCTATCCATGCCTTCTTTGGGTATCCCTCTTTTTTTCACTCCAAACTCCTATCTGTCAAATATCTTCATTCATCCTCTTCACGTGTCCAAAGCATTTTAATTGTTTATTTCCCACAAATTGTATAATTGTTTTGTTAAAGTTAATTTTTTCTTGGATAATATTGTTTCTGATCCTGTCTAATTTAGAGCATCGTGCAGATTTTATTAAAAATCAGTTTCTGTAGATTGCAATTTTGACTTTAATTTAGCATTTATAGTCCATGTTTCTGCTCCATAAATCATTAAACTTCTTACTATTGATTTATAAATATGGATTTTAATTTCTTTGAATACCTGTTTATCCCACAAAATTCCATTCAACATTGCTGTTGCAGATAAACCTTTAATTGTTCTTTTTTATTTCCAAATCATTGGTGTTTCCATCTTTATTTCAACACCAAATATTTAATTTTGTTACAAATATTTTTATGGTAAACCCAATACAAATTAAAATTTCCAATTCATATTTAAAATTCTATTGATATTTACATCATAGCATACACTTCCCATGATTGTTTTTATAAAATCCATTGTAATGTTATAGGAGCATAATGTTTGGAACTGTGATAGAGAAGAATGAAAAGGATCTGGAAAATGGTCAAATCGTTGTTGAAATGTGTGAAAGTTCACAAATGAGAGAAGATTTATTCCAGGCACAGTATACCATGGCTGAAAGTGAAGTGTATTTTGAACCATACTATCAGGTAATATTGATTTGTATAAATTAAAAAAAAATAAAATAATGAATAGGAAAAGAACAAGCAGGGTTTTGATCCAGTGACCATATGAACCAGATATATACAATATATGATAAAATCAAATGTTTCCTACCTCTCCTCATATAAATCTTCTAAGTAGATTGCGATTTCGAGACCACAACAGTCTCATCTTCAGTACAAACTTGGCGACTGATGTTTTGTCGATCGGAAGAAACTCTTCTTCTTCCCTCTGTTGGTAGATCGATGAACCTCTGGCTCAGGTCAGACTTTGCGGGAATTTTGAAGTTCGTAAGTTTTCCTTTGTTTTCTGAATGTGGATCTTACCTTCCATTGAAACACCATAAATTAAAAAAAAAATTCAAAAAGTTTAATATAAGATTAGTACACAAGAATGAATACAGCCTTAATAGGATAATTAAAACCAATAAAAATGAAAGAATTGAAGAAGAAAACAAATTATGAATTTATCAGATCAAATGCAGGGATTGTGACAAAATTTATATTGGAAAAACAAAAAGAAATTTGAAAACAAGGGTGAAAGAACAGCTTAGAAACGTCAAAAATGGAGAAGTGGAAAAGTCAGCAGTAGCTGCTCATGCTTGGTCTGAAAAACATTTAATTGAATCAAAAGCCAGTCTAATTAAACAAATATACAAACAAAAGGAACTCACGGTTTGCGAAAAGATCCACATTCAGAAAAACAATTGAAAACTTATGAACTTGAAATTCCTGCAAATTCTGATCTGATCCAGAGGTTCATCGGTCCATCAACAGAGGGAAGAAGAAGAGTTTCTTCCGATGGACATAACATCAGTCGCCAAAATAGTACTGAAGATGAGATGTACTTAGAAGATTTGTATGGGGAGAGGTAGGAAACATTTGATTTTACCATCAAACAATATAGATAAATTGTGAACAAAATAATGAATGGAATCATATATATTTAATTTTTTATTTTGAAAAAGTATTTGATTAATTGAATATAAATTATGTATGGCAATCATCAGTAACATACTGTTTTATTTAAATATTTATAATTATTTACATTTTTAGGTTTTGAAGGCTCTCAAAGAGATGAAAGAGGAAGAGTTTCCAATGCGACACTATATTGTTGAAGCTCGAAACGATGTTTTCAATCCAAGATATTTACTGGAAAATGATGATTGTTTAGCAGAATATGTTATGGAGCCTGATTACAGACTTCCTGTGCTCTATCCTGATATGTGGCCAACTGCTGAACAACTGAAACTTGATAACTCACAATATCGAGCATTTATGTCTGCTCTTACAAGAGAATTTGTTGTTATTCAAGGTAATTATTTCCCTAAATCAATGGTAAAGAGACAAATTTTTCTCTTTACCATTGATTTACAATAATTTAATTGTGTTCATTGATTTACTTATTTCTATCATAGTAATAGCTTTAGCTTCTCAATATTAATTTAATAAATAATGCTATAGCTGTGTGGAGTCCTTTCATTTCTTCTCAGGTAGAAGCCATTCATTGTGTATTTGTGAATGATGATTCATTGCAATTAAATGTGGGACCAGTAGAGTAAGGTAAAGGAAGGATTTCTGCTTGGATGGGAATGAAGCCTGGATTAGCTCAGTGGTCTGAGCATTAGCACGGAAAGCTAAAGGTTCGGGGTTCGATTCCCGGTTCAGGCAGAAATTTTTCTCTTTACCATTGATTTACAATAATTTAATTGTGTTCATTGATTTACTTATTTCTACATAGTAATAGCTTTAGCTTCTCAATATTAATTTAATAATTATTTCCCATTCATAAATTCAATGAAAGGTGATTGTTTTTTGCTAATGCAGCATTTGGGGTGAGTTTGTAGCCAGTTCATACGTTCTGCTACCATTTTGTAGCCCCCAGTTCATAAATATCAGTGCTACGAGGGCGGATCGGAAAGTAAAGCACAATAATTTTTTTCTGCCTTGGTATTGCAGCTAGAATGTTGAAATTTCACAGAGATATAGTTTGAAGTTTTCACTACAGATGGTATTTTTTTCTCGGTGCACCTCTTGCGAGAGAAGCTTGAACTATGCAACAAAGATGGCGCGCATGCTACAGTCCACCTGTGAGGAACAGAGAAGTGTTGTTCGATTTTTGTGGGCCAAAGGGCATAAACCCAGTGAAATTCACAGGGACATGCGTGGCGTGTATGGGGATGATTGTATGGACCATAGCAATGTCTTCCGTAAAGTTAGTGCCCGCTGGGTGCCTAAGAACCTGACAGACGACCACAAGGGCCAGCGAATGATGGCAAGCTTGGACCACTTAACGCGGTACACCGCACAAGGACATGACTTTCTGGAAGGAATCGTCACAGGTGATGAGTCGTGGGCGTACCACTACACGCCCGAAACAAAGCAGGCATCAGCAGTGCGCAGATGGCTACACTCCAACCAAATGGACTTTTACGAACAGGACATATTGAAACTGGTAACACGATGGGAAAAATGTGTTGAGAAAGTTGGTAACTATGTCGAAAAGTAGGTAAAAGATGTAAGTTCATTTGTGATTTTTTTCCTTTTTTTTACTATTAAACTTTTTAAAAAAAAATTATTGTGCGTTACTTTCTGATCCGATCCGTCCCTCACAGGTGGACGACTGTAGCATGCACGCCATCTTTGTTGCATAGTTCAAGCTTCTCTCGCAAGAGGTGCACCTGAGAAAAAAAATACCATCTGTAGTGAAAACTTCAAACTATATCTCTGTGAAATTTCAACATTCTAGCTGCAATACCAAGGCAGAAAAAAATTATTGTGCGTTACTTTCCGATCCGCCCTCGTATTTACTTTCCTTTGCCCATCAGAGGCAAAGATTGATTCATCTTTATTATGTTGTTTGTGTAACATATATCAACTATTACCAAGAAATCTTAAATACTCTGTAGTAATTTATATAGTTCGTATCTAACCCTGTATAGTATCTACAATCATGAAAGCTAGGAGGAAAAGGGGAGCTAAGTTGACTTGAGAAAGCTTTAGAATAGGAATTAATATAAAGCAGCAATATCATAATTAGTTAAACAGCAATTAAACATTCTTTTTACTAAAATTGAGTTTAATATTTAATTTTAGGAAGTTATATTTTGAGGTTATTTTAATTATATTATTTTTGGTCTGGACATCTTACCTCAATTAATAAATTAATGAGTCATTTTAACATCTTACCTCATATTTCATGTTTTTCAAACACGGTAACTATAGTTTTCAAATGATCTTGTCATTCATTTTCAACCGTCATTATGACTATTTAACTTTGAATCTTACCTCAATATTAATATTGAGTTTAATGTTTAAATTATTAGTCTGATCTTCAAATAGAAAATTAATTAAACAGAAATGACTTTTGACCATAATATGAATTTAAAGAAAATATGAATACATAAATAATATAAACAATCTAAATTAATTATCTTGGTCATCAATTAAATTCCAGTCTTGTGGAATTACAAAACAAAATAATGAGACTAATAATAATAATAATTACCCATACATGCACACAAGCACTTCTTAGTCCAGCCGAGGGTTAGGTTCCACACCCCGGATCCCCTACCCTGGCTTCACAGGACCAAAACAAAATAACTCAGCTCCACTCGAGCTATCCGATGTGATCCAGACAATAACCAAGATGATGATGACATGTTTGTAACTTGTATCATGTATTTGAGTGTTCCGAGGAAGAGGGGAAGTTGCACAACTATACACAGTGCAGAGGAAAGGGGTGGGGAGGTAAGTAGGAGAAAACACAAAGAAGAAGGAATTTGGCACTGTTCAAGAATATCACTGTAGAGGAAAGATAACATGACATAGAAGTTACGTACCGAAAATGCACTTTCGGTACAATTTAATCTATAATAATTAAGTTATTTGGTTTGTATATTATTAACTCTTATGGTTTACATTGAACATATGTTTCAAAGCTTGTTAGCCCCATCTTCAGCAACTACAGACTGATTTTTCTCAAGTTGTTGGCCCTGATTCTTGAGTTATGACAGCTCTTCAAGATGACAGAACAACGGTTGTGATGATACTGAGGATGGAACAGAAACTATGTTCCAAAACTAGTTTATAGTCAAATAAGAACAATATGAGGTGAGTGATAAAAATTCTACCTTAATGAATATACCTCATAGTGAGAATTCCTAAAATAAGTAGACACCTCATAGAATTAATTTTTTCCACGATACCGCAGTTTCAAACACAATCGTGTTCATCCTTAACCATGAATTTAAATTTTAAGATGATTTGAAATGTATTTTTTCTCTGTTATGAGTTATTATATTTTTTATCTGTATTTTTAACACTTAAAATATTAAATTAATTATAGGTCCTCCAGGAACAGGGAAAACATTTTTGGGTTTGAAAGTTGCTGGAGTTATGCTGGAAAATTCCTATTTATGGAATTCTAACAACCAACCAATTCTAGTGGTGTGTTACACTAACCATGCTCTGGACCAGTTTCTAGAGGGCATTCTTCATCACACCTCAAAAATTGTTAGAGTTGGAGGACAATCAAAAAGTGTTGTTGTTAATCCATTCAACCTGAAGGAATTGAGACGAGGATACAAAAAATGGATGTATGAGTAAGTATCTTTGAACTTTGTAAGTAGCTATTTACCAGACAAGAAAATAAGGGATCACTCATACACAATTTGAAATTAATGAGTAACTGATGAACTTCATCTGCAAAGAGAGGATTTTGCTGTCAGGTACTTCCATGATTATTTTATCTTTCTCTTCCCCACCCTTTTTTTTTTTTTTTAATATCGTCACTAGTATTTTCGGAATTTGCTACCAGTAGAAATCACTTAAAACAAAAATTAACATAATTTCTGAAAGCTGTTTTTAATCATAAGTTAATTGACAAATCACAAATTATTTAAATTACATGTACTTATAGCCATTGTAGTATTTAAACAATTGTATTTATTTTATGTGCATATTTTTGTTAGAAAAATAAGCCTTTTAAATGCATATATAATAAATTGTATGCCAAAAGATCAACACCTATTGTTGAAACTAGTTTATCAGAAACTCAACATGGGTTCAGGAAAGGTAGATCATGTACAGATTGCATTTTTGCTCTGACATAAGTAATAGAATAGAGAAGAGAATTCAGATTCTGTACTCAATAAACGAATGCATATTTTATGTAAAGTTGTCTGCTGAAGTGATGCATTAATAAGTATACCATATTAATGCCATCTGCCCAGAACAAAAGCCAAAACACGAAAAGTGCAGTGGGTGACATTAGAACAAACACACATGTTAATGATTAACAAAAAAATGAGTCTTATCTCACCTCATATTTTTGTGTTTTTCATGCACGGAACCGCGGTTTCAGGATGCTTTCCTCCCATCCTCAGTCAACTTCACGACTGTTGAATCCTGGTAACATCTTCATCTTCAAAGTTGCCATCTGGTGTTGATTTGATGAACTTTGAGATCAAATCTTGTTCACCAGGAATTTCAAAATTCATCGATCTATATTTGTTCTTCTGAATGTATATCTTTTTTGAAGAAGAACAATTATAGATCCATTATTTATTAAGAAGAACCTCATAATGTTAGTTCCTATTGTAATTTTTATAACAAATTTGCTCATGACTTCTTATTATTGAGACTTGAGGTTCTTTTACCTGTCATAAATCTATGACATGATTCATTGAGTTTATTTCTCTTCTGAAAGAAGAAAATTTTATTTCCTGGTTCAGATGTTAATTTTATTTTCAAATAAAGGCTTTTTTACCCTGAAAATTCATTTACTCTAGCCAGTTTTAAACCCACGAACTTCAGAACCATGGTAGCTACTATTTTAATCAAAATCGTAATGGGAAGTAACAGTATGAGGTGATCTACAATTTATAAATTGAGTCGTTAAATGTTTTTTCTTATTATCTCATAAATTTCTGTTTTTTCACTGGTTTCAAAGGTCTTTGCCTTCATCATCAGTCAAATTCCAACTCTCCGACTCTGGGTCGGAGTTTGACCTTGGAAACAAGTATCGTGAAAACGTGGAAATTTGTGAGGTAACTTGAAAAAAAAAACATTTAACCGACTCAATTTATTAATTAAATAAAAATAAAACATTATTTTATTTGATTTTCATATTTTTTATATAATTCAGTGACAGCTGTTTCGGTACACTGTACCTTCTTCAGATATTTAAAAATTTTTTAATTTTAAAATTTAAATAAATATTGTTGTATTGTTGCTTAGATCAGTTGGAACACAATTCATAATTTGTTAACATGTCTGAAGAAGGTACAGTGTACCGAAACAGCTGTCACTGAATTATATAATAAATATGAAAATCAAATAAAACTACATTTTATTTTTATTTAATTAATAGATATGGATTTTCATCAAGTAAACACAAACTCAATTGATGACTCAATTTATAATTATTAACAACTAGTTCAGTCCTTAGCAATTGTAGCTATGTAATTTGCTCTCAGAGAAATGGAAGAGAAGGTTTTGCTGTCTTAACTTCATCAGGAAAATAAATAATAATAATAATAATAATAATAATAATAATAATAATAATAATAATGATTTATGAATGAGTTGGAGAAAATGTTTTTAATATCTCATCTCATAAAGTTGCATGTTTTCACAATACCAGTTTCAAAAGTATAATTTTACTTCCATCTTCAGTCAAACTCCAACTGTTGAAAATTTGCCATTAATACCTACCATCTTCTGAACTACCATCTGGTGTCAATTTTATGAACTTGGAGATCAGATTATTCTCTTTGGGAATTAAAAAATTCATGGCTCTGTATTTATTCATGTCCACCACTGTGGTCTTGAGGTAGCATGGTGCCTTGTGACACAGTGGGCCCGGGTTCGATTCCCGGTCGGGACAGGCTCCTGGGTGTTTTTTTTTTTTCAGGGTTTTTCCTCACCTGTAAGACTAATGTCAGAAAGCTTACAGCCCAACAGTCCCCGAAAATCATCCGGCCATCATCATCATCATCTTTCACTGGTGTGGAAAGCAACGGGAAGCTACCACACCTATAATTCCCTAGTAAAGCTGCAAAGCATAGCATGAAAATGTTATGATTCCAATGAAAGACCTATCCTCAGGCAGAACATTATGGAATGGATATTTATTCTTCAGAATGTATATCTTTTCCCAAACTGTTAATTCCAAAGGCTTCTCTAAATGTTTTAAAAGTTTACTTCCTCTTTCAATTTTGTGATTCTGTGGTAAACTATGAGCTGCAATTACCAATTTTTCAATTAAAAACATTTTCTCCAACTTATTCATAAATGTAAATACCTCACAGTGTTACCTCCCACTTTGATTTTGATTAAAATAATAATGTTCATAACAATTTTTGTGTTATTCGTAAATTAATGAGTAATTTTTTAACATCTTACCTCATATTTTATGTTTCTTCAAACACAGGAATTAGTTTTCGAGAGAAGGATCTCTCTCATTTTCAACCGACATTATGACAACCGGATTTTCGTTGGAATCTCTTCAATAATGTTGCCATCTGGTGTTGATTTGATGAACTTTGAGATGAGGTCACATTCATCAGGAATCTCGAAATTCATGGATCTAAATTTGTTCTTCAGTTGATTGGATTCATGAATTTTGAGTTTCCTAATGAACACGACCTCATCTCAAAGTTCATCAAATCAACACCAGATGGCAACGTTATTGATGGAGATTCCAACGATTCCAACGAAAATCCAGTAGTCATAATGTCAGTTGAAAATGAGAGAGATCCTTCTCTCGAAAACTAGTTCCCGTGTTTGAAGAAACATAAAATATGAGGTAAGATGTTAAAAAATGACTCATTAATTTACGAATTAAGAACCTCAATGTTAATTCCCATATTTAATTATGAATTTTTGTGTTGCTTTTGTTTAACTAGCTCAAAACTGAATGATGTGGACGCTGAAAATAAACACTTGCTTCGTGCTCGACTGAGGATGAATGACAATTTGGGGTATGATGTCAAGATCAGATTAGAACAACTTGTCGCCAAAATCAAGACAATTCAGGTTGATTTGGAGAGGATTGAGAGAAATGAGGGAATCATTTCATTGAACTTTCTCAGCGAGTTCATAGATCAACACCACTACAAAGGTTTTACAATAATGGGTGACAAAGATGAAGTAAGAGCTTTTTTAACAATAATTCCTCATTTTTATTAGTATTTTAATTAATGTGTTTTTCTCTTCAGATATAATGTGTTTTAGTTCATTCTTATTAAAAAAAAAACAATTTAAACTAAAAATATATAAAACTGTTATTAGTCTTTAAATTATATAGTTGTGATACATGGACTCTTATTTTAACCCTTAACCCACATGATACATAAATTAATTTAATGTTTTTAATAAAACAAGAGAAATCAAATGAGTAGAAATTATATTTGAAGAGAAAAATTATATGCTGGGACTGGGACTCGAACCCAGGACCTTTGGCTTTCTAGGCCAAATGCTCTACTGACTGAGCTATCTGGGCGAGTTCCAATCTAAACAAATTTTTCTCTTATAAGCTATTAAGTCCTGAGTTCGAGTCCCAGTCTGAGCTTATAATTTTTCTCTTTCAAATATGATTTATCCATTATTGAGATGTATGAAATGAGTAATAAAAACATCGAGTAGAAATTACTTAAAATTTGTGTCGGATTACACAATTTATCTGATAATAACAGTTGTATGTGATGAAATTAAATGTTTCTTACCTCTCCTCATACAAATCTTCTAAGTAGATTGCGATTTCGAGACCACAACTGTCTCATCCTCAGTACTTTCTTGGCAACTGATGTTATGTCGATCGGAAGAAACTCTTCTTCTTCCGTCTGTTGGTGGACCGATGAACCTCTGGATCAGGTCAAAATTTGTGGGAATTTCGAAGTTCATAAGTTTTCCTTTGTTTTTCTGAATGTGGATCTTTTCCCAAACCGTGAGTTCCTTTTGTTTGTTCAGAAAAACAAAGGAAAACTTATGAACTTCGAAATTCCCACAAATGTTGACCTGATCCAGAGGTTCATCGGTCCACCAACAGAGGGAAGAAGAAGAGTTTCTTCCGATCGACATAGCATCAGTCGCCAAGAAAGTACTGAGGATGAGACAGTTGTGGTCTCGAAATCGCGATCTACGTAGAAGATTTGTATGAGGACAGGTAAGAAACATTTAATTTCACCATAAATTAAACCTCATTTCTATAAAAGTTAAATATAAGTTGTATGTGATTTTGTTTTCACGGCAGTTCACCATACTTAAATAAATGACTCAAGAAAATTAGTGTTTGTCAATCAATTTAAGGATTAAGAAAGGAGAAAAGATTATGAGTCATATTTAAAGAGAAAGATCGGTACTTGCTCAGGTAGCTCAAATGGTAGAGCACTTGGACTAGAAAACCAAGGGTCCCGGGTTCAAGTCCCGGTCTGAGCGTATAATTTTTCTCTTTAAATATGATTTATCCATCATTGAGATGTATGAAATTAATAATAAAAACATCGAAAATAGCCGTACTGGCATTTATAATGTAATGTATAATTCCCAAATATGTCTTCTTAATATAGGAGCCGCTATTTGCAAAGATAGAAGCAAAGGCTTCAAAGCATTTGGTGGGCGGGAATTACAACGTATATAGAGAAAGATTTGCGTTTAGATTGGTACTTGCTCAGGTAGCTCAAATGGTAGAGCACTTGGACTAGAAAACCAAGGGTCCCGTATAATTTTTCTCTTTAAATATGATTTATCCATCATTGAGATGTATGAAATTAATAATAAAAACATCGAAGATTATGAGTATTTGAAAATAAAGTTCTTAGGAAAAATTTTTGGACCAAAGAGAGATGAACAGACAGGTGAATGGAGGTATAACAGTGAATTATATTATTTTTAGTCTGAACATCTTACCTCAATATTAATGTTGATTTGTTCTTGAACATTAATATTGAGGTAAGATGATCAGACTAAAAATAATATAATTAAAATAACCTCAAAATATAACTTCCTAAAATTAAATATTAATTATAACAGTGAATTGCATGATCTTTATGGGAAACCAGATGTAATAAGAACAGTTAAGTGTTGTAGACTACGATGGGCAGGACATGTGGAATGAACAGGGAATGAAAGAAGAGCATGGAAAGTCGCTTGTAGTAAAACCGGAAGGAAAGTGCCAAGTATGTAGGCCAAGAATGAGGTGGGAGAATAATTTAATATAATAAATTTGGGAATTTTTAACATTGTGAGGTTTTATTGATAAGAATCAAATAAATCGCGAATTCTTCTTACCTCATACTTCTATGTTTTTTTTAAACACTGCACCGCAGAATCGGCGACCATTGTCACCATCGTCAGCTGTTTTCACGACTGTCAATTTTTTTCTTTAGCCAGTAATTATCCAAATTGCCATCTGGTGTTCTTTTCAAGGAGTCATTTTCTAAACTGCCATCTGTCCTATTTTTGAAGAACTTTGTAATAAGGAACTTGGAAACTCGTAAAAAAAGAACACTTTAGAAACATAAAGAATGGAGAAATTGAAAAATCAACTATAGCAGCACATAGTTTATTAGAGAATCATAGAATTGAAAAAGAAGTAAAACTTTTGAAACATCTCTCTAAACCTTTGGATTTAACAGTTTGGGAAAATATATATAATCAAAAAACCATACTAGAACCATGAATTTCGAGATTCTGGATGAACCAAGCTTGATGCTTGATTACAAAGTTCTTCAAAAATACAACAGATGGCAGTTTAGAAAATGACTCCTTCAAAAGATTACCAGATGGCTGGTTGGATAATTACCGGCAAAAGAAAAAAATTGACAGTTGTGAAAACAGCTGACGATAGTCACCGATACTGCAGTGCTGTGTAAAAAAAAACATAGAAGTATGAGGTAAGAAGAATTCACGATTCATTTGATTCTTATGGGAGAATAATGTTTACCGTGATTTGAGTGAGATAAATTTACAGCATTTGGCCCGGCAAGCCAAAGGTCCCGGGTTCGTGTCTCGGTCTAGGCGAAAATTTTTCTCTTCAAATATAATTCATCTTTCAATGAGAAATGTTAAATCAATAATAAAAACATCATTATAAGCCTTACTAGCTTTAAAAAGTAATGTTAAATTCCCAATAAATGTCTTCTTAACTAAGAAGCTGCCATTTGCAAAGATAGAAGCGATGGTTTCAAAAGCATTTGGCGAGAGGGAATTACAACGTATATAAGAGAAAAAATTTGCATCTAGATCGTAACTCGCTTCGGTAGCTCAGTTGGTAGAGCATTTGGTCCGGCAAGCCAAAGGTCCCGGGTTCGAGTCTCGGTCTAGGCAAAAATTTTTCTCTTCAAATATGATTGGAATACATTATCTGAGTATAGGAATGTTAGAAAACTGCAGAGCCATGTCATATCATGTCTTGATATGGATATATCTGTGCAATTTATGTGGAATAAGTTCTGTTCAGTTAAATAAACAATGTGGGGGAATTTAAGTAAAATTTTATCAATGTTTTTTTTATTAATTTAACACTTCTCACTGAAGGACAAATTATATTTGAAGAGAAAAATTATATACTAACACAGGGGTTTGAACCCAGGACCTTTGGCTTTTAGGTCAATGCTTTACTGCTGAGCTATCTGGGCAATCCAACCTAATCACAAATTTTTCTCTTATACATTTTTAATCCTTGAGAAAAAAATTTATTTAGAATGGAGTGTGCAGATAGCTCAGTATTAGAGGATCTGCCTAGAAAGCCAAAGGTCCTGGTTTCAATCCTCAGTCTGAGCATATAATTTTTCTCTTCAAATATAATTTGGTCTTTAATGAGAAGTATTAAATCAATAATAAAAACATCAAAAGAAGCCCTGCTGGCTTTATAAAGTAATGTTTAAATTCCCAAAAAAAAGTCTTCTTAAATAGAAGCCGCCATTTGCATAAACGAATCAAAGGCTCGGCAATCGGGAATTTAACAATGCATAAGAGAAAAATTTGTGTTTATGTTGGAGTGCCCAGATAGCTCAGCGGTAGAGCATTGGCCGAGAAAGCCAAAGGTCCTGGGTTTAAACCCTAGTCTGAGCATATAATTTTTCTCTTCAAATACAAATAACATTTTTTCATTTTGAGTCATAATGGCGGTTGAAAATGAATGACAAGATCATTTGAAAACTATAGTTACCGTGTTTGAAAAACATGAAATATGAGGTAAGATGTTAAAATGACTCATTAATTTATTAACATTTTTTCACCTTACCTCATAATCTTCTTCTTCTGAGACTAGTTTCGGAACTTTCTTCTTCAGTTCCATCCTCAGTATTTTCATGACTTGTTTTGTTGTCTTGAAGAGCTGCTTTCTACTCCCTCTGTTGGTAGACTGAAGAGCCTCGAAATCAGGTTATTTTCCCTGGGTATTTCAAAGTTCATTAATTTCTTCTTTCCATTTTTTTTGATTGTAGGTTTTTTCCCAAACAGAGTGTTCTTTGGGTTTTTCTATTTATTTTAATAAAACTATGTAACACAATTTTTTTCATATTTAAATTAATGTTGGGGAGTAAACATTATGAGGTTATATCATTAATAGTGAGTGGAGAACATATTTTTAACAACTCACCTCATACAATTTTAAATTTCTTTGAAACTGACAGTTTCAGACATCTGACTGAAGAGGGACGAGATGTCGTCTGAAACCATCGGTAACAAAGTAATTTGAATGAGGTGAGTCATTAAAAATATGTTCTCTACTCACTATTAACAATTTTTGTCCTTTGAAAATAAATGGTATTTTTTAATTGATATATCTGAAAAGTTAGTAAAAACTTAATTATTCATACCAAACTTTGTTTTTGTGAGCAGGACATTGATAAATTTGAAATTAACTTTTTTTATTTTTCAGAAAAGTGGCCAAATGCCATTTCTTTTAATTATAACTTGCATCGAAAGAAAGATTATGTTGAATGCAATTAAAATCCATGCATCATTCACTCACTCACTGGCACTATCGAACCCGTAGGTTCATGGCCGCACGGACATAAGCTCTCCATACACCCCTATCCTGAGCTAATGCTTTCAATCATTCCCTGTATAATCATAATTAATGTTATTCTCCCATCTCATTCTGGGTGTTTTCCCTCTGGCTTTCCTACAAGAAGCTTCCATGCATGTCTCGAATACTCGTAATCTCCTTTCCTCCCTTAAAGTAAGAGTCCATGTTTCGCATCCATATAATTTTTTATTATCATTATTATTATGTCTTTCATTCCCCATACGCGCAACATGTCCTGCCCATCACACTGTATGAGACTTAACTCTTCTTATTATATCTGGCTTCCTGTACAGATCATTCACTTGTCCATCTCTCTTTAGCCCAAAAATTTTCCTAAGTACTTTATTCTCAAACACTTGTAATCTCCTTTCCTCCCTTAAAGTAAGAGTCCATGTTTCGCACCAATTTAATATAACTGGTAGAATGAAAGTTTTATACATTTTCAGTTTAACATTTTAGAAAGGAGTTGGGACATCAAGAGTCTCTGCAAGGCATAATAGCACGCATTTCCAGAATTGAGCTAATGTTTAATTTCCTTGTGGTTATTTCCTGTTTGTGGTTATTGTTCCTAGGTATTTGAATTCAGCCACTTCCTCAAAATTTCCCTGATTTGTCATTAGCTGTCCATTTCCATTATATAATGTGTGTATCATAGTAAAAAAAAGCATATATTTATAAGTGTGTTGCTTTTTGAGATTTACACTAAATCAGTTTCACGAGTTAGTCCCCAAAAGTCTCCCATCTTATTTTCATTATACTGCCTCTGGTACCGGCGTTCAAAAAGCAGCATATCCTGATGGAAGCACCCCCCTTGTTCCTCCATGTAAGCTCCCCATATTCTCCTTGAATGTATTAAGATGAGCATCAAGCATATGGACCTTCGGTGACATTCTGCAGCCCATTGCACTGTGGTTCTTCACTAAGTTCTGGACCAGCTGCTCATAGTTTTTGGCCTTCTTATTGCCCAGAAAGCCCTGAACAACTGCAATGAAACTAGTCCAAGTAGCTGTCTCTTTCTCATCAAGCTTCTATGCAAATTCGTTGCATTGCACGATTTTAAATGGTTTATTTTTGGAAGTAATGTTTTGAGGTTCTTTTGTGAGAATGGGAACACCTTACCTCTAATTAATGTTGAGTTCTGTTTGAACATGTTTCAATATTAAATTTGAAGAGAAAAATTTTTTCGCCTAGACCGGGACTCGAACCCGGGACCCTTGGCTTTCCGGGCCAAGTGCTCTACCAACTGAGCTATCGAGGCGAGTTACGATCTAGACGCAAATTTTTCTCTTATATACGTTGTAATTCCCTATCGCCAAATGCTTTTGAAACCATTGTTTCTATCTTTGCAAATGGCGGCTTCTTAGTTAAGAAGACATTTATTGGAAATTTAACATTACTTTAAAAGCCAGTAAGGCCTCTAATGATGTTTTTATTATTAATTTAACATTTCTCAATGAAAGATAAATTAAATTTGAAGAGAAAAATTTTCGCCTAGACCGGGACTCTTCAAATTTAATTTATCTTTCATTGAGAAATGTTAAATTAATAATAAAAACATCATTAGAGGCCTTACTGGCTTTTAAAGTAATGTTAAATTTCCAATAAATGTCTTCTTAACTAAGAAGCCGCCATTTGCAAAGATAGAAACAATGGTTTCAAAAGCATTTGGCGATAGGGAATTACAACGTATATAAGAGAAAAATTTGCGTCTAGATCGTAACTCGCCTCGATAGCTCAGTTGGTAGAGCACTTGGCCCGGAAAGCCAAGGGTCCCGGGTTCGAGTCTCGGTCTAGGCGAAAATTTTTCTCTTCAAATTTAATTTATCTTTCATTGAGAAATGTTAAATTAATAATAAAAACATGTTTCAATATAATCGTCAACATCATTGTCAGCTTGTCCAGACAGCTGAGTTTAATGTTGTGGACCCTGGATGTCAATATCAGCTTCCTCCTATGCCTGGCTGAAGAACCTCCAAACTAGGTCACATTCAGCAGGAATTTCAAAATTCATTACTCTATTTTTGTTCTTCTGAATGTAGATATTTTCCCAAATGGTGAGTTCTTTCCTATTTTCTAATTGTTTTAATAATTTAGTGTTTTCAAATTTATATTGTTTTTTGGACCAAACATGAGCAGCAGCTGTAGATTTTAAACTAAAAGAAAGCTGAAAATTAGAACCAAGGAGCAATAAGAAATATTAAAAATGGGAAAGCAGGAAAATTTGCAGTTGGTCCAAAAACCACAATATAAATTTGAACACTAAATTATTAAATCCAATTAGAAAATAGGTAAGAACTCACCATTTGGGGAAAAAAATCTATATTCAGAAGAACAAAAATAGAGTAAAGAATTTTGAAATTCCTGCTGAACGTGACCTAGTTTGAAGGTTCATTGGCCAGCCAGAGGAGGGAGCTGATGTTGACATCCAGGGTCCACACATAAAACTCAACAGTCTGGGCAAGCTGACGATGATTAGAGGATTATATCGAAACATGTTCAAACAGAACCCAACATTAATTTGAGGTAAGATGTTCCCATTCTCTCAAAAACTAGATTGTAGGATCTTATTTTAAAATACAATAGGAAGTAACATTAAGAAGTTTAATTTAATATAATAAATTTGGGAATTAAGAGGTTTTTCAAAGTTAAAATTGGGAAACACATTATGAGGTTCTTAATTAATAAATTAATGAGTCATTTTAACATCTTACCTCATATTTCATGTTTGAAAAAGAGGTTTGTTTAATAATTAAAACATGTAGGGCCACATGCAAATACATTAGTCTCTGGTGAGTTGAGTTTTCTGTGAGAATGTGCAAAGTTTGAATTAGCGAGTCACTGACTGGTCATGCATGAAAGTAGTTTTTTTCGTATTATTGGCAAGAAATTACCCAGAATTCTCACTTCCGTTATTTTCAGCTGCTAGAGGAACGCATTTACGGTTGCATCCCGCAAATAATACTGTATACGACGATGTCTGCATTGCGCGATATTATGCCGATTCTCCTGTTTTTCCAGTTGCATTCTTTGGTAGACTCTATCAAATTCCTCTTCTCCGCGTATACCGAAAACATGATCGAAGTCTTCAAGGTCCAACATTTTGGATAAAGCAGCAAGGTACGCGGCAAGGTTTCAAACTACATCGGTTCCCATCGTGTTGCTCACGATTTGTTCTCTGCAGTCACCTCGCCAGGTAGCTTAGGAATTTCGACAATTATTATCGCATGAACAGATATTTGAGTAAGCAAAAAGTCTTTGGATGCAACTTTCTCAGCAGAGAACGACTTTTACTGTCTAATGCGTTCATAGATACGACCCGTAGTCTGTTCATTAAGAATGAACAGACTACGGGTCGAATGTTTGAACGCATTAGACAGTAAAAGGCGTTCTCTGCTGATAAAGTTTTATCCAAACACATTTTTCTTACTCAGAAATCTATTCACGCGGTAATAATTGTAAGCTACCTGACAAGGTACCTTAAGATCGTAGCTCAAGATATAAACTTATGTGAAAATCCCGAAGGGAACCGATGTAGTTTGAAACTTATCCAAGATGTCGGACCTTGAAGACTTCGATCATGTTTTCGGTATACGCGGAGAAGAGGAATTTGATAGAGTCTACCAAAGAATTCAACTGGAAGAACAGGAGAATTGGCATAATATTGCGCATCGCAGACGTGTTTCTATACGGTATTATTTGCGGGATGCAAGCATAAATGCATTCCTCTATAGCAGACGAAAATAACGGAAATGGTTTTATCGCTGAGAATTCTGGGTAATTCGTTGCCAATATTACGAAAACGTCAACATTCATGCATGACCGGTTAAGGCGGCCGTTAATTCAATCTCAGCTCACCAGAGATTGGAAGTAATTTGAGTAGAGACTAATGTATTTGCATACGACCCTACATGTTTTAATTATTGTAGGATCTTCTTTATTTGTGGTCCCACGAAAAGACCTGCATTGACTTTTGCCTCGGAAAAATTAGGGAAGAAGGCTTGAAGGTTTTTGAAAGCTGCTGAATCTTTATCCAGGGCTCTGGGAGAAATTTCAAGATAGGTTTTAGCTTGCAATGGTTGACAGTTCCCGTGAGAGTTAATTCATTTAGTTACTTTCACTCATCAGGTAAGCTATGTTTACTTCTAAGTGCTACTAGTTTCTATTTGTGTGTTTTAATTCCAGGTACTCATTGAGTGGTTACTTTCCGAATATGAGGACGAAGTATACACACCACAGGATGAACTAAAGGTTGAAGGACATATGTCTGATGTGGAAGATGAAGATGATGATATTCTTGATGAAATTGGAGAAAGAATTACTAGGGATACTCGTGAGGATCTTGGTCTAAATGTGGAAGATGTCACTGGGAAAATTCAATACTGTGCCACTTTGGCTTCGATGCACGCACAGAGATATGATTTAGGAATAGAGATTGAAAATTTGACTCGTGCTATGCACAAAAATCATGATAATGTATTTTTCCATAGTCAATTAAATACAATCAATAGATTGCTCTTTGGTTTAGAATATAAGATCAGAACACTAGAACAACGTTTAAAAGAAAGGAAAAAGGCTAGGAAACAAGATATTAATCGTGTTTTGGTTACTAATGACATCTGGAATTTGAATTTCAAGGACCGCTGGATTTTGTATAGGTATGTAACTGTTAATTTTTACTTTTTTATTATGGTTTGTGAGGGAGGAATTTTTTATAATCTCAAATAACTATGAAACTTCCATATAACTAATACCGGGCTTCCAATATAAATCCGGACCGGCCTCACGGGGTTTCACCCGTCAGGCAGTGCTCTCTCCTCGTCCGCATTTCACTCTGCCAGCCGCTCGTCCTTGAACTAGTCAGTTTACTATCGTTCGACAAGATGAGACGTCAGCTGACATTAGAGCAGCGCATTTATGTGTGTAAATGTTATTATAAATACGAATCAGCTCGTCGCGTTTGCGAGGAATTTATTCGGAACTTCCCTGGACAATTACCTCCTTCCAGATCAAAAATCCACGATCTTGTGACTAAATTTGAGACCACTGGTTCAGTACAAAATAAGAAACACTCGCTCCCCAGATCTAACAGTGTGTGAATTTTATTTATGGGGTAGCCTGAAAGACAAAGTGTACAAAACAAATCCGCACACATTGAAGAACAACATAAGAAATGAAATCAGAAACTTGACAGTGCCCGAACTACAGCGTGTCAATCTAAATGTGTTTACTTGGTATAATGCCTGTTTAACTGCGGGAGGACAACATTTCCAGCATTTTCTATAAGGTAAGAAACAGTTCAAGGACGGGTGGGAGGCAGGGTGAATTGCGGGAGGAACAGACAGCACTGTGTGCCGGGTGAAACTCCGTAAGGCCGGTCCGGTTTTATATTGGAAGCCCGTTAAATAACAAATTGTGAAATTTCACCTCATACTCCGTGATGTTCAAGCATGGGTGTGCAGTTTCTGGAGGCATCCCTCCTATCTTCAGCCATCCATGAATTTTGAAATTCCCGGTGAACAAGATTTGTTCTCAAAGTTTATCAAATTAACATCAGATGGCAGCTTTCAAGATGAAAATGTAAACCAAGGTTCAGCAAGATATGTAGGTAGGAAATATTACTATGAGGTTTATTGTAATTTTGTTTATTGTTTCTTGACTCACCTCATACTTCTTAACTCCCTTGTATATATAGATTTCGTCACTGTATTTGTGACATTCTCAATGCTGTTCATGTTCACAACTGACGTCCAATGGTCTCCTCTCCTGTCCTCCTGGTCCAATGGTCTTGGACGTCAGTTGTGAACGTGAACAGCATTGAGAATGTCACAAATACAGTGACGAAATCTATATATACAAGTGAGTTAAGAAGTATGAGGTGAGTCAAGAAACACCTAAACAGTATTAAGGTTCAGCAGTTGTGGTTATGATGTTTTTATTATTGATTTAACATTTCTCACTGAAAATCAATAATAAAAACATCATTAGGAGCCTTACTAGCTTTATAAAGTAATGTTAAATTCCCAGTAAATGTCTTCTTAACTAAGAAGCCGCCATTTGCAAAGATAGAAGCAATGGTTTCAAAAGCATTTGGCGATAGGGAATTACAACGTATATAAGAGAAAAATTTGCGTCTAGATCGTGACTCGCCTTGGTAGCTCAGTTGGTAGAGCACTTCGCCCGGAAAGCCAAAGGTCCCGGGTTCGAGTCTCGGTCTAGGCGAAAATTTTTCTCTTCAAATATAATTCATGGAATAATTTGGAATAAAAATATTACAAAGGAAACTAAAATGAAAATTTATAAGAGCATAATACAGAATATTTTGTCATATGGAAGTGAAACTTGGTCTTTGACGGAATTACAAAAGAACAAAATTAGAACAGTTGAATTTGATTATTTTAGAAGAAGCCTCCAAAAAACAAGACAGGATAAAATAAGAAATGAATTCCTTTAGAGAGAAATGAATGTCACCACATCTGTTGTTAAGAGGATTGGAAATCAAACACTTAAATGGTATGGCCATGTACAAAGAATGGAAAATGAAAGATGGCCAAAAAATATATACCAATGGTCACCCTCTGGAAGAAATAAACGTGACAGACCAAGATGGAAATGGAAAACCTACGTCAGAACTATAATGGATGATCGGAATTTGGAAGAGGGAGATTGGAATGATAGAGATAAATGGAAACTGAAGACGGCAAACCTATAAGTGGGGGAAAGCCGAAGAAGAAGAAAATATAATTCAGTTGTGGTTATGTCTGAAGATGGGAGGGATGCCTCCAGAATCTGCGGTTCCATGCTTGAAGAATGTGAAATATGAGGTGAGATACGACTCATTTTCTATTAATTGTTAATTTTCTTCTCTCTTAAAGTAAGAGACCATGTTTCACATCCTTATAACATTTTTGCAGATATTGGGTATCATTATTGAAAGAGAGCCTGCAAAAATATTTCAAAAAACTTGAGGAAGAGTTCAGTGTTGATGCAAGACAATATGAAGAAGTAAGGCAGGCAGTTGACTTAGAAATTATGCGAGACTCATTAATTGTTGGAATGACAACCACTGGAGCTGCAAGATTGCAATCATTACTAAAAGCTTTAAAACCTAAAATAGGTAATTTACTTTATTTTAAATTATATCTCATATCAAAACTTGGATAGATCATCAGTTAAGTTATGTAGGTAGGAATAACATTGTGAGGTTTATTTTAATATTGTTTAGTTGTTTCTTGACTCACCTCATACTTCTTAACTTACTTCTTAACTCCCATGCAGACTCGAGTTTCTTCACTTCATTTGTGACATTCTCAATGCTGTCTTCCAACCTTTCTTCTTCCTTCCGGTTTCCCTTCTGTAATCTTTCTTGTACCTCTCTCTTGCTCCATCTGCAACACATGTCCAACCCATTCCAGTCTCTTTCGTCTAATATCTCCTACCAGATCTAAATCCCTATATAATTCTTTCAATTTCATTCTAATTCTCCATTTATCTTGTTCCTGTACTGCTCCATATATCTTCCTTAATATTTTTCTTTCCCATGTATTTAACATGTATTTATCTTAAATTAATTTATAAAGTTGGGAATTTTTACATTATGAGGTTTTCTTAATAAGAATCAAATGAATCGTGGATTCTTCTTACATCATACATCTATGTTTTTTAAACACAGAACTGCAATATCGGGAAACATATCATTCCCATCTTTAGCTGTTTTCACGACTGTCAGTTTTTCATTATGCCAGTAATTTTCTAAACTACCATCTGGTGTACTTTCCAGACGAACCAAATTTGATAACTAAGTTCTTCAAAAGTACACCAGATGGCAGTTTAGAAAATTACTGGCATAATGAAAAATTGACAGTCGTGAAAACAGCTGAAGATGGGAATGATATGCTTCCCTATAGTTCTATGTTTAAAAAACATAAATGTATGAGGTAAGAAGAATTCACGATTCATTTGATTCTTATGTACTTATCTTTTTCTGATAATATCCATGTTTTGCTTCCAAACATAATTATTGGTTTCAATATTGTTTTATATGTTTTAATTTTTGCTGTTCTACTTATCAATAGTAAAACAAAAATCTTAGCCTTTAAGGTGTAAGATACCGTGAGAGCTAAAATAATTCTGGAGGGGAAATCCATTGAACAAGTGAACCATTTTGAATACCTGGGTTATGAAATCTCCTATATTAAAAATAAAGATCTGTTTAACAAACTTAATAAATTTAATTATATATGTGGCACAATTAAAATAATATTTAAAAACACAAGAATGGAAACAAAACTAAAATTTTGTAAAGCAGTGGCAGTCCCCTTACTATTGTATGGTAGTGAATTTTGGATTTTAACTAAACGAGAAGAGAAGATCATAGAAGCAACTGAAATGAGATTTCCGAGAAGTGTGGCTGGCTGCAAACTTCTAGATAAAAGAAGAAGTGAAGATATTAGAAATGAGCTAAATATTTTTAAACTTTTAGATAAAATAAAATAATCTAGAGAAAACTGGAAAGAACATGTTCAAAGAATGAAAGATGATCGGATTCCAAAAATTATACTTAATTACAAACCAAGAGGAGACAGGAATGTTGGTAGACTGAAAAAGAGATGGATTCAACTTTTTGAATGAGACCGGAACAAGCCACATGGGCTTAATCTGTGATTATATTAAGTTAATGTTGGGAAGTAAACATTATGAGGTATAATCATTAAAATTCATTGGAGAACATATTGTTTAAACAACTCACCTCATAGGATTCATGCTTCCATGATATCGCGATTTCAAACATAGTCATGTTCATCTTCAGCCATAACTCCGACTGACAAAATTCTTTGGCCGTCAACTATTCTATTGTCGCCATCTTCAGTGCTGCCATCTATGGTTGAATTTATGAACTTCGAAATCAATGTAATTTCGTTGGGGATATCAAAATTCATTGATCTATTTTTGTTTTTCTGAATGTATATTTTTTCCCAAACTGTCAATTCCAAAGGTTTCTCTACTTGTTTTAAAAGTTTAGCTTCTCTTCCAATTTTATGATGTTCTAATAAACTATGTGCAGCAATTGCAGATTTTTCAATTTCACAATTTTTAATATTTCTGAAATGTGAAATTGAAAAATCTGCAATTGCTGCACATAGTTTATTAGAACATCATAAAATTGGAAGAGAAGCTAAACTTTTAAAACAAGTAGAGAAACCTTTGGAATTGACAGTTTGGGAAAAAATATACATTCTGAAAAACAAAAATAGATCAATGAATTTTGATATCCCTAATGAAATTACTTTGATTTTGAAGTTCATAAATTCAACCATAGATGGCAGCACTGAAGATGGCGACAATAGAATAGTTGACGGCCGAAGAATTTCGTCAGTCGGAGTTATGGCTGAAGATGAACATGACTATGTTTGAAATCGCGATATCATGGAAACATGAATCCTATGAGGTGAGTTGTTTAAACAATATGTTCTCCGATGAATTTTAATAATTAATCTGTGATTGTTGATGATGATGCTATTCTACTTATTGTTCTTGACTTAAAATCTTGTTTTAATGCATAGACACATCTATTGCCCATTGTAATCCTTGCTTGAATCTCTTCACTTAATTCATTTTTTGAGGTAATTAGAGAAGCCAGGTATTTAATACTATCAACTTTCTCAAATTTCTGACCATCTAGGACTATATATGAGATTGGATTTACTTCTACTCTTGATATTCTCGTTTTTTTATCCTCATTTGACTAATCATGTCTGCCAAGACCCTTGCTTTTGTTGTTTTATTTCAAATGTACATCTCACTTGAAATGCAATCTTGTTCTCATTTAGTGTTAATTCCTATAAATTTTTAATAATAATTCCTAAGTATTTTTATTATTTTGTTATAGTAATTGTTGAAGAAGCAGCCGAAGTACTGGAGTCCCATATTCTTGTGTCTCTCACAAATCACTGCGAGCATCTTATTCTTATTGGTAAGTAAAATATTTTTATAGTATCATCTTCTTCCAGAGAAACAAGGTCTTTCTCAGTAGTGTCCCATCTTACCAAAGCAGTATTGAACTTTTGACTAACAATATCAACTCTCTGACACCCAGCAGATAAATATATTCATAGTTAAATATGGGAAATAATATTTAATTTTAGGAAGTTATATTTTGAGGTTATTTTAATTATATTATGAGGTTCTTAATTCAATGAATGAATGAGTCATTTCTTATCTTATCTCTTCGTTCCTCTCATAAGCGATAGCCGTTGTCTGATTTTCACTCTGACCAGATGATGATCCGAATTGCAGTCTGTCCCTCTAACTGATCTAACATCAATGATGCTACTGTGCCAGCGTTTATCCACTAATACATGATCTATCTGGTTCCGAGTTTCTCCATCTGGGGACGTCCAGGTGTATTTATGAATATCCTTATGCTGAAATGTTGTGCTCTTAACAATGAGATTCTTTGATGTGGCAAATGTGAGCCTAATCTAACGCACGTATGTCGTTACGTATATTCATGAAGACTGAATTTGCCTATTGGGTAATGGGTTGGAATATATCTTTCACGCCCCACTTTTGCATATTAAAATATCCTAAGACAATTTTCATATGATATCGTGAAAGGGTATCAGAATAAGCATTCTAATTCTTCATAGAACTCATCCTTGATCTTGTCAGCTTTATCTACTGGGGGGGCATGTTTACATTTTACAATTATAAAATCAGAGTGTCGGTTTTACCATTAGGAATTATGTTTGATATCCTATCACATAACACAAATTTAAGATCTCGCGATGATGCGGATCGGATCCTCCTTCTGACCTAACAAAAAAACCGTTCCAAAAATTGCAGGTTACTGTACCTGCACGCCCCCCTAGTATAATGCAAAGCTTCCTGATTCCAAGCAATACCTTCTCCTGGCCACCTAACTTCCTGTAAAGCGACTATATCCAAGCGAGACGAGAGCGACTTTACTACCAATCTGATCGGTTAATATCTCTAGTGCCCCGCTAAGTGTATAAAGTCCTAACATTCCATGTTTCCTAAGGAACATGTCCCTGTGTTTGAGCCTTTGGCAATGGGTTTACTGAAAGTAGTCCCCGCACGGAGAACCGAATGGGGGACTATTTGAACTCCGGAAAATTTTACCCCAGATGAACCCATGTCCGCATTTCTTGACGGTTGTCATTTTTTACGGTGAAAGATCGTCACTCTTTCGCCCAAGGTACTTTTTTTTCGTCTGGCTTATCACCTTGAGGAGCTCGACCAGTACGGCATGGGTACCCTTATCGGACCAGCAATGCTACCGCCGGCATAGCTGTTAAAAATATGAATTAAAAAAACTTGAAAAATGATGAAATGCGGCAAGAATACCAAATCAAAATAGCTAATAGATTTGAAGTACTGGAATCTTCAGATGACAATGTGGCAAACGAAGAAGAAACTGATATAAATAAAGAATGGGAGGCTATAAGAGATACTATTAAATTGTCAGCATCAGAAAGCATTGGTTGTTTAAAAAAGAGGCAAAACAAGAAATGGTTTGATGAGGAATGTGCCGACATTGTAAAGAAAAGAAAGCTAGCAAAAATGAAATGGTTACACGAGCCAAATGAGGTAAATTTAGAGCAATTGGGTAGTGTTAGAAGGGAAACCACCAAGTTACTAAAGAGTAAAAAGAGGGAATATTTGAGAGAGAAGATTAATGATCTTGAAATGAATGCAAAAAATAGTAACATTAGAGAATTATATCAGGGAATTAGGATAGAGAAGAAGGGGTTTCAGGCTAGAACAAACATAATTCGGAATGAAAATGGGGATATGATTGCAGATTCTAGGAGTATATTAAATAGATGGAAAGGTTACTTTAATCAGCTATTAAATGTACATACAGAACAGGACATTGAGGAGGATAAGTACAGACAGCAGAAATGCTAGTCGCAGAGCCAAGTGCATTAGAGGTTGAAATGGCGATTGAAAAATTGAAGATGTATAAAGCATCAGGTTCAGATGAGATCCCAGCAGAACTGATAAAATCAGGGGGAGAAAAATTGATGGACAAGATACGCTGGTTGCTTAGTATGATTTGGGAAAAAAGCTCTTCCAGATGAATGGAAGGAATCAATTATCTTACCAATTTATAAGAAAGGAGATAAAACTGATTGCAACAACTACAGGGGCATCTCATTACTTTCAACTTCGTACAAAATTCTAACAAATATATTAGTAAGCAGACTTACTCCCTATATTGATGACATTCTAGGAGATCATCAATGTGCATTTAGAAGAAACAGGTCTACAACAGATCAGATTTTCAGTATAAGACAGATTTTAGAGAAGAAATGGGAATATAATGGTACTGTACATCAACTATATGTAGACTTCAAAAAAGCATATGATTCAATTAAGAGGGAGAAGTTATATAGTATCCTCCTGGAGTTCGGAATTCCTAAAAAGTTGGTTAGACTTATACGAATGTGTCTAAATGGCTCAAAGAGTAGGGTGCGTGTAGGCAAACAGTTTTCAGACACTTTTGAAATCCAGAATGGGTTGAAGCAAGGAGATGCACTATCTCCTCTACTATTTAATTTTGTACTAGAGCATGCCATTAAATCTTTAGAGAATGAGGAAGGCTTACAACTCAATGGTATTAATAAGCTGTTAGTTTATGCTGATGATGTAGTACTACTGGCCGATAGCGAGGAGATACTAAAGGCCAACACGCACACACTATTGAGTAACACTAAGAAATTAGGACTGGAAGTAAATATCAGTAAAACTAAATATATGGTCACACGTAGAAATTCAGTATATAATGGAAATGGACAGCTAATGACAAATGAGGGAAATTTTGAGGAAGTGGCTGAATTCAAATACCTAGGAACAATAATCACAAATAGGAATGAGATGCACAAAGAAATTAAACATAGGCTCAATTCTGGAAATGCTTGCTATTATGCATTGCAGAGACTTTTGATGTCCCAACTCCTTTCAAAAAACGTAAAGCTGAAAATATATAAAACTATTATTCTACAGTTATATTATATGGGTGCGAAACATGGACTCTTACTTTAAGGGAGGAAAGGAGATTACGAGTATTTGAGAATAAAGTTCTTAGGAAAATTTTTGGACCAAAGAGAGATGAACAGACAGATGAATGGAGAAGACTACATAACAATGAACTACATGGTCTTTATAGGAAGCCAGATATAATAAGAACAGTTAAGTCTCATAGACTGCGATGGGCAGGACATGTTGCACGTATGGGGAATGAAAGACGTGCATGGAAGCTTCTTGTAGGAAAGCCAGAGGGAAAGCGCCCAGTTGGTAGACCAAGAATGAGGTGGGAGAACAACATTAACTATGATTTGAGGGAAGTAGATTATACAGGGAATGATTGGAAAGCATTAGCTCAGGATAGGGATGTATGGAGAGCTTATGTCCGCGCGGCCATGAACCTTCGGGTTCGATAGTGCCAGTGAGTAAGTAAGTAAGTAAGTATCTCAAAAAAAGATTTAAAGAATACATCACTCTGCAATCTGATTCAAAGAATGAAAACAATTAAAGAAAATTACTTATCATCCTGAAATACATAGCAAATTAAAAAAAAAAATTCAAGAAATTCAATATTACATTGGCACTGATAAATAAATTTACCCTTGGTAATCTATTAATAACCAGTAAGAAATTGAATACCCCCCAGATAGTAAAAAATCTGGAATTTATCAAATTATATTTAAATTAATATTGGGAAGTAAACATTATGAGGTTATATCATTAATAGTGAGTGGAGAACCTATTTTTAACGACACACCTCATATAATTTCAAATTTGTTTGATACTGGCGGTTTCAGACAATATCTTGTCCCTCTTCAGTCATGACTGAATTTGAAATTATATGAGGTGAGTCGTTAAAAATAAGTTCTCCACTCACTATTTATCAAATTAGTTGTAAAGACTGCATTAAAGTATATATAGGAAAAACAAAGAGGAATTTGGACACTCGCATAAAGGAACACTTTAGAAATATTGAAAAATGGTGAATTTGGAAAATCAGCTATTGCAGCACATAGTTTGTTGGAATAAAATTGAAAAAGAGGCCAAACTTCTAAAACATCCAAAACCTTTAGAATTGATAGTTTGGGAGAAGATATATATTCAAAAGAACAAATTTAGATCCATGAATTTTGAAATTCCCAATGAACGGGATGTGATCTCAAAGTTCATCAAATCAACACCAGATGGCAACATTGTAGATGGAGATTCCATTGAAAATCCGGTAGTCATAATGTCGGTTGAAAATGGGAGGGATGTTTCCTCTTGAAAACTGCAGTTCCCATGTTTAAGAAAACATAAACTATGAGGTAAGATATAAAAATTGATTTATTCATTCATTCTTGTAATTATAATGAGTTAGTTATACAATCTGCAGAATATAAAAAAAGAGGCGAGTCAACATAACTAACTCTTAATAATGTTTTTCATTCATTTTCATCATTTCTCATTCGAATGGAGAATGCTTTGGCCTTCTTAATGAGTTCTTTCCACACTCTTCTGTTCTGGACACATTTCTTCCAATTTTTTATCTTCATCATTTTTATGTCATTTACATCATCATCCCACCTTTTTTTATGTATCGTACAATATATTTAAGGATTAATGGCTTTCATTTTTAGAGTTTAACCATCCTTTCATCATCCACTCTGTATATCCAGCTTAATCTTTGTGCTTTAATGAAGTTAATTATTTTTCTGTTTTTGATAATTCTATTTATTTCTTAATTTGTTTGAATTCTTCATGATAATATATAAGATATTTATATACCGTATATCTCGGCAGATAAGACAGTTGTTCAACCATAAAATAAAGACCCCAAAATCCAGGGTCGTCTTATAGAAGATACAAAAAAATTATGATGATCTTGTAGAAGATTTCCGGGCTGTTAGCCGTGGTCTTGAGGCTTGTAGTTCCCCGATGTTTCGCCAGAGACTGCATCCAGCATCCTCAAGGGTTGTCTTGAGACTGGCAATTTTGTCGACTACCTGCCCTATTTATACATTTATCTGCAACGCGTTCTCTGTGCGGTCCATTTCTTCGCAGAGAACACATCACGGATAAATGTATAAATAGGGCAGGTAGTCGACAAAATTGCCAGTCTCAAGACAACCCTTGAGGATGCCGGATGCAGTCTGTGGCAAAACGTCGGGGAACTACAAGCCTCAAGACCACGGCCAACAGCCTGGAAATCTTCTACAAGATCATCATAATAACTCCGGCCGTGAAAGCCTAAGTCAATATACAAAAAAATTAGATTAAAATTTATATAAATTAATAAAAATTACTTGAAGACAAGACACACAAATAACAATACAACCACTGATTGCAACTGACGTAATGTTGCGCGGTGACAACCGGTCAGTTGACATGTGGGGGGGAACTGTTAGAGATTTAGTGAATCCCCATGAGTACAGCTACTATCAAACCAGTCCTAAAAACATCCGGTTATTCAGTTCTTTTGCAGTCTGTTTTGTGTAGTAAATAAACATGGACATTATTTGAAGAGAAAAATTATACGCTCAGACCGGGACTTGAACCTGGGACCCTTGGTTTTCTAGTCCAAGTGCTCTACCATTTGAGCTACCTGGGCAAGTACCGATCTAAATGCAAATTTTTCTCTATATACGTTGTAATTCCCGCCCACCAAATGCTTTGAAGCCTTTGCTTCTATCTTTGCAAATGGTGGCTCCTATATTAAGAAGACATATTTGGGAATTATACATTACATTATAAATGCCAGTATGGCTTTTTCCGATGTTCGTATTATTAATTTCATACATCTCAATGATGGGTAAATCATATTTGAAGAGAAAAATTATACGCGTCCCGGGTTCAAGTCCCGGTCTGAGTGTATAATTTTTCTCTTCAAATATGATTTATCCATCATTGAGATGTATGAAATTAATAATAAGAATGGACATTATTTATATATTAAATTTGGGAATTTTTAACATTATGAGGTTCAATTAATAATAATTAAATGAATCGTGATTTTTTCTTACCTCATACATCTATGTTTCTTTGTGTTTAAAGAAACATAGATGTATGAGGTAAGAAAAAATCACGATTCATTTAATTATTATGGACATTATTGTTTATATTGCATTGTTTCTTTTAATTATTAATATAGTGTTATTATTACTATGCATGATGCAAAGGGCACTGTATAAATTTAAATATGCGGATAACTTATATCTTTGGGTTTGATAGTAGCGTAACAAGAAATTTCTCACGCGGCAAGTCTTCCTTCATTATCATAACAATCTCCTTTCCCCTCTACCGCCTTCCATGTGACAGATCTCATCTCTCGTGCTAGTACAACTTATTGAAAGTGTAGCAGTGTTGCCGGTTGAATGTAAATAAAATGTATTTATTTATCATAATGAGGGGTTAAAATATTAACAATATGTAACATGAAATTAAATTTGAAAAATTACGAATACGGTAATTTTGTATATGCTATACAGTAAGCTAGTAATGATCGCTGATCTAAACTAAATTCATAGGCCGTTGATAGTTTGGGGTCGTCTTATAGGACAGATATATGCTAAAACTACAAAACTTTGACAAAAATCTATACCTCATCTTATCTGAAGGTCACCTTATCTGCCGAGATATATGGTAAGTAGGTATGGGAAACTTAACATTTGAAAAAGTAAGTAAACACGACCCAACTAATCTACACCAGTGATTATTATAATTTGACTTAAATTACAGGTGACCACAAGCAACTGAGGCCATCACCATCGGTGTACAGATTGGCTAAAGAGTACAATCTAGATGTTTCTCTGTTTGAAAGAATGTTGAACAATGGAATGCATTGCGAAGTTCTGGAAGTACAGCATCGAATGAGACCTGAGATTGCATCCTTAATTGTACCGGCAATATATCCTCACCTGATCAATCACAGTACTGTATCTTTGTTTGATCAGATACAGGGTGTGACGAAAAATCTTTTCTTCTTAGACCACACCAATCCGGATGAACAGGTATTAGTTGACGATTTTATTATTAATTTAACACTTCTCACTGAAGGATAAATTATATTTGAAGAGAAAAATAAATTCCCAATAAATGTCTTCTTAACTAAGAAGCTGGAATATACTACAAACATTGGACGCTATATCCATCTTTTGTAAAATGAAGAACAATGTAGTGGAATAATAATTAAATGAATCGTGATTTTTTCTTACCTCTCTTGGGAAAAAAAAAATATATATATATATATTCAAAAAAACCATACTAGAACTATGAACTTTGAGATTCCGGAAGAACCAAGCTTGATTACAAAGTTCTTAAAAAATACAACATATAGCAGTTTAGGAAATGATTCATTCAAAATAACACCAGATGGCAGTTTGAAGAGGAATTCCTTCAAAAGAACACCAGATGCAGTCTGGATAATTACCGGCAAAAAGGAGAAAAAATTGACAGTCGTGAAAACAGCTGACGATGACGACAACGTGTCACCGATACGGCAGTGCTGTGTTTAAAAAAACATAGATGTATGGGGTAAGAAAAAATCACGATTCATTTAATTATTATTAATTGAACCTCATAATGTTAAAAATTCCCAAATTTAATATATAATGTAGTGGAACTTTGTGTTGTCAGCAAATAGCTGGATACACTAAGAAGATAGATTATTAATTTCATACATCTCAATAATGAATAAATTGTATTTGAAGAGAAAAATTATATGTTCAGATTGAGGTTTGAACCCAGGAACTTTCACACTCTAGGCAAATGCTCTACCAAGTGAACTATCTGAGAAACTCCAAACTAAAAGCAAATTTTTCTCTTATGTACACTGTTGAAATCTATATAATGTAATCTGCTGAAATACTATATAAATTTGTCATGTGAGAATCAGCGGAATATAATTCTATTTTATTGATTTTATAAGAGAGAACTTTTAAATAAAGCTTTTATTATATGGAAGCCATGACTGAAGAAGGACATGATATTGTCTGAAACCGTCAGTATCAAAGAAGTTTGAAAATGTATGAGGTGAGTCGATTAAAATATGTTCTCCATTCACTATTAATGATATAACCTCATAATGTTTACTTCCCAAAATTAATATAAATTTTACTATATTATTAAAATGTTTAAGAAGCATCCAGACAAAATATGAGGTGAGGTGATAGATTTTTTAATATTAAATTTCATCCAAAAACAATTATTTTCTTCTCTCTGCTAAAATCAATAAAGGGGAGTTATGTTCCACCCCCTTTCTCCCCCCTCTCTCTCTTTCTCATACACACATGCACATGTATGCAAATGCATGCACCCACTAATAAAATAGTCTCAAATAATGCTCATTCTATTTTGACATTCATATTTGTTCCAGGCTTCTGATACACACAGTTACAGAAACAAACATGAGGCGTTATTCATAGTGGCATTGTGTAGGCATCTTGTGCTACAAGGTTATGAGCCAAAAAACATAACAATACTTACCACATATGCAGCGCAGATGTTCTACATTAGGAATGTAAGTACCCCCTTTAAATGGCAATGCATCTTACGAACTGAAGTATGACGGGAGCTGATAGAACCCCAGAGAACTCATGCAGTAAAACAAGATGCTGCGGATACTAATTAACTAGCCCAAGATGGTGATCAAAACATGGAAAAATGATACGTAAAATCACTAATAATAAGTTTTGTTCAAATTATTTGAGTCTGTAATATCTTATCTCACCATTAATATTGAGGTAAGATATAACCTCATAATGTTAAAAATTCCCAAATTTAACATATAAGATATTACAGACTCAAATAATTTGATTAAAAGAACCTCAAAATATTACCTCCTAAAATAAAACATTAATAAGTTTTGTCTTTTATTTTTTTAGGAATTCACACTATGAGGTATATTTATTTAGGTAAATTTACCTAAATGGCACGCCGTAGCATAGTGGTTAAGCCGGAAGGTCGAGGCTTCAAGTCCCGGTGGGATCAGGATTTTTAAACTTACCCAAACCTTCTGGCAGCACTATGGCCCTGGGGTCGACTCAGCCTCTAACAGAAATGAGTACCAGACACTTGTTCTGAGGGTAAAGGCGGCCATCATGCAGGGCTGACAACCCGGCTGACATTAAGTGTCGATTGTCCAGAAAAAGTAGGAGCCTTAACTTCCTGCTACCCCAAGGGCCTCAGGCCTGTAGTGGGATTACTTACTAAATTTACCTAAATAAAAAAAAGTTTGGACTGTTTAATTTTTATCTCATATCATTGTTTCTGTTATACATATGTTTCAAGGCTTGTTAGCCTATTCTTCAGTAGTTACAGACTGGGTTTTCCCAAGTTGTTGGCCCTGAATCTCGACTTCTGCTCCCTCTTTCTGTGGTCCAAAGAACTTGCTAATTAGGTTCCTCTCCCCGAGAATTATGAATTTTAAATTTTCCAGAGAAAGGAACTTAATTAGCAAGTTCTTTGGACCACAGAAAGAGGAAGCAGAAGTAGAGATCTAGGACCGCCAACTTGGGAAAAATCAGTCCATAACTACTGAAGATGAGGCTAACAAGCATATGTCTATCAGAAACAACGATATGAGGTAGAAATTAATCAGATAAAACTTATTATTAACCAAAGTTAAAATTGGGAAACATATTATGAGGTTCTTAATTAATAAATTAATGAGTCATTTTAACATCTTACCTCATATTTCATGTTTTTCAAACACGGTAACTATAGTTTTCAAATGATCTTGTCATTCATTTTCAACCGCCATTATGACTACCGGATATTTGTTGGAATCTCCCTCTATAACGTTGCCATCTGGTGTTGATTTGACGAACTTCGAGATATCGTTGTCATCTGGTGTTGATTCGATGAACTTCGAGATGAGGTCACGTTCATCCGGAATGTCGAAATTCATAGATTTAAATTTGTTCTTCTGTATAAAATTTTACCAGTTATATTATATGGGTGCGAAACATGGACTCTTACTTTAAGGGAGGAAAGGAGATTACGAGTATTTGAGAATAAAGTTCTTAGGAAAATTTTTGGACCAACGACAGATGAACAGACAGGTGAATGGAGAAGACTACATAACAATGAACTACATGGTCTTTATAGGAAGCCAGATATAATAAGAACAGTTAAGTCCCGTAGACTGCGATGGGCAGGACATGTTGCGCGTATGGGGAATGAAAGACGTGCATGGAAACTTCTTGTAGGAAAGCCAGAAGGAAAACGCCCAGTTGGTATACCAAGAATGAGGTGGGAGAACAACATTAACTATGATTTGAGGGAAGTAGATTATACAGGGAATGATTGGAAATCATTAGCTCAGGATAGGGATGTATGGAGAGCTTATGTCCGTGCGGCCATGAACCTACGGGTTCGATAATGCCAGTGAGTAAGTAAGTAAGTAAGTATAAATATTTTCTCCCAAACTGTCAAATCCAAAGGTTTTTCCAAATGTTTTAGAAGTTTAGCTTCTTTTTCAATTCTATGACCTTCCAACAAACTATGTGCTGCAATAGCTGATTTTTCAATTTCACCATTTTTAATATTTCTAAAGTGTTCCTTTGTGCGAGTGTCCAAATTTCTTTTTGTTTTTGGACACTCGCACAAAGGAACACTTTAGAAATATTAAAAATGGTGAAATTAAAAAATCAGCTATTGCAGCACATAGTTTGTTGGAAGGTCATAGAATTGAAAAAGAAGCTAAACTTCTAAAACATTTGGAAAAACTTTTGGATTTGACAGTTTGGGAGAAAATATTTATACAGAAGAACAAATTTAAATCTATGAATTTCGACATTCCGGATGAACGTGACCTCATCTCGAAGTTCATCGAATCAACGCCAGATTGCAACGATATCTCGAAGTTCGTCAAATCAACACCAGATGGCAACGTTATAGAGGGAGATTCCAACGAATATCCGGTAGTCATAATGGCGGTTAAAAATGAATGACAAGATCATTTGAAAACTATAGTTACCGTGTTTGAAAAACATGAAATATGAGGTAAGATGTTAAAATGACTCATTAATTTATTATTATTAACCCTTAATTACTTGCACAGTGTAATTTTTCCCCATTAGGTTGAAAGACGGTACTATTTAGTGACAATTACATTTATGAGATTCCCTGGAACTCACCTATTCTCAAATGGACTCACCCAGCACATGTTTCAGTTGTATTTAGTTTCTTGGAATAGCTAATGATGCAATTATATTTATTTTATGTCATTGTTGCTGCCTGCGGAAATTTTTTACCCCGCATGCGCCTAGCATCTGTAGAGAGTTATTTTCTATTCTCGTGCTTACAATTTTAAGTCTAACAGTAAATATGAGTAGAAAGAGGAAAATGTTGACAGAAGATGAAATTATAAAACTGTTGAAAGCATCAGATGATGAAATTGTTGGAGGATTCCTTCTTCATCAGACGAAGACTGTGTAGAAGACAGTGATCATGATTCTAACTCTACACCGAGCGCTGAAAATGATCAGGTTGATATTATGTCAGAAGATGAAGATCTCCAATCGCTGGCCACTATATTTTTCTTCTTGTTGAATGTTGGCAGCATCAATGCACATATAATTATACAAGGAAATAAGGGAAGAAAGATTGCTCGCTGCGACTTCCTAAAAGACATTGGTCGGAGTATACTGGACAGCTATCTGAAGAAAAGGGCAACCATAAAGACTTTGCCAGAACCTCTTCAGGCGAAAATAAGACATCTCACAGGACCTGCGGAGGAAGCTGAACCACTGATCATCAGAAAATGAGGGAGGTGCCACTTCTGTCCCAGGGCCAAAGACCGGAAGACAACAAAGTGTTGCGGCAAGCCGATCTGCAAAGATCATATGGTGGAGTCCCATCCAGACTGTTTTTCTGTTGAGTGAGGTGTGTATAGATGTTATTATTTTTTAAAAATCATTAAACTTTGTAATACTGTGATACAGTATTATTAACTGTGATAAAGACTTGAAGGCAAAAAAATACCCCGCGCGAGTCCTCATGTAGATTATGTATGCGCGAGTAATTAAGGGTTAAGTAAAACCTCATAATATTACTTCCTATTGTATTATGAATATAATAAAAGTCATTAAGCTATGTACAAAATGTAACAATAAATAAATGGTCAGATTAAACACCTTGCCTCATTAAAATTCATCGGAGAACATATTGTTTAAACAACTCACCTCATAGGATTCATGCTTCCATGAACATAGTCATGTTTGAAATCGCGATATCATGGAAGCATGAATCCTATGAGGTGAGTTGTTTAAACAATATGTTCTCCGATGAATTTTAATGATTATACCTCATAATGTTTACTTCCCAACATTAATTTAATATAACCTTGCCTCATAATTGTAGATTTCTCGAACACTGATTTTGATTAAATTTGAAGAGAAAAATTTTCGCCTAGACCGGGACTCGAACCCGGGACCCTTGGCTTTCCGGGCCAAGTGCTCTACCAACTGAGCTACCGAGGCGAGTTACGATCTAGACGCAAATTTTTCTCTTCAAATTTAATTTATCTTTCATTGAGAAATGTTAAATTAATAATAAAAACATCACTGATTTTGATACTTCTTTGTATCATTTTCAGTTCTATCTAACTGTTGAATTGGTGGTTTGGCGATCCTATAGGCTGCTTCCTCTGTTGGCTGGCTTATTTCCCCAGGAATTTTAAAATTCATGATTTTCCTTTTATTTTTCTGGATGTGATTTTTTTTTCCAGAAAAATAAAAGGAAAATTATAAATTTTGAAATTCCTGATATAATTTGGAAGTTCATCAGTCAACCAACATAGGGAGCAGGATTGCCAACCACCAATTCAATGGTTAGATGAAATTGATATTGATACATGGGTATATTGAAACTAGTCTTCGAGAAATCTGCAATTATGAGGCGAGGTGTTAAATCTAAGATTAAATTAAAATGCTTTATACCTCACTTCATAATAATTAAATGAATCGTGATTTTTTCTTACCTCATACATCTATGTTTCTTTTAACACAGCACTGCAGTATCGGCGACACTTTGTCGTCAACGTCAGCTGTTTTCACGACTGTCAATTTTTTCTCCTTTTTGCCGGTAATTATCTAGACTGCCATCTTAGCAGTTTAGGAAATGATTCATTCAAAATAACACCAGATGGCAGTTTGAAGAGGAATTCCTTCAAAAGAACACCAGATGGCAGTCTAGATAATTACCAGCAAAAAGGAGAAAAAATTGACAGTCGTGAAAATAGCTGACGATGACGACAAAGTGTCGCCGATACTGCAGTGCTGTGTTAAAAGAAACATAGATGTATGAGGTAAGAAAAATCACGATTCATTTAATTATTATTAATTGAACCTCATAATGTTAAAAATTCCCAAATTTAATATATAAATAAACCTCACTTCATATCCAGTCTTCTAAGTAGACTGCGGTTTCGATGCCTTGGAGGCTTCATCTTCAATACTTTCTCATTGATGGTATGTCAATCAGAAGAACTACTTCTTTTATATTTGAAGAGAAAAATTTTTGCCTAGACCGGGACTCGAACCCGGGACCCTTGGCTTACTTCTTTTAATTTAATCTTAAATTAAACCTCATAGTGATTTTTTCCTTTAAAGTTCAGTGTTACATCTAACTCTATTTATTAATTAAAATAAACCTCATAGTGTCACTTCCTTTAAATATTAATGTTAAATGTAATAATGTATTGATTTAGGCTTTCATGATACTGAAGGCCAACATGCACACACTATTGAGTAACACTAAGAAATTAGGACTGGAAGTAAATATCAGTAAAACTAAATATATGGTCACACGTAGAAATTCAGTATATAATGGAAATGGACAGTAATGACAAATGAGGGAAATTTTGAGGAAGTGGCTGAATTCAAATATCTAGGAACAATAATCACAAATAGGAATGAGATGCACAAAGAAATTAAACATAGGCTCAATTCTGGAAATGCATGCTATTATGCATTGCAGAGACTCTTGATGTCCCAACTCCTTTCAAAAAACGTTAAGCTGAAAATATATAAAACTACGTATTATTCTACCAGTTATATTATATGGGTGCGAAACATGGACTCTTACTTTAAGGGAGGAAAGGAGATTACGAGTATTTGAGAATAAAGTTCTTAGGAAAATTTTTGGACCAAAGAGAGATGAACAGACAGGTGAATGGAGAAGACTACATAACAATGAACTACATGGTCTTATAGGAAGCCAGATATAATAAGAACAGTTAAGTCTCATAGACTGCGATGGGCAGGACATGTTGCGCATATGGGGAATGAAAGACGTGCATGGAAACTTCTTGTAGGAAAGCCAGAAGGAAAACGCCCAGTTGGTAGACCAAGAACGAGGTGGGAGAACAACATTAACTATGATTTGAGGGAAGTAGATTATACAGGGAATGATTGGAAAGCATTGGCTCAGGATAGGGATGTATGGAGAGCTTATGTCCGTGCGGCCATGAACCTACGGGTTCGATAGTGCCAGTGAGTAAGTAAGTAAGTAAGTAAGTTTAGGCTTTCATGGCCAGAGTTGCTATGATGATCTTGAAGAAGATTTCCGGGCTGTAGGCTGTGGTCTTGAGGTTTGAAGTTCCCCGATGGTATAAATAGGACAGACAATGGACAATTGCCAGTCTCAAGACAACCCTTGAGGATGCCAGACGCAGTCTCTGGCGAAATGTCAGGGAACTTCAAGCATTGAGACCACGGCCTGCAGCCCGGAAATCTTCTTCAAAATGTAATAATGTTTTTATTTTAGAAAATTGTGGAAAATATTAATTTAAATTATAACATCAAAGTAATAATGTTTATAATAATTAAATTAATCGTGATTTTTTCTTACCTCATACATCTATGTTTTTTTAAACACAGCACTGCAGTATCGGCGACACCTTGTCGTCATCGTCAGCTGTTTTCACAACTGTCAATTTTTTCTCCTTTTTGCCGGTAATTATCTAGACTGCCATCTGGTGTTCTTTTGAAGGAATTCCTCTTCAAACTGCCATCTGGTGTTATTTTGAATGAATCATTTCCTAAACTGCTATCTGTTGTATTTTTGAAGAACTTTGTAATCAAGCTTGGTTCTTCCGGAATCTCATTCATAGTTCTAGTATGGTTTTTTTGAATATATATTTTTTCCCAAACTGTAAAATCCAAAGGTTTAGATAGATGTTTTAAAAGTTTTGCTTCTTTTTCAATCCTATGATACTCCTAATAAACTATGTGCTGCTATAGCTGATTTTCAATTTCTCCATTCTTCATGTTTCTGAAGTGCTCTTTTTTACGAGTTTCCAAGTTCCTTTTTGTTTTTCCTATATATATCTTGTTGCAATCTTTGCAATCATTTTGATAAATCCCAGATTTTTTGTTGTCTGGGGTATTACATTTATTATTAGTTAACAGCAGATTACCCAGGCTGAATTTGTTAATTGGAGCTAATGTTATATTAAAATTTCTGAAAATTTTTTGAAACTTATTATGAACTTCAGGATGGTAAGTGAATTTCTTGAATTTTACATCTTTCTTGGGACCATGATGTAAGGTGGTGTATTCCTGTAACATTTTTTGTTGTTTGAATTTCTTTAATTTATTCTTTATAATGTCTTCATCGAAACCATTTATTTTAGCAACATGAACAATATGAAAAGATCACGATTCATTTAATTATTATTAATTGAACCTCATAATGTTAAAAATCCAAATTTAATATATAAGTAATAATGTTTATTTAAAATATATCTTATTCAAAGTTAAAATTGGGAAACACATTATGAGGTTCTTAATTAATAAATTAATGAGTCATTTTAACATCTTACCTCATATTTCATGTTTTATCAAACACGGTAACTATAGTTTTCAAATGATCTTGTCATTCATTTTCAACTGCCATTATGACTACCGGATATTCGTTGGAATCTCCCTCTCTAACGTTGCCATCTGGTGTTGATTTGACGAACTTCGAGATATCATCTCAAAGTTCATCAAATCAACACCAGATGGCAACGATATCTCGAAGTTCGTCATATCAACACCAGATGGCAACGTTAGAGAGGGAGATTCCAACGAATATCCGGTAGTCATAATGGCAGTTGAAAATGAATGACAAGATCATTTGAAAACTATAGTTACCGTGTTTGATAAAACATGAAATATGAGGTAAGATGTTAAAATGACTCATTAATTTATTAAAATATATCTTCTTCATCTATTGTCACGTCTCTATTCCAGGGGTTGAGTAAAAGCTTCATATTATCTTTCAGAGGCTTAGTTGTACTTTGAAAGCAGTATATTATCCATTATAAAACTTGCTAGGTTTAATATAACTTCACCAGAGCCCCTGTTAGCCATCTTTTCAGAGTTCTTTTTGGGGTTCATCTTGTGTTCTGTCGTTCAGGAGCATAGAGATTCTAAACGAAATATGTTTTGATTTCAGGAAAGCAAGAAATATGATTTACTGAAAAGTGTTCGAATTACTGTTGTGGACAATTTCCAAGGAGAAGAAAGTGATATAATTCTGCTTTCGTTAGTTCGTAGTAATAAGGATGCAAACATTGGTTTCCTTAAGATAGAAAACAGAGTGTGTGTAGCTTTGTCTAGAGCCAGGCGGGGGATGTACATCATGGGTAACATGGAGAATCTCACTCGTAGTAGTGAAATTTGGCCAAAAATAAAAGAAGCTCTACAACAGCAGAAGGCTATTGGTGACAAACTTGAATTGCAGTGCCAGGTAAATTCAATTATATTTATGAGGACGGTTATCTTACTGCTAGGATGACCAGGTTTATCATAAGTAATGCCACCAGTGATTTCAAATTTATCTAGAGAATTTGGAAATCAAGAGTGACATTTGTTAGGACTATTTAATGAATAAAATTTAGCTGTATACTCACAAATCATTATTTAATTATAGTTATTTTAAAATATTTATATATTTAATGTAAATGGCGATGTTTGAAAACAAATGAGAAAACGATTGGTAAGCTTCATTTGCTTCTTTTGTTCATCACTGCAACCAGATCATTATATTATTTATTGCCAAAAGATGTTGTTGTTTTCAAATGCTGGGCCTTGGCACCGAAGCCATTAGCGTTCTTGCTCTCCAATATTTCTCTATGGTGGATCCAATGATTGCCAAAAGATTGCAATGTTGTAAGAATGCACCCTAGTGGAGAAATTTATAACCAACGTTACAGGTATTAATTAATTTCTGTTGTCCTATGATGTAAATATGTCAATTATATTTTTTCTGCGTCATTTTCTGGAGAATAATTTGTTTAAGAAAGTGCAAACAGTGATTTTTTTTTTGTGGTATAATCAATTGTTACAAATGTTTTTATATTATCTCTCGTATGTGCTTTTTGTTGACATTCATGCACTATATACACAATCTGGTAGCTGTATTTCTTGGAGAGTCGGTCACTGCAAAATAATGCTATGACCTATTCAGAATGTTAAAAAGGCGGTGCTTTCTTTATTATGATAAACTTTAGTTTGTAAATTTTAGGCGAAACACGACTGTGATTGGTTGTAAATCAAAAATCATTGAAATGTGATTGGTCATTGACTCCCATTTGGGGGCATGAGTTAAATAGTCATAAGTAATGCCACGGGTGATTTTTAATTTATCTACAGGATTTGGAAGTAAAGAGTGACATTTGTTGGGACTATTTAATGAATAAAAAAGTTGTTTACTCAAAAGTTATTATTTAAATATAGTTATCAGTATTTTAAAATATACTTAATATAAACGGCGATGTTTGAAAACAAATCAGAAATGTGAGGTTATGTGTATTCACTGCAACTTGATCAAATTATTTATTGCCAAATAGGATCACAATATTGTAAGAATGCACTCTGGTGAAGAAATAATGAAACACATCAAACTGTATATTATAATCAAGATTATAGGTTATTATTTCTTTAGTAAAGAACTCATTAAAATCAAGGTATCTGTTCATTATTTGCTGTATTCAATGTATTTGTTGGAGAAAAGTAATGCTTTGACCTGTTCAGAACATTAAAAAGGAGGAGCTTCCTTTATCACAGTCTCGCACCATAGCTGAGTATTAAGGCAAGAAGCCTTGGCCCAGAGCTATGGGACTTGCGCTGGTTCGAGTTCCCGTGGGGGAAGAAATTTTCTCATAGATTTTTTGGCCAGTACGGGACTGGTGCTTACCTAGCATTGCGATGCATTTGAGTAGCTACAATAAGTAGCGGCTCCAAGTTGAGAAGACCAGCTATAATGGCTGGAGGACCCGACATGCTGACCACATGTCACCCCTACACTGGCTTATGATCAGCTTCCTCTGTGATTAATACATGTTGACCTGAAGTCAGCAGCCAGCTGGTAGGCCAAGGGCCTTCTAGGCCTGTCGTGCTTGGAGTTTTTTTTCTTTGTCACAAAAGCAGGAGCTGATAAAGAGATATCGATAAAGAGTGAAGTGAAACACTACTGTCATTAGTTGTAAAAGAAAATTCATTGAAACGTGATTGATCATTGATTACCATTTGGGACATGAGTTATATATTTTTTTTTATTGAATCTCCAATAATACGAACCCTATTTTACCATCCCGTATGTTTGGGTTTTAGTTACAATATAATTAATTATTTACAGTAATTTAGAGTATGCTTAATTTCTAGCGTTATATACTAATGTAACATGAGTTAAATAGTCATCTTAACAAATTATTTGGAGTTAGATAGAACTGAAAATGATATGAAGAAGTATCAAAACTAGTCTTCAAGAAATTTACAATTATGAGGTGAGGTGATAAATTTAACTCTATTAATCTTAACACATACTTACCTTTAAAGAACAATTTTTCATAAATACCGTATTTGCTCATGTAATTTGTACTCCTGCGTATTTTGTGCAACATAATTTTTAAGGGATTATTTTGAACTTAATTTTTGCTCCATGGTTTTTTGCGCATACATTTTAGGTAGGGCCTACATTTTATTTTCAGTGTACTAGGGATTTTCCTTCTCTGAATTCCATTGTCAGTTCTTACTTCCAACGTAGGTATTTTACTAGCAACTGAACTACCTGCTTCACAAAGAAACCCGAAGTCCCACTACTTTAACAATACTTGCCCTTGGTGGAGACAACTTTAGAAAAGTATTTCAGTTCTTTCAACCCTTCTAATGAGCATTTGCATTTATACTGTATTTCAAGATGGGAAAGAAAATAACAGTTATACAGCATCGTATAAATTGAAAGCAATAAGCTTTGCGAACATTTCTGTAATCATGCAGCAGAAAGAGAATTTGGAGTTCTCAAATCTAATGTGGTTATTGGAGGAAACAAAAAGACGTGCTAAATAATACAAGAAGTGACGTAGAGCATTTCTTGGTCCAAAAACTGATAAATAATTTAGATAACTGATAATAGGACCTCTAATTTTAAAAATACACATATTTAATGCTCCCCAATTTTTTAGTGGCCAAAGTAAATTAAAAAGTGCAGAAATTATGCGAGCAAATACGATAGTCATTATATAAATGTACTGGATGTGATTGTGTAGGTACATCCTGATCAGCACAAAATGGTGTCAAAAGATCAAGATTTTGCAGATATCCCAGATGGTGGGTGTACATTGGAGTGTGGGGCACTGCTGCAATGTGGACACACATGTCAGAGTGTGTGTCATGCGAGAGACCGTGAGCATAAAAATTATAAGTAAGTATACTTAGGATGTTTTTATTATGAAATTAACATTTCGCATTTAAGGTCAAATTATATTTGAATGGTATCTTTACCTTGTCGTGGTGGAGTGGCTTGCGTGCTTAAATGATCCCGAGAGCTATGCCGGCAGTAGCATTGCCAATACTGTTACCTATGCCGGACTGGTCGGAGGTGATAAGCCAGACGAAAAAAGTGCCTTGGTTGAAAGAGTGACGATCTATCACCATAAAAATACAACCGTCAAGAAATGCGGACATGGGTTCAACTGGGGTAAAATTTTCCGGAGGTCAAATAGTCCCCCATTTGGTTCTCCAGGCGGGGACTACTTCAGGGAACCCATGCCAAAAGCTCAAACACAGGGACATGTTCCTAGGAACATGGAATGTTTGGACTTTATACAATAGCGGGGCACTAGAGATATTAACGCGGGAATTAGATAAATCACCCTTGGATATAGTCGCTTTACAGGAAGTTAGGTGGCCAGGAGAAGGTAGTCAGGAATCAGAGAGCTTTGCGTTATACTCGGGGGTGCAGAAAGACCTGCGGTTCCTCTCGTACTGAGCAGGACCTGGTACTAAAAAAGGAAGAAATACCAGATTGGTCTGTAACCCATCAAGCTAATCAGTGCTAATTGATGGGTAGCCCATCTTTGGTTCATATTGCATAAACAATATGTTAACACGTAAATTAATGAGTCATATTTTTACACCTTACCTCATATTTTATGTTTCTTTAAACACGGTAACTAGTTTTCAAGAGAAGGATCTCTCTCATTTTCAACTGACAGATCCTTCTCTTGAAAACTAGTTCCCATGTTTAAAGAAAGATAAAATATGAGGTAAGATGTAAAAATATGACTCATTAATTTACGAATTAAGAACCTCATAATGTTATTTCCCATATTTAACTATGAATATGTTAACAGGTGCACCATGAGAAGGTGGGTTATTATCCAGGTTGGTTCCTTTAAGCTTTCAATCTAGCAAGAATTAGAGGGTCTCCTCTCTTAACCCTTAAATTCGTAATGTATCTTTTTGGATACATCAGTTGGTTCAATTAATTCAATATTTTAAATAAATCAGAAGAAAACGAACAAAAAGGAACCATAATAATTAAATGAATCGTGATTTTTTCTTACCTCATACATCAGTCGTGAAAACAGCTGACGATGACGACAAAGTGTCGCCGATACTGCAGTGCTGTGTTTAAAAAAGCATAGATGTATGAGGTGAGAAAAAAAAAATCATGATTCATTTAATTATATTTGAAGAGAAAAATTTTTGCCTAGACCGGGACTCGAACCCGGGACCCTTGGCTTTCCGGGCCAAGTGCTCTACCAACTGAGCTACCGAGGTGAGTTACGATCTAGACGCAAATTTTTCTCTTATGTACGTTGTAATTCCCTCGCGCCAAATGCTTGAAACCATAGCTTCTATCTTTGCAAATGGCGGCTTCTTAGTTAAGAAGACATTTATTGGGAATTTAACACTACTTTATAGCCAGTAGGGCTTCTATTGACGATTTTTATTATTAATTTAACACTTCTCATAGAAGGATAAATTATATTTGAAGAGAAAATTTTTTTTTTTTTTTTTTTTTTTTTTTTTTTTTTTTTTATCCTTCTATGAGAAGTGTTAAATTAATAATAAAAATCGTCAATAGAAGCCCTACTGGCTATAAAGTAGTGTTAAATTCCCAATAAATGTCTTCTTAACTAAGAAGCCGCCATTTGCAAAGATAGAAGCTATGGTTTCAAGCATTTGGCGCGAGGGAATTACAACGTACATAAGAGAAAAATTTGCGTCTAGATCGTAACTCACCTCGGTAGCTCAGTTGGTAGAGCACTTGGCCCGGAAAGCCAAGGGTCCCGGGTTCGAGTCCCGGTCTAGGCAAAAATTTTTCTCTTCAAATATAATTTATCCTTCTATGAGAAGTGTTAAATTAATAATAAAAATCGTCAATTCATTTAATTATTATTAATTGAACCTCATAATGTTAAAAATTCCCAAATTTAATATATAAAAAAGGAACCACTTAAATGTGTGTCTAATTATACAATATATCTAATAATAACAGTTATACAAGATTCCGTTTTCACTGCGGTCCGCCACATTTAAATAACTAACAGAAGAAATTTGTATTTTGCTAATTTAAGGGTTAAAAACAATAACCCTTTGTAGCTGACCAAATATCTTAATTATGTATTTTTCTCTTCAAATATAAATGTACTTTTGATTAAATTTTTTGGGATTTACACTATGAGGCATTATTTATTTATTTTATTAAATTTGAACAATATGAGGTGAGTGATAAAAATATTCTACCTTATCTACGATATCTCGAAGTTCGTCAAATCAACACCAGATGGCAACGTTAGAGAGGGAGATTCCAACGAATATCCGGTAGTCATAATGGCGGTTGAAAATGAATGACAAGATCATTTGAAAACTATAGTTACCGTGTTTGATAAAACATGAAATATGAGGTAAGATGTTAAAATGACTCATTAATTTATTAATTCTACCTTAATTTACTTACATACTTAGGATTGAATGCCCAGTCCTTACTAAAAACAGCAAAAAGATCAACTTTTGAGTTTGACTGTAACATTGATAGTAATGTATTTTTTCAGATGTCGTGTAATTCCTTGCAACAGAGTGATGTGTGTGCTGGATCATAAATGTCAGAAATATTGTTATGAGGAATGTGGCTTATGTAAGATAGCTGTGCAAAGACAACTCAAATGTGGCCATGAGAAAGTTTTAGAGTGCCATGTTGACTATGAAAAATTTGTATGCCAAGTAAGTATCATATTAAGATTTAATTTTAGGAAGTTATATTTTGAGGTTATTTTAATTATATTATTTTTAGTCTGGACATCTTACCTCAGTATTAATGTTGATTTGTTCTTGGACATGTTTCAAAACAATTCTGTTTTATCGTCAGCTTTCCCAGCTAGTCTCTGAATGAGAAAATTAAAGAAGAAAACAAATCAGGGATTTATCAAATTAAATGTGAAGAATGTGAGAAATTCTACATAGGAAAAACTAAAAGAAATTTGAAAACTAGAGTGAAAGAACATCTCAGGAATGTCAAGAAAAGGGAAGTAGAAAAATCTGCAGTGGCTGCCCATGCATGGTCTGAAAAACATCTTATCGAGAAAGAAGCTAAATTATTAAAACAAATAGAAAAACCTAAAGAACTTGCTGTTTGGGAAAAGATCTACATTCAAAAGAGCGAAAAGAAGAAATTAATGAACTTTGAAATTCCCGGTGAGAATGACCTGGTTTCGAAGTTTTTCAGTCAGCCAATGGAAGGAGAGAAGGACAGCTCTTCAAGACGACAGAACAACGGTCGTGACGATACTGAGGATGGAACAGAAACTATATTCCGAAACTAGTTTATAATCAAATAAGAAGAACAATATGAGGTGAGTGATAAAAATATTCTACCTTAATGAATATACCTCATAGTGAGAATTCCTAAAATAAGTAAGTACCTATAAATAAATTTAGCCTTGGTAATCTATTAGTAACATATAAGAAATTGAACACCCCAGATAGCAAAAAATCTGGAATTTATCAAATTAATTGTAGAGACTGCAATAAAGTATACATAGGAAAAACAAAAAGGAATTTGGATACTTGCACAAAGGAACACTTTGGAAATATTAAAAATGGTGAAATTGAAAAATCAGCTATTGCAGCACATAGTTGTTGGAGAGTCATAAAATTGAAAAAGAGGCTAAACTTCTTAAACGTCTGAAAAACCTTTAGAATTGACAGTTTGGGAGAAGATATATATTCAGAAGAACAAATTTAAATCCATGAATTTCGAAATTCCTGATGAATGGAACCTCATCTTGAAGTTCATCAAATCAACACCACATGGCAATGTTATCTCGAAGTTCATCAAATCAACACCACATGGCAATGTTATCTCGAAGTTCATCAAATCAACACCAGATGGCAATGTTATCTTGAAGTTCATCAAATTAACACCAGATGGCAACATTATCTTGAAATTCATCAAATAACACCAGATGACAATGTTATAGATGGAGATTCCAATGAAAATCCGGTAGTCATAATGGCGGTTGAAAATGAAAGGGATTGATCTTTTGAAAACTGCAATTACTGTGTTTAAGAAAACATAAACTATGAGGTAAGATGTAAAATGACTCATTAATTTATGAATTAAGAACCTCATAATGTTATTTCCCATATTTAACATTGAAGAAAAATTGTTTGGACTGGGATTCAAATCCTGGATTTCTGACTCTGTGTGTCAGTGCGATACCGATTATGCCATCCAAACTCCGATACAAATGTCAACAATTCTTTGCACTTCTATAATTCTCTTACATCAGAAGGTTGGTAGCCATCACTTCCATCAATGCCATCTAACGACTTCCACTTAAAGTACTTTTATTGAAAATTTATACATTAATTTTTAAATGGTAAAGCTTCATATTTAGATGTTATATTTTATGCTTAAAAAGTTATGTATAAATTGTCAATAAAAATACTTCGAATAGAAGTCGTCTGATGACGTTATTGATAGCGAGAACTATCTGCCTCCAGACGTTAGAGAATTGTGTAAGTGGATAGAAAATTTGTCAGTTGTATCAGGTGTTGAATGGTGTAATGGATTGCTCGCTGACATACAGTTCAGAAATCCAGTGTTCGATTCCCAGTTCAACTGTTAATTTTTCTTTTAAAAAAATACATCTATCCAGGACTGGAATATGTCAAAACTAAATATAACATCAAAATGTCCTAAAAGAACTCAACTACTATGAGGTAAGATGACACAGACTTTATATTTCATAGTTAAATATGGAAAATAACATTATGAGGTTCTTAATTCGTAAATTGAGTCATTTTTTAACATCTTACTCATATTTTATGTTCTTCAAACACGGGAACTAGTTTTCGAGAGAAGGATCCCACTCATTTTCAACCGACATTATGTAATATAGTCCTTATGATACACTTGTGGATAATGTATAATTTCGGTTGAAAATGAGAGAGATCCTTCTCTCGAAAACTAGTTCTCGTGTTTGAAGAAACATAAAATATGAGGTAAGATGTTAAAAAATGACATTATACTACATAATGTTGGTTGAAAATGAGAGAGATCCTTCTCTCAAAAACTAGTTCCCATGTTTGAAGAAACATAAAATACTAGATGGCCCAGCGAACTTCATATCACCTTTAACTATTTTTACATTAATTTTCCGTATGGTTTTGTTGATTGAGACGAATTTATGTTGTCTGCATTCTCAGTATCATCCACAAGGGTATCATAAGGACTATATACATTTATTGATGGAATATTTTGAGGAGGCTTGCTGATTTCATTATACTTTCGTTTTTTTCTACGAACTTCCGATTGTCTAGAAAAAGTGGGAGCCTTAACCTCCTACTACCCCAAGGGCTTCCTGAGGCCTGTTGTGGGATCACTTTACCACTTTACCTTGTTGGCAGTTTAGACTCTCATCATCATCAAGAAATCTCTGTATAGTAATATCATCTTGTGATATATTATAGTCATCTTCTTTTTCATTTAATTGAGGCATGGAGATTGTTTCTGTAATATTAGGTATATTATTATAACTAACAGACTTACTTACAGTTCTGTTATTCCATTCCTTAGGACCTTCATATGTTTTTAAATTGACATTCTTCTTAAATGTAAGATTTATGTCACATAGGCCTATACCAATTTGTGGAAATTCACTTGATACCTTATCATTCATGGGCTCTAGAACTGATTCGCCATATTGTTCAATGTCCCTTCTCGGCCCAGTTAAATTTAAATCAAGTTGCTGTCTTTCAGCCAGATTACTTAAAATTAATACTTACACACAAAATTAATATTATTATCAATATATTGAAATTAAAATAAACACTGAACACACTTAAATTATGAAATAATCAATATTTGTAATTCAATTGAAATTCGCGGTTGCAACAAAAAGCACAGCCACCTGGATCTCTCTTTGTTAAATAACAAACCAATTTGCAAAGATAGAAGCAATAGTTTCAAAAGCATTTGGCGATAGGGAATTACAACGTATATAAGAGAAAAATTTGCGTCTAGATCGTAACTCGCCTCGGTAGCTCAGTTGGTAGAGCACTTGGCCCGGAAAGCCAAGGGTCCCGGGTTCGAGTCCCGGTCTAGGCGAAAATTTTTCTCTTCAAATTTAATAAACCAATTACCTTACAAATTACCTTACACCGCCATCTGTTAGAATTGTATGGAACTAACAGATAATTATAGCTCTTTGTTAAATAATTTAAAATAAATTAAAAATCCTTTGAAAATAATTAAATCCTACAACACTCATTTGAAAATGAAATAATCTTATATACACTTTGTTATAGATTCCAGTGAAGAAAGTTTTGCCAGCTTGTAAGCATGAGGTTGATGTGCCCTGTGCTGTGGATCCAGCTATTTTCTCATGTCCAATCCCTTGTGATGCTAGACTTGATGATTGTGGACATACATGCCGTCGCAAGTGTCATGTTTTGCAGGACTCTGATCATTTGGACGTAAGTACAATAAAATTAATTTTGTAATAAATTTGATTAGTTTTTGATAAAATATGTATGTGCGTTAAGATTTAAATTAAAATTCTTTATTTAACTTTCACAGGGGAAAAAAAAACACTATGAGTTATGTAGTTAGGAAATAACACTTGTGTTTAACTTTTATAGGAATTAATCACTATGAGGTTTAATTTATGGTGAAATTAAATGTTTCTTACCTCTCCTCATATAAATCTTCTAAGTTGATTGCGATTTCGAGACTATAACTGTCTCATCCTCAGAACTTTCTTGACGACTGGTGTTATGTCGATCGGAAGAAACTCTTCTTCTTCCCTCTGTTGAGTTTCTTCCGATCGACATAACACCAATTGCCAAGAAAGTTCTGAGGATTAGACAGTTATAGTCTCGAAATCACGATCAACTTAGAAGATTTATATGAGGAGAGGTAAGAAACATTTAATTTCACCATAACACTATGAGGTTTATTTTAATTTTGTTGAGTTGTTTTTTGACTCACCTCATACTTCTTAACTCCCTTGCAGATCCAGATTTCTTCACTGTATTTGTGACATTCTCAATGCTGTATCACGTTCACAACTGTATGAGATGAATCAAGAAACAACTCAACAAAATAAAAAAACACTATGAGGTTTAATTTAAGAATTAAATTAATGTTTTTATTACCTCACCTCATATCCTTTTTCTTCTAGACTGCAGTTTCGGAGCTTATCTCCATCATCAGCAGCCTCTCGTCAACCGGTGTTACGAAATGGCATAACACCAGTTGACGAGAGGCTACTGATGATGGAGATAAGCTCCGAAACTGCAGTCTAGAAGAAAAAGGATATGAGGTGAGATAATAAAAAACATTAATTTAATTCTAAAATTCTTTATACCTCACCTCATATCCAGTCTTCTAATTATACCGGTTTCAAAACCTAGGTGGTTTCATCTTCGGTAATATCTTGACTGATGTTATGTTGTTCAGGAGAACTGCTTCTTACTTCCTCTGTTAGTGGACCGATGAACTTCTGAATAAAACCAAATTCCTCAGGAGTTTCAAAATTCATAAGTTTTTCTTTTCTTCCTTTTTTTTTATTTTTAATGTGGATTTTTTCCCAAACTGTGAGCTCTTTTGGTTTTTCTATTTGTTTAATTAAGTTAGCCTTTATATTAATTTGATGTTTTTCAGACCAAGCAAGAGCAGCTACTACTGACTTTTCCACTTCACCATTTTTTGACATTTCTAAGATGTTATTTCAACCTGGTTTTTAAATTTCTTTTTGTTTTTCCTATATACATTTTGTCACAATTTTTGCATTTGATCTGATAAATTTCTGATTTGTTTTCATCTTCAGTTTTGTCATTTTGTTGGTTTTAATTATCCTACTCAGGCTGTATTCAATCTTCAGGACCAATCTTATGTTAAACTTTTAAAAACATTTTTTTTTTTAATTTGTGGTGCTTCAATGAATGGTAAGTGAATTTCTTGAATTTTGTGTTTCCTTTTGTTTCTGTTATAATTAATTTTTGTCTTTTAAACTTATTTATTTTCTTGTGTACCATACTCCATTCTTAATTAAACAACTAGAAAAACCAAAAGAGCTCAAGGTTTGGGAAAAAATCCACATTAAAAAGAAGAAACAAGAAAGACTTATGAATTTTGAAAGTCTCGGGGAATTGGAGGTTCATTGATCCGTCAACAGAGGGAACGACATAATATCGGTTGAGATATTACTGAATATGAAATCACATAGGTTCTGAAACCGGTATAATTAGAATACTGGATATGATGTCAGGTATAAAGAATTTTGATTGAAATCATGGATCTGAATTTGTTCTTCTGACCATTTTGTTCTTTTCCCAAAATGTCTAATCCAAGGGTTTTGCCAAATTTTTAGAAGTTTTGCTTCTTTTTTTTCAATTTTATGATTCTCTAGCAAACTATGAGCTGCAATTGCTGATTTCTCAATTTTACCATTTTTTTATATTATTGTAGTATCAGTGCATGCAGCCTTGCGGACGTCTTAATAAGGACTGCAGTCAGAAACATCTGTGTACCAAGAAATGTTACGAGGAGTGTGGATTGTGCGAGAAGAAAGTGTGGAAAGTATTGCCAGCTTGTGGACACAGATGTGAAATGTTGTGTCATAAAGATGCTTCTCTAGGAATGTGCATGATGAACTGTGAGAGGACCATGGAGTGTGGTCATAAATGTAAGAAGAAATGTTTTGAAACTTGTGGAAATTGTGCTGTGGCAGTTACCAAGAAGATTCCTTCCTGTGGCCATGAGGTGAGTTTTTGATAGGACCTATTTCTTAAGCTGTTGATTTATCTTGTTGTCCCAACTCCTTTCAAAAAACATTAAACTGGAAATAAAAATAAAATGTTATTCTCCCTGTGATATTAGTGTAAGATCCGGCTGCAAGATTACTACGTTCGAGTGTATGAACAAAATCAAATTTTTTTTCATAAAATTGTGAATAACTGAATACATCAAATGGTAAAGAGAAAAATTTATGCCTGAACCGGGAATCGAACCCCGAACCTTCAGCTTTCCGTGCTGATGCTCTTAACCATTGAGCTAATCCAGGCTTCCTTCCCATCCAAGCATAAATCCTTCCTTTACCTTACTGTCTTGGTCCCACGTTCAAATGCTATGAATCATCATTCACAAATACACAATGAATGGCTTCTACCTGAAGAAGACATGAAGGGACTCCACACAGCTATAGCATTATTTATAAAATTAATATTGAGAAGCTAAAGTTGTTACTATAATTGAAATAAGTATATTAAAGTACACAACTAAATTATTGTAATCAAATGGTAAAGAGAAAAATTTATGCCTGAACCGGGAATCGAACCCTGAACCTTCAGCTTTCCGTGCTGATGCTCTTAACCATTGAGCTAATCCAGGCTTCCTTCCCATCCAAGCATAAATCCTTCCTTTACCTTACTGTCTTGGTCCCACATTCAAATGCTATGAATCATCATTCACAAACACACAATAATTTAGTAGTGTACTTTAATATACTTATTTCTTCAAGTTCATCATACTAACTCTGGCCGTGATAGCTTAAGTCAATACATTAGACCAAACTTATTTATTTATTAATACCTTATTTGACTATGATGTCTTGAAAACACGGCAACTCAGCGGGAAAACATGCTGTTTCTGGCCAGCCACATGCTCCTCCTATCTGCCTATTTTTGTTGCGTTTCTTCATGCTGAAATGCAGCATGAAAAAACGCTAGTGTGGCCGTAAGCCTAAGTCTATTATGCTTTTAATCAAAATTACAGTGGGAGGAAACACTATGAGGTATTTACATTAATGAATGAGTTGGAGAAAATGTTTTTAACATCTCACCTCATAAAGTTGTGTGTCTTCACGATACCAGTTTCAAAAGTATAATATGGTTGGTTGGTATCTAATATCGAGCACTTGATAATGAAATCATTCGCTCTCTTGCACTCCAATATTTAGCAGAAAGGCTGGTCTCTTCTATAAAAGCTGGACAACGGAGGAGATGGTTTCTTTCCATAATTATATTAATATTACTTCCATCTTCAGTCAAACTCCAACTGTTGAAATTTTGCCGTTAACATCATCATCTGAATTGTCATCTGGTGTCGATTTTATGAACTTGGAAATCAAATTATTCTCATTGGGAATGTAAAAATTCATTGCTTTATATTTATTCTTCTGAATGTATATCTTTTCCCAAACTGTCAATTCCAAAGGGTTCTCCAAATGTTTCAAAAGTTTAGTTTCTCTTCCAATTTTGTGATTCTCTAGCAAACTATGAGCTGCAATTGCCGATTTTTAAATTTCACCATTTTTTAATATTTCTAAAGTGTTCTTTTGTATGAGTTTCTAAATTCCTTTTAGTTTTTCCTATATATATATACTTTATTGCAGTCGTTGAAACTGATTTCATAAATTCCAGATTTTTTTACTATCTGGGACATTAACTTTCTTATTTGTTATTAGTAGATTATCCAGACTAAATTTGTTAATCAGTGCTAATGTAATATCAAATTTGTTAAATATTTTTTGAAATTTTCTTTGTGTTCCAGGAAGGTAAGTAATTTTCTTGAATTGTTATTTATTAATTAATCATATTGCCATAAACATGTAATATTCAACAGTTTAATATTCAGATTAACAAACATCCCATTAAGTGAAGAACATTTTAAGAAAGAATACAATCACATTTTATACATGGCTACGTCAAATGGTTTTGGAAAGAAGATAATAATAAATAAGTTAAGGAGGTTCAAACAACAAAAAAGACTTACAGAATACACCACCCTATAACCTGATTCAAAAGAATAGAAACAATTCAAGAAAATTACTTACCATCCTGGAACACCCAGAAAAAAAAAACATTTAACAAATTTGATGTTATATTAGCACCGATTAAAAATTTAGTCTGGATAATCTACTAATAACTGATAAGAAAGTTAATGTCCCAGATAGTAAAAAATCTAGAATTTACAAAATCAGTTGCAATTACTGCAATAAAGTATATATAGGAAAAACTAAAAGAAATTTAGAAACTTGTACAAAATAACACTTTTGAAATATTAAAAATGGTGAAATTGAAAAATTGGCAATTGCAGCTCATAGTTTGCTAGAGAATCACAAAATTGGAAAACAAACTAAACTTCGAAACATTTGGAGAAACCTTTGGAATTGACAGTTTAGGAAAAGATATACATTCAGAAGAATAAATATAAAGCAATGAATTTTGATATTCCTGACAAGAATAATTTGATCTCCAAGTTCATAAAATCACACCATATGGCAGTTCAGAAGATGATGTTAATGGCAGAATTTCGACAGTTGGAGTTTGATTGAAGATGGAAGTAATACTATACTTTTGAAATCGGTATCATGAAGACACAACTATATAAGGTGAGAGTTAAAACATTTTCTCCAACTCATTTATTAATAACTATCATGCTTGTTGAAATTTTCTAGATAAGATTGCGATGCAGCACAGTTCCTCAGCAAAATATGTGTAGAAAACTTTGTGAGAGATACCTGTCCTGTGGACACAAATGCAAGGGAGTCTGTGGAGAACAATGCAGCACCAAGTGCATGGAAATGGTACCATTTGGTGGTAAAGCTGAATGTGGACATGTTGTTAATGTCCCTTGCTACAAGAGAAATGGTAACTATTTTAATCAAATTATGTATTTACACACTTCTTTAAAAAATAAGATTTTAAAAATCTATCTTTATGAGATTTCTACCTTATACTGTAAGAAATTTGGTATTATTATAATGAATAATAATTAAATGAATCGTGATTTCTTCTTACCTCATACTTCTATGTTTTTTTTAAACACAGCACTGCAGTATCGGCGACACATTGTCGTCATCATCAGCTGTTTTCATGACTGTCAATTTTCCTCCCTTTTGCCGGTAATTATCTAGACTGCCATCTGGTGTTCTTTTGAAGGAATTACTCTTCAAACTGCCATCTGGTGTTATTTTGAATGAATCATTTTCTAAACTGCTGTCTGTTGTATTTTTGAAGAACTTAGTAATCAAGCTCTGTTCGTCCGGAATCTCAAAGTTCATAGTTCTAGTATGGTTTTTTTGAATATATATAGGAAAAACAAAAAGGAACTTGGAAACTCGTAAAAAAGAGCACTTCAGAAACATAAAGAATGGAGAAATTGAAAAATTAGCTATAGCAGCACATAGTTTTTATTAGAGCATCATAGGATTGAAAAAGAAGCAAAACTTTTAAAACATCTATCTAAACCTTTGGATTTAACAGTTTGGGAAAAAATATATATATATAGAGAAAAATTATACGCTTTCTCTACAAATATGATTTATCCATCATTGAGATGTACGAAATCAATAATAAAAACATGGAAAAAGCTGTACTGGCTGTAATGTATAATTCCCAAATATGTCTTCTTAATAAAGGAGCCGCCATTTGCAAGATAGAAGCATGGCTTCATAGCATTTGGTGGATGGGAATTACAATGTATACAGAGAAAGATTTGCGTTTAGATCGGTACTTGCTCAGGTAGCTCAGTTGGTAGAGCACTTGGTCTAGAGAACCAAGGGTCCCGGGTTCAAGTCCCGGTCTGAGCGTATAATTTTTTTCTTCAAATATTATTGTAATTTTGTTTAGTTGTTTCTTGACTCACCTCATACTTCTTAACTCCCAAGTTAAGAAGTATGAGGCGAGTCCTGTTAATATATATTTGTTTGTAATTTCAGCACTGAAATTTAATTCACAAGAACTTCTGTCTTACTGCAATGCACCTTGCAACACTGTTCTCCAGTGTGAACATCCATGTGTTGGTACATGCAGTCAGTGTCTGCAGGGACGTATTCATGTCTCCTGTAGTCAGAAATGTGGACGACCCCAAATCTGTGGTCACAGGTTTGTCTAGATTTTGTTGAAGTATTAAGGTACAATATTACCCCTCTTTTACGCTTTTCAAGAGACCAGAGGGAAAGTGGTGTAAATTAGGGGAAAGTGTGTTGTTGTTGTTTTCAAATGCTGGGCCTTGGCACCGAAGCCATTAGCGTTCTTGCTCTCCAATATTTCTCTATTGTGGATCCAACAGGTAATACTTCACAGGTTTGTAGGTGTTCTTCATTCATTTCTTCGTCTTTATTGCATAGAGGACAATTTGGATTCGTGTAGATTCCTATTTTATATAAATGTTTGGCTAAATAGTCATGTTCTGTAAGCAGTCTAAATTTTGCTACTGTAGTTTTACGTGGAAATTCTGGAATAATATCTGGCTTCTTTACTAAAATATTCCATTTTTTGTCTTTGGCTTTATTACATAGGTCTTGGAAAGTGTAAATTATGGGAAATGAGGAGGAGCTAAAAAATGTTAACCCCCCCATATTCTGCAACTGTTCTAGAATATGTAAAAAAAGCACTGGCTGGGATAATATACAATATTGGCTAAATAATGTAATGTTTTGTTTATTTTTTATTATTTCACTCACCTCATACTTCATATGAAGTATGAGGTGAGTGAAATAATAAAACATAAACAATATTAAAGAACCTCATAGTGTTATTTCCTATCAACATAACTTAATGTAATGTTTATTTTAAACTAAAATAAAATTCTTTACACTTCACCTCATATCTTGTCTTTTATTGATTTAAAAGACAGTATATGAGGTGAAATGTAAAGAATTTTATTTTAAATTAAACTTCATAATGATCAAGTTTTAGTCCATTGCTGTGGTCTCGAGGTAGCGTGCTGCCTTGTCACGTAGTGGGCCCGGGTTCGATCCCCGCTGGGGACAAGTTTCCTGGGTGAGGTTTTTTCCTCACCTGTAAAACAAATGTCAAGATGCTTTAAGGCCCAAATGGTCCCCAAACATCATCTGGCCATCATTATCATCAATATCATATTCACCTCATTAGATTAAGTTTAGGTTTAAGGCCTCTCTTGGCGCATCATTACCTATTGTCATCATCCATCATATCATTGGGGCAGCGTAACCCTGCCTTCCAGGCGCCCCAAACTCAGGAGTGGGTTACAATACGCCAGTGCCAGGAGAGAATACCTGAAATGTCGAATGACAATCAGGTGACATTGAACAAAAAAAAATCAAGTTTTTTTGAGTCTGTACTATCTTACGTCAATTTAATGTTGATTTGTCCTTGAACATGTTTCGAGTCTGGCCATGCTGATGATGACTAGAAGACTAATCGAAACATGTTTGAGAACAAATCAACATTAAATTGAGGTAAGATAGTACGGACTCTAAAAGACTTGATTAAAAGAACCTCAAAATATTACTTCCTAAAATAAAACATTTGTAATGATACGAAGGTGAATCAAATATAAACTTGAATTATTGTTTACAATTTTATTGAATTAACAAAAAAATACAAAACCACCAGCTCATTTTTCTACATAGTCTCCTGCATTTTCAACACACTTTTGCCATCGAGTTGGCAACTTTTTGATGCCGTCCTTGAAGAATGAGGGATGACGTGTAGTCAGCCAGTTGCGCACAAACTCCTCTACCGCTGCATTGTCATCAAACCGCCTTCCTCCCAGGTCTTCTTTCAGTGGCCCAAACAAATGGTAGTCACAGGGTGACAAATCTGGACTGTAAGGAGGATGTTCCAGAGGTGTCAATGCATTTTTGTCAAATTTTTTTGTTCCTGGCTGAGGAGCCAAGGAACCCACCTGGCAGACAGTTTTCAGAATTTGAGTTCATCACTGATGATGGCTTGAACACTTCCAAAGCTTATTCCAACGTGTGAAGCAATTTCAGAAATTGTTATGCACCGATCCTCCTCAATAAGGTCCCATACAGCACGAATGTTGCCTGCAGTGATGCTTGTTTGTTGCCGTCTTTGGTGGGGCTCATTTTCCACTGAATCCCGGCCCGTTAAAATTCTTTTGCACCAATCATACACCTGCGTCTTCGAAAGGGTTGCTTCCCCGAACTTCGCATGGAGTTTTCTCAAAATTTCAGAAGGTTTAGTGCCTTCTTTCGCCAAAAAGTTAATAATAATGCATTGTGCAACAGATGTGTGTACCCCTTGCTCGCTCATGGCGTACTGAAGCAAGCAGCCACTCTTCGGAGTGCGACACATCAAGATCCCTACTCCAGACACACCCACCAATTTCCCCTCCAAACTGCAACCTTTACAGTTTGCTACCAGAGTCTTCAGATACAAATTCCGGTTTATATTTGATCCATCCTCGTATTTAATATTTCTAGGAAGTAACACTATGAGATTTGTAATCAAATGGTAAAGAGAAAAATTTATGCCTGAACCGGGAATCGAACCCCGAACCTCCAGCTTTCCGTGCTGATGCTCTAACCATTGAGCTAATCCAGGCTTCCTTCCCATCCAAGCATAAATCCTTCCTTTACCTTACTGTTTTGGTCCCACATTCAAATGCTATGAATCATCATTCACAAATACTATGAGATTTATTTTGGATAACACTGGTCGACAAAAATGAACTTTTTTTCTTTCACAAGAATAAAAATATGTGATTTTAGAAGTATTTTTCATCCTGAATTTAAATATCATTTCAGTTTTTTCCTATCAGGAAAGAGTTTTCTGTGATATTCATTTACATTTTTTTATAATTTTTAATACAATTCATCTAACCAACTCATTCTGACTTACCTAGAAAGTGGTAGATAGTGATTTTCGGGCATATTTTTCATCTAGAACATCTCTCTTCTTGGTCCATCAGTAGTCAGCCAGCATATTAGAACTCCACTTGCCTTGGTACCTCTTTTCCATTGTGGAAATTTGATGATGAAAACGCTGACCTGCTCATCAGAGACTGCCCCAAATTTTCCGGAAAGAAGTCTAAAGTGAGAATCCAAAAAGTGCATTTTTAAGGACATGTAGCATCCCATGACAGGTCAAAGAGGATGCTAAAATCAATTTAAAAAAAAAGTAGCTGTCACAAAAAACTGTGCCTGATGGAAAAATTCTGACTACATATCTGAATTCAGTATGAAAAAGTGCACTAGATTCACTAATCAGATTTCTTGTGAAGAAAACCTTGTCGACCAGTGTAATATGAGTTAGATATGTACTTACTTATTTTAGGAATAGAGCGAATGATTTCATTATCAAGTGCTCGACATTAGATACCAACCAACCAACTTATTTTAGGAATTCTCACTATGAGGTATATTCATTAAGGTAGAATTTTTTATCACTCACCTCATATTGTTCTTCTTATTTGACTATAAACTAGTTTCGGAACATAGTTTCTGTTCCATCCTCAGTATCGTCACGACCGTTGTTCTGTCGTCTTGAAGACTAGATATGTACTACTCATCTCATTTATATATTAAATTTGGGAATTTTTAACATTATGAGGTTCAATTAATAATAATTAAATGAATCGTGATTTTTTCTTACCTCATACATCTATGTTTTTTAAACACAGCACTGCAGTATCGGTGACACTTTGTCTTCTTCATCAGCTGTTTTCACGACTGTCAATTTTTTCTCCTTTTTGCCGGTAATTATCCAGACTGCCATCTGGTGTTCTTTTGAAGGAATTCCGGAAGAACCAAGCTTGATTACAAAGTTCTTCAAAAGTACAACAAATAGCAGTTTAGGAAATGATTCATTCAAAATAACACCAGATGGCAGTTTGAAGAGGAATTCCTTCAAAAGAACACCAGATGGCAGTCTGGATAATTACCGGCAAAAAGGAGAAAAAATTGACAGTCGTGAAAACAGCTGACGATGACGACAAAGTGTCGCCGATACTGCAGTGCTGTGTTTAAAAAAACATAGATGTATGAGGTAAGAAAAAATCACGATTCATTTAATTATTACTCATCTCATATTTGTGGCTTTTTAGAAGACTTGAGTTTCAGTGAGTAGGTATTACTTTCAATTCTTTCTAACTGTCGAAATGGTGGTTCGTGATCCTGTAGATTGATTTCTGCTCTCTCTGTTGGCTGATCAATGAACTTAAATTTTTCTCTTAAATGTTAATTTGTCCTTCAATGTAAGTGATGGATTTATAGTAAAAACATTGAAATCACAGAAATGTTTAGTTTTTTGTACCAATAATTTTAGAATTTCTCTGTATTCTAAATAAGTAATAGTAATAATAATAATAATATCATCATCTTCCTTCTTCCATGTATTAGACTTGGTGGCCCAGTTACAGTCTATTGCCATCTTTTAAGCGGTCTTCCCAAAGATCTTCTTCCTCAGGGATGATAATTAAAAATCTGACGAGGGACGTGAGATCGATCCATAAGCTGAAGGTGTTGTTGCCAATTATTTCTATATTTTATTATTATTATTATTATTATTATTATGATTATTATTATTATTATTATTATTATTATTATTATTATCATTATTACTACCACTATTATCATTATTATTATTATTATTATCATCATCATCATCAACATATATATATGCTGGTGAAATTAAACCTCGTAGTGATTAATTCCTATAAAAGTTAAATATATATATACTGTATATGCTTAATAGTGAGTGGAGAACATATTTTAATCGACTCACCTCATACATTTTCAAACTTCTTTGATACCGATGGTTTCAGACAAAATCATGTCCTTCTCCACTAAGTGGAAGCCATGACTGAAGAAGGACATGATGAAACCGTCGGTATCAAAGAAGTTTGAAAATGTATGAGGTGAGTCGATTAAAATTTGTTCTCCAATCACTATTAATGATATAACCTCATAATGTTTACTTCCCAATATTAATTTAAATATATATATATATGTATGCATTTAGATTGGAGGCCTAGGTAGCTCAGATGGAAGAGCATTGACATAGAGAGTCAAAGATCCTGGGTTCAAACCCCAGTCTAGGTGTATATTTTTCTTTTCAAATATAATTTGTCCATCATTAAGATGTTTAAAAACGAATAATATTAACATTGAAAGAAGCACTACTGGCTTTATAAGTAATGTTTAAATTCCCAATAAAAGTCTTCTTAATAAAGAAGCCACCATTTGTAAAAATTGTGGCAATGGCTCGTAGCATTTGGGGTTAGGGAATTAACTATGTATAAGAGAAAAATACACGTTTAGATTGGAGGCCTAGGTAGCTCAGATGGAAGAGCATTGACATAGTCAAATGTCCTGGGTTCAAACCCCAGTCTAGACATATATTTTTCTTTTCAAATATAATTTGTCCATCATTAAGATGTTTAAAAACGAATAATATTAACATGCTCTATCTTACTGGATCTTTTTTTTTTTTCAGTTGTGGTACACCTTGTGCTGTTACTTGTCCACCTTGCAATAGGAATTGTGAACTCAGATGTCGTCATAATAAGTGCAAGAAAAAGTGTGGTGTGCCTTGCACTCCATGTAGGGTAAGAATTGATTCTAAAAAAATGTTGTCATTGAACACACATACACACACACCACCGCACGACACGCATAGAAGGACTTTGACATATGAGCCAACTACTGGCATCACATGTGTCAGTTACACAAAGGAGGACAATCATACAGCCAATGTAGGAGTGATATGTTGTCAACATATTGAGCTCCGTAGCAGTTACAGTCGGATTTCTCAACCTGGAGCTGTTACTTACTGTCAGAATCAATTTTTTTCAAGGATTAGGCCTTCTGGCCTGTTTAGCTTCAGGTAAGCTGGTCTATCACTTTTTTGGCCTTATAAAATCTCTCCATAAGGTCAGTAAGCAAGCATTCTTTGAAGTATTAAATTAATATTAAGAAGCTAAAGCTGTTACTATGATTGAAATAAGTATATTAAAGTACACTACTAAATTATTGTAATCAAATGGTAAAGAGAAAAATTTATGCCTGAACCGGGAATCGAACCCCGAACCTTCAGCATCAGCACGGAAAGCTGAAGGTTCGGGGTTCGATTCCCGGTTCAGGCATAAATTTTTCTTTTTGCCATTTGATTACAAGTCTTTGAAGTAACTTGTCACTGGGCATGCATGATATATAGAGATCCGTGAAATTTGCGAGTCGCAATAACACGAAATGCTCCAATTTTGCCATTTTCTTGTACCATTTCTTAACTCCACTTCTCATAACCTCAAAAAAAAAAATTATGAATTGTGAAATAATGCAAAATCCTACAATAATGTGAATTAACACGGAAATTAAAAATTTTCAACGAATTCCAGAGGTTTTTTTTTGTTTGTTTTATTTGCAAAATTTTCATAATGCATTTTTAACACTGTTTTCGGATTCTATCTTCTTTTTAACTGCCATATCTGCTTTCCTCCATGCGCTCTTTCAAAGGGAAATGGTTGCATCACAGATATACTCACCACGGTAGCTTTTTCTTAAATGGTAAATTTTGCTTACAAATTTGTGACTAGCATTAAAATTTTATGCATTTTAGTGTATTAAAATCGACATCAATTGTACAAGCTAAAAGTTGACCTTAAACTACTGGATATATCATTCTTATTGGGTTTAATATACTAAATTAGGATTAAAAAGACTCAAATTTACATTTTTTTAGAATAATGCCGCCAAATTCCCAATAACATAGAAATCTTGAAATTTTAAAACAAATTTTCAACAAGAAAACCACTAATATTTAATTTTAGGAAGTTATATTTTGAGGTTATTTTAATTATATTATTTTTGGTCTGGACATCTTACCTCAATATTAATGTTGATTTGTTCTTGGACATGTTTCAAAACAATTCTGTTTTATCATCAGCTTTCCCAGACTGGTTTTATTTATGTTGCATTATGTTGCACCACCTGGATGTCGATCTCAGCTCCATCCTGTGGTTGGCCAAAGAACCTCCAAACAAGGTCACCCTCCATCAGAATATCAAAATTCATAACTCTGTTTCTGTTCTTCTGAATATAAATTTTTTCCCAAATAGTCAGCTCTTTTGTATTTTCTAACTGTTTTAAAAATTTAGTGTCTGAATTTATATTATGTTTTTCAGACCAAACATGAGCAGCAACTGCAGATTTTTCAATTTCTCCATTTTTAATATTTCTTATGTGTTCTTTGGTTCTAATTTTTAGGTTTCTTTTTGTTTTCCCTATATATATCTTTTCACAACCCATGCCAGGAATATATCAAATTGAATGCATGGGTTGTGAAAAGATATATATAGGAAAAACAAAAAGAAACCTAAAAATTAGAACCAAGGAACACATAAGAAATATTAAAAATGGAGAAATTGAAAAATCTGCAGTTGCTGCTCATGTTTGGTCTGAAAAACATAATATAAATTCAGACACTAAATTATTAAAACAGTTAGAAAATACAAAAGAGCTGACTATTTGGGAAAAAATTTATATTCAGAAGAACAGAAACAGAGTTATGAATTTTGATATTCCGATGGAGGGTGACCTTGTTTGGAGGTTCTTTGGCCAACCACAGGATGGAGTAGACATCGACATCCAGGTGGTGCAACATAATGCAACATAAATAAAACCAGTCTGGGAAAGCTGACGATAAAACAGAATTGTTTTGAAACATGTCCAAGAACAAATCAACATTAATATTGAGGTAAGATGTCCAGACCAAAAATAATATAATTAAGAAAACCACTTTCACAGATCTCTAATGATACATCTTTATTTTAGAAAGAAAAATTACTTATATTTGAAGAGAAAAATTATAAACTCAGGCTGGGGTTTGAACCCAGAACCTTTCACATTCTAGGTGAATGCTCTATCAAGTGAGCTATTTGAGAAACTCCAGTCTAAATGCAAATTTTCTTTGAACTTTATAGGAAAAAACCACCATGATGTTTAATTTAAGATTAAATTAAAATACTTCATACCTTACCTCATATCCAGTCTTCTAATTATACTGCTGTTTCGAAGCCTTGGCAGCTTCATCTTCAGTAATATCTTGTCGATCGATGTTATGTCGATCAGAAGAAACCACTTCTTTTTCCCTCTGTTGGTGGACCGAAACCTCCAGATCTATTTGTTTAATTAGAAAATCAAAAAGAATTCATAAATACTGACTGAACGTAAGCTCGTTTGGAGGTTCTTTGGCCAACCACAGGAGGGAGCTGATATCGACATCCAGGATTTACAACATAAATCCAACCAGTCTGGACAAGATGCTGAAGATGATTGATATTCAATCGAATCCAAATAATATAATTAAAAGGTTTGTTTAATAATTCAAACATTTTGTCTTGTTCATTCTTACCTCTTATAGTTGTTTTTGTCGAACATATGTTTCAAGGCTTCTTAACCCCATCATCAGCGATTACAGACTGATTACAGTCTGTATATGGAAATTACAGTCTGTAAACGCACCCTCAGGGGTCCCCATCTAGGGGATATGTGGATGGCGACCACAAGATGCCCAAGCTGAGCAAAACATTGCTTCCACTTACTTGTGTTTTGCTCCTTATTTTTATCTTTAACCGATCTGGTATTTCTTCCTTTCTTCCACTTACTTATACCAGACACTTTTAACTTTACTACCTAACCTCTCTTGGTTAACTCTTGTTTTTTCGACCCCGATGCTATTAGGGCATCCGAGGGCTAGGGAGTCTTTCCTTTCTTCCATTTCTTCTTTCCTTTATTTTCTTTTCTCCAGAAAAGCCTGACCATAGGCTATAAGATCGCAGCCCCATCACTGGTCTTGCCTTCCTTTGGCCAGCAACCAATTAAAGGGACTATTATTATGCTTTCAAGTCTTATACGAGAATTTCCCAGAAGTATGCTGGAGGGAAAATTTTCTATAGGATCGTAACAGGCCTTGGCCTAATACTTGGAAGGAAGAAGAAGAAGAAGACAGTCTGTAAACGCTGACAATGGGGCTAAGAAGCCTTGAAACATATGTTCGACAAAAACAACTATCCATCCATCCATAGTAATTCTACCTGAAGGCAGGTCCTTCACTGCAATCATAGCATTTTCATGCTATGCTTGCAGCTTTACTAGAGAAATGTAGGTGTGGTAGCTTCCTGTTGCTTTCCACACCGGTGAAGGATGATGATGATGATAAGGATGATGATGATAATGGCCATATGATTTTGGGGACCGTTTGGGCCTTAAAGTTTTCCTGACATTTGTCTTACAGGTGAGGAAAAACCCCGATAAAAACCTCACCCAGAAAAACTGCCCCGACCAGGGATCGAACCCGGGCCCGCTGCGTGACAAGGCAGCACGCTACCTCGAGACCACAGTGGTGGACAAAACAACTATAAGAGGTAAGAATGAACAGACAAAATGTTTTAATTATTCCATGAATTTCTTTCTCCATGGGGACTCAAATTAGCACTAGACCTGTAGCTATGCACCCAAGGCATCATGTCTTAAATTGCTTGTCATAGCATAGGACTTATTGTTTCTGTAACAACTACAAAAAAAATGAAAATCCTCAACAATCAGTGAGCAATGTTAAATTTATAATAAAAACGTAAAGAAGCTCTACTGGCTTTATAAAGTAATATATTTCTTTTTTATTTATTTCACGATTGTTTCTGTTATATATATATATATATATATATATGATATGAAAAGAAAAAAGAAAGCTTGAGTCGGGATTTGAACTCGAGTCTCTAAAGTCTGTACCTTTAGCGCTCTAACCAACTGAGCTACCCAAGAATTCCAATACAAGCATACAATTTTCTTATACATGTAGTATTCTCAATTCACTCAAGAGGTAGCGGAAATATCATTCAACTGCCATCTAGCGGCTAACATAACAGTTAAGCAAATTATTAAAGAGAATATTTACTTTATAGCAGTAATGCTTGTATATATAGATATTATAAATATATTTTTGACATTTGGCAATGAAGGCAAATATGATATGAAAAGAAAAATGAATGCTTGAGTCGGGATTTGAACTCGAGTCTCTACCTTTAGCGTTCTAACCAACTGGGCTACCCAAGAATTCCAACTTGGAATTCTTGGGTAGCTCAGTTGGTTAGAGCGCTAAAGGTACAGACTTTAGAGACTCGAGTTCAAATCTCGACTCAAGCATTCTTTTTTGTTTTCATATCATATTTGCCTTCATTGCCAAATGTCAAAAATATATTTATAATATCTATATATATATATACATACAGGTATCCTCAACCTAAATATACAAATTTTTTCTTCCACACTTCCTGGTCTTGCGTGTCTGCTTCTGTCATATTTCTCTTCTTCATGTTGTCTTGAATTCCCTTTATCCACATTGGCTTTGGTCTACCACATTTCCCTTTTCCAGGAGGTATCTATTTCAATACTTCTTTGTTTAGACAATTTTATTATTAATTTAACACTTCTCATTGAAGGATAAATTATACTTCTTTGTTTGTTTGTGTGTCCCTTCTTATTATATGCCCATACCATCTTAGTTGGATTTCTTCAATCTCTTGTTCAATATCCTGTTCTACATTCATAATTTCTCTTATTGTATATTTTTTATTTTGTCTAATTTTAATATTCTTGCCGATCTTAAAAAGTCCATTTCTGTGACTAATAATTTTTTCTTCAAATATAATTTGTCCTTCAGGGAGAAGTGTTAAATAAATAATAACATTTATAAGGTAATGTTAAAATTCCCATTAAAAGCCTTCTTAAATAAGAAACTGCCATTTGCATGTCGCGGAACAGTTTGCAAGCCTTTGGCAGTCTAGGGAATTGAAATGTATAAGAGAAAAATTTGCATTTAGATTGAAAGCCTTGGATAGCTCAATGGCAGAGCATTAGCATATAAATGTAAACATCCTGTGTTCAGACCCCAGTCTAGGTGTGTGTTTTTCTCTTCAAATATCGTCAACAATTTAATCAAAATTAAAGTGGTAAGTAACACTATAAGATTAAGTTATGTAGATAGGAAATAACGCTATGAGGTTTCTTAATATTGTTTATTTTTTATTATTTCACTCACCTCATACTTTATAAATCATAGCAGACCCAAGGTTTCTTCACATCATTTGTGACATCTCAACGCTGTGTCACATTCACAACTGACGTCCAATGGCCTTCTATCCTGCAGGATAATTGAGGATGTCACAAATGATGTGAAGAAACCCTGGGTCTGCTATGAATTATGAAGTATGAGGTAAGTGAAATAATAAAAAATAAACAATAACACTATAAGGTATTTAACTTTTATAGGAATTAATCACTATGAGGTTTAATTTATGGTGAAATTAAATGTTTCTTACTTATCCTCATATAAATCATTTCACCTTCATCTTTAGTCAAACTCAAACTGATGATGGACGAGATGTCGTCTGAAACCATGGTTTGTGAAAAGCACAAAATTTATGAGGTGAGTTTTTCAAAAAGTTTTCTCCAAAGAATTTAAATGATTAATTATTACCTCATAGTGTTTACTTCCAAACACTAATTTTAATCCTCAGCAATACTTAAATAAGATAATTCTTGGGGATCACACCATGCTTTTGCAGTTAGAAGCTCTGGATTTTCAGGTTTCTTATGCTATTGAATTGATAAAAAATTATGAAACAGTTGTTGTGGTTTGGATTTTGTTTCTGCAGTTGATTGAATGACTTGTAGAAGTTTTGGAATGTTACATTTACAGGAGAAATGTGATTGGAATTGTGAACACGATCGCTGTACTGCACAGTGTTCTGAACCTTGTAACAGACTACCATGTCAACATCCATGCCAAAAGAAGATACGGAAATGTGGTCATCCTTGCATTGGATTTTGTGGGGAGCCATGCCCACAATTATGTAGGATTTGCAACGAGGAAGAAGTAACAACTGTGGTATTGGGAAATGAGGATGAAGAAGATGCAAGGTAACACATAGTACTAATTTTAAGAATGTGATTCCTTTGTTTTTTGTCCCCCCCCCCCAATTGGCTGATAAAAGTTTATTAAATATAGCCTTCTAATGCTGATGTATGTCTTTATATATATATGTCCACTGCTGTGGTCTCGAGGTAGCGTGCTGCCTTGTCACGCAGTGGGCCCGGGTTTGATCCCCGGTCAGGGCAGTTTTTCTGGGTGAGATTTTTATTGGGGTTTTTCCTCACCTGTAAGACAAATGTCAGGATAACTTTAAGGCTCTAATGGTCCCCGAAATCATATGGCCATCTTCCTTATCATCATCATAATCATCATCATCCTTCACCGGTGTGATAAGCAATGGGAAGCTACCACACCTACAATTCTCTAGTAAAGCTGCAAGAATAGCATGAAAATGCTATGAGTGCAGTGAAGGATCTGCCTTTGGGCAGAATTAATATGGATGGATATACGTATATATAAACACATGCACACATTGTTTACAAATCTGAACGTACAAATACCAACCATGAATGACCTCTACAACTCTCACACTCATACACACACACGCACCCACTCACGCGTGCACTCACTCATGCACCCACTCACGTGCCCACTCATGCATGCACTCACTCACATGCCCACTCACGCTTGCACTCACTCACACGTGCACTCACTCACACGTGCACTCATGCACCCACTCACACATGTGCCCACTCACACGTGCACTCATTCATGTGCTCATTCACGCGTGCACTCACTCATACATGCACTCACTCATACATGCACTCACTCACACGTGCACTCACTAATGCGCCCACTCACTCACACGTGCACTCACTAATGCGCCCACTCACTCACACGTGCACTCACTAATGTGCCCACTCACTCACACATGCACTCACTCATGCGCCCACTCACTTATGTGCCCACTCATGCATGCACTCACTCATGTGCTCATTCACGCGTGCACTCACTCACACGTGCACTAACTCATATGCCCACTCATGCATGCACTCACTCATGTGCACACTCACGTGTGCACTCACTCACGTGCACACTCACTCACGTGCACACTCACGCGTGCACTCACTCATGTGCCCATTCACGCATGCACTCACTCATGTGCCCACTCATGCATGCACTCACTCACGCGCCCACTCATGCATGCACTCACTCACGCGCCCACTCATGTGTGCACTCACTCATGCACCCACTCATTCATGTGTCCACTCACACGTGCACTCACTCATGTGCTCATTCACGCGTGCACTCACTCACGTGCCCACTCACTCACACACGCTCCCACACTCTCACGTGCCCACACTCTCATGTGCCCACACTCTCGTGCACCCCACACACTCACGCGTCCACACTCTTGCATGCCCACACTCTCATACGCCCACACTCTCACATGCCCACACTCTCACACGCCCACACTCTCGTGCACCCACTCTTGCATGTCCACACTCTTGTATGCCCACACTCTCACATGCCCACATTCTCACACACCCGCACTCTCATGCACCCACACTCTCGCATGTCCACACTCTTGTATGCCCACACGCCCACACTCTCATGCACCTACACTCTCGCATGTCCACACTCTTGTATGCCCACACTCTCACATGCCCACACTCTCACATGCCCACACTCTTGTATGCTCACACTCTCGTGCACCCACACTCTCATGCGCCCACACTCACGTACCCACTCACACTCACGCTCTCACACACACTCATTCACACTCTCTCTCACTCACACACACAGTATTATACCTCTTTTACACTTTTCAAGGGACTGTGGGGAAAATGGTGTAAAATAGGGGAAAGTGTAAATTGAGGGAAATGAAGATGAGCTCAAAAATGTTGACCCCCCATACTCTGCATCCATTCCAGAATATAAAAAAAAACAGATGGGGATAATATACTACAGTATTAGCCCTCTTTTACACTTTTCAAGGGACGAGAGAAATTGGTGCAAATTGGGGGAAAGTATAAATTATGGGAAACGAGGAGGAGCTAAAAAAATGTTGATCCTCATATTCAGCAACCATTCAAGAACATGCAAAAAAAACACTGACTGGAATAATATACAATATTGCTAAATAATGTAATATTTCCTTTAATTTAAAGTAAAATTCTTTACACCTCACCTCATATCCTGTCTTTTATTTATTTAGAAGACAGGATATCAGGTGAGGTGTAAAGAATTTTATTTTAAATTAAACCTCATAGTGATATTCCTATAATAGTTCAATGTATGGGAGCCTTGACCTCCTACTACCCCAAGGGCTTCCTGAGGCCTGTTGTGGGATCACTTTATTATTTTTAATGAGTGTTTTGATCTGCTGTAAACATAAAATTACATTATTTCTTTTACTTTTTAACACTTTTTCAATTTCACAATTTTTAATATTTCTAAAATGTTCTTTAGTGCGTGTTTCAAAATTCCTTTTTGTTTTTCCTATGTATACTTTGCTACAATCATTACAATTTATTTGATAAATTCCAGATTTCTTACTGTCTGGGATGTTGATTTTTTATTTGTACTTAGAAGTTTTTCCGGACTAAATTTATTTCTTCTTCTTCTTCCTTCCAAGTATTAGGCCAAGGCCTGTTACGATCCTATAGAAAATTTTCCCTCCAGCATTTGAGGGAAATTCTCGTATAAGACTTGAAAGCATAATAATAGTCCCTTTGATTGGTTGCTGGCCAAAGGAAGGCAAGACCAGTGATGGGGCTGCCATCTTATAGCCTCTGGTCAAGCTTTTCTGGAGAAGAAAAGAAAATAAAAGAAAGAAGAAATGGAAGAAAGGAAAGACTCCCTAGCCCTCGGATGTCCTAATAGCATCGGTGTCAAAAAAATAAGAGTTAACCAAGAGAGGTTAGATAGTAAAGTTAAAAGAGTGCAAAACACAAGTAAGTGGAAGAAATGTTTTGCACAGCTTGGGCACCTTGTGGTCGCCATCCACATATCCCCTAGATGAGGACCCCTGAGGGGCTATTATTGATGCCATAGTAATGTTGTATTTATCAAATATTTTTTGAATCTCCTATGTACTATTGGATGGTAAGTAATTTTCTTGAATTTTTTTCATTTCTTTACTAACAATTTATAGGGTAGAGATTTCTTTAAGTTGTTTTATCTTTCTGAATTTCTTTAATTTGTTAGATATTATATTCTTATTGAAACCATTTAATCTGGCTATATTTAGGATATTCTCATATTCTTTCTTAAAATTTTCTCCTTTTAGTGGGACCTTTATCAATCTATATAAGAGGCTATTAAATATTGCATGTTTATGTGCCAGAGGATTGAAACCCGTTGATTTTATATAATTATCAGTATGTGTACCCTTCCTATATACATCAAATTCAATTTTTTGAGTTTTTTCATTCCTAATTATGTATAAATCCAGAAACGGAATTTGGTTTTCAAATTCTGATTCTGTGGTAAATTTAATTAATACAACTTGTAGATTAAGTAATTTCAACACAATTTAAAAATTGTGAAATTGAAAAATCAGCAATTGTTGCACATAGTTTGCTAGAACATCATAAAATTGAAAAAGAGGCAAAACTTTTGAAACAATTGGATAAACCATTGGAATTGACAATTTGGGAAATGATATTCATTCAGAAGAATAAATATTGATCTATGAATTTTGATATTCGGTGGATAAAAATTTAATTACAAGTTTATAATCCCAACGAAAGATGGCAGCACAAGAGTTGAGGTCATTAGAGAAATCAACAATCACAGAATTTCATCAGTGGAAGTCATGACTGAAGAAGGACATGATATTGTCTGAAACCGTCGGTATCAAAGAAATTTTAAATCATATGAGGTGAGTCGATAAAAATATGTTCTCCACTCACTATTAAGTATGTCTCATTCTTGATGTAATTCCACTGTCATTTTGATTAAAACGTATGTGTATGATCCATTGTTTAAAATCCCTATCCTGATAGGTTATGCCACTGCAAGGTCCGAGTGGCGTGTAGCATCTAAAATGTACATATAAGATAAGAGGTTAAACCAAGTTAATGGAATGGAAAAATGAAATAAATTGTGTTCCTAGTTTTCCTTTGTTCCATGCCGCCAAGTGGTTAAGGCAAGATGTCTTGGCGCAGAGCCACAGGATTTGCGCTGGTTCGAGTCCTCATGGGAGAAGAAATTTTCTCATGGAATTTCAGCCAGGATAGGACCGATTCCCACCCAGCATCGTGAGGCATTTGGGTAGCTACAATAAGTAGTGACTCCAGGTTGAGAAGACCAGCTATAATGGCTGGGGGCCTGACACACTGACCACATGTCACCCTTTACACTGGCTTATGGTCGTCTACCTCTGTGATTAACACATGCTGACGTGAGGCCAACAGCAGGCTGGTAGGCTAAGGGTCTTCTAGGCCTATCGTGCTTGGAGTTTTCCTTTACTATTTTTTAATTTTCTACAACATTTTAATAAAATTAAATCACTGTTTGAGGTAATATTTAGTTTTACATGTTTCAGTCTTGGACAAATTTATTTTTTCAAAGGAAAAATAAATAAATAAAATAAAAATAAAACATAGTTTTATTTGATTTTCATATTTATTATATAATTCAGTGACAGCTGTTTCGGTACACTGTACCTTCTTCAGACATGTTAACAAATTATGAATTGTGTTCCAACTGATCTAAGCAACAATACAACAATATTTATTTAAATTTTTAAATTTAACAAAGGGGATTCATTCAAATCAAGTTGAGAATCTAACAGTTTTTTACTACTTTTAAACTTATTAATTTCTACAGCCTCCAAAAGATCTAACTTCTTACCCTTATCACAAATATGTAAAATTTCAAAATTTGGATCAAAACAATGATTAAATTGGAATAGGTGGTTAGCATATTTTGAATTTTCTAAATTTCTGTTATATGCTCTCATGTGTTCCTTTATCCGAGAGATAAAAGGTCTATCAGTTTGTCCTATATAGACATAATCAATTGAGTTGGTGTTTACTTGATGAAAATCCATATTTATTAATTAAATAAAAATAAAACGTAGTTTTATTTGATTTTCATTTTTATTATATAATTCAGTGACAGCTGTTTCGGTGTACTGTACCTTCTTCAGACATGTTAACAAATTATGAATTGTGTTCCAACTGATCTAAGCAGCAATACAATAATATTTATTTAAATTTTTAAATTTAACAAACATTCAAATCAAGTTGAGAATTTAACAGTTTTTTTACTACTTTTAAATTTATTTATTTGCAGGTTGTAGGAATTAATAAATTTGAAAGTAGTAAAAAAACTGTTAAATTCTCAACTTGATTTGAATGAATCCCCTTTGTTAAATTTAAAAATTTAAATAAATATTGTTGTATTGTTGCTTAGATCAATTCATAATTTGTTAACATGTCTGAAGAAGGTACAGTGTACCGAAACAGCTGTCACTGAATTATATCATAAATATGAAAATCAAATAAAACTATGTTTTATTTTTATTTAATTAATAAATGTGGATTTTCATCAAGTAAACACCAACTCAATTGATTATGAAAAATAAATTAATATGTATATTTGATGACCTTTGGCCAAAGGTCCTGGGTTCAAGCCCCAGTCTGAGTGTATAATTTTTTTCTTCAAATATGATTATCCATCATTGAGATGTATGAAATGAATAATAAAAAAATATCGAAAGAAGCCATACTGGCTTTATATTGTATTATAAAATTTCCAAATAAATATCTTCTTAATAATCAATCATTTGCGAAAGATAGGAGCAAAATGTTTCATAGCATTTAGTGCGCAGGAATTGACAACGTATATTAGAGAAAAAATTGCATTTAGGTTGGAACTTACCCAGATAGCTCAGTTGGTAGAGCATTTGTCTAGAAAGCCAAAGGTCCTGGGTTTGAGTCCCAGTCTTAATGTATAATTTTTCTCTTCAAATATGATAATGTATATTATTTTAATATTAATGTATGAATATTAATATTAATTAATTCATAGTGTGAATTCCTAAAAAAATTAATGTTCTGTACTTTTATGTTCATAGATTTATTCTATTGGAGGACTGTAAGCATATTGTGGAACACCGAGATCTAGAAAAATGGTTAAATACAACACAAGAAGGTGAAGGTGTAGAAATCACAATGCCTGTAAGTACCAACAAAGGAAGTAAAAGTCATCATCATTCTCTTATCGTGCCCTCCTTTCGGAAGGTCAATTCCAAATATGCCTCCAACCATCTCTACCTTCCCATGCTTTACTTCTTTTTAGTTCTTCCTAGTCATATCTTCTTTCTTGTAAACTTTTCTTCATTTGGTTAATCCATCTTTCTCTTGGTCTAACTCGTGGGTCATTTTTCTTGTATCTTCAGATTTAACAGTCTTTTCGGTAGTCTTTCCTTTTCCATTCTTTTTAAATGTCCAAACCATTTTAGTCTATTTTTTTCTATGTCTTGTTAATTTTTCTACATTTAACCCTTGTATGCCGGCCTCTGTGCACGGTACTGACCTACTACTTATCATATGCCGCGGGCCTCAGTACATGGTACTGACCTGAACGGCAAGTTATTTAAACTGATTTTGTGGCCTGAATTTTTAAGATAACTCAATTGTGTTAAAATATAAATATAGTCAGAAAACATAGCTGTCAGATTATATATATAAATGTCTGCTTATATAAATTATTATATTAGATATAGTTTCCATGATTTCAAACTGAGGTTTGACTTGTGTATGTAGCACAGTGTTCATTTTCCGCTGAAAAATGTGGAGAAAAATATAATATTAATAATTATAAGTATTACAATACCTTCTCTAAAGTATGGAAGACGTATTATAATTGATAACAAGAACTAGATGACGAATACCAGCTTTCAAATAGTTATTTTACTATCCACGACCACCACAGCGCAGCGACTGATTTGAGCTGCTCTCTTGAAGCTGGTTCAGGTACTATTTGAAATAGTCTAACTCAGATCGAAAGTCAACATTTCAATCTATCGATTTGTATATAATATGATCGAATAAGTGAGTCATATAAACATAGAGAACCGATATGAAGTCTATGGCATTTGCTGCATAGAGAGATTTGATGTCCATTCAAGTCTCAACATTCACTGATAATTTATTTTTAGACACGCACATTTTCCTGGAATTTGACCTTCAGACACCCACAGGCGACGGTATAACGTATCAGCTGTTCTAAATACAGGGGTGTCCAAGTATAGGACCTCTAAATTCATTTTAATAACTCACATTTTTAAAAATAAATTTCTATAATAATTTATTCATATCTGTAAAAACAAATTATAATGTATTGTATTTATTACATTTCTCTACATTTTCGTGTTCAATTTAATTAAAAATTCACTAAAATCGGATCATATTTAACTGAGATCTGGCATTTCGAAAGTATTCCAGTAAAATTAGCTTTAATTATTTAAATGTCCTCCGTCTGCACACCGGATGTCCATTTAAATACTGTTCCAACGCTGAAAGGTTAATGTCTCAGTGATTTTGTTGTTCCTTAATTAAAGCAAACCTCTTAATGTTACTTCCTATTGTATTTTAAAATTGTTGTTCCTTATTCTCTCTCCTTGTTTTAAGTATCATTCCACATAAGAATTTCATTTATATAATATTAAAGGAGAAATGCGCACAAACCGTGCAGATATTACATGTAAAATGTTTAATTGTCTTTGCTATAAGCACTGATTGCTTTAAGTCGTTTTTTACAATATAGAATATGGTACTTTTCACATTTTTCTGAACACAAAACACAATTTCATTTCTGTTACTTGGATTCTGCTCAGTTCCTTCTTTGTATATGTCCAAGTCTCAGATGCATGTGTTAGAACAGGTTTGAAATAAGTTTTATACATTGCCATTTTACTCTTAGTGGGTATATCTTTATTCCAGATTAATTGTTTAGTTTAATTATAGACTTTTAAACTTTTCTCTGTTCTTTCACCGATTTCAGTTTGTATTTTCCCATTTGCATTTATCACTGTTCCTAAAAAAAAATAAAAAGCCATGTTTGACATCAAAGCAATATCCAGACTCTCAATAAAAACGGCCATGGCCTTGTTCAACGCAAAAATAGTTCCCATTGCAACCTATGGGAGAAACTGAGTCTAAAAGATCTAATAACTTTGGAAGCAGTCAAATCACGATTCTCGAAAGCCGCCCTAGGTGTCTCAAAACACACAAAGTTGAGGCTAGCATATGAACTCGCCAAGGAACCCTTCTTCACAGAAGAATTGCGTATGAGGCTACCATCCACAGACAGCTCAAATAAACTACTTCAGGAAAGCGAGAAGAAGAGACAAGAGATATGGCTGGACTTTTATACAACAGAAGCCATGACAAACAGATCCTGGACCAACACCAATCAAGAACTCAGACATCTGGTGAACTCAATAGCAGTGCATGGATACCACCACAAGATATGCAAGACCAAGTGTTTTTACGATCCTGGGAACAACTGTGTGTGTGAACTGTGCGAGAAACCATGCGACCGTTACCATGTAACCACCTGCAAAAAACAAGGGTAGAATTATGCAAATAACAAGCTATGTGAATCAAATTAATGACAAAACTTATGTAACATATATTTTCTGCACAACTTGTGCGCATTTATTCTATTATTAAATATATAAATAAGTAACAGTTTAATAGTGGATTGCAGACTTTCATGGCCGGTAATCATGGTAATAAAAGATTCCGGGCTATGTGGCCGTGGTCTATAAGTGGCGTTTCTTCCAGACGTTTCTCCCTCAACTGCGGAGGGCATCTTCAGTGGCGAGCGCTTCCAGCTGTTGTTTCCCTGTCGTAGACTCGACTGCAAAACTGCGGAGGGCATCTTCAGTGGCGAGCGCTTCCAGCTGTTGTTTCCCTGTCATAGACTCGACTGCAAAACTGCGGAGGGCATCTTCAGTGGCGAGTGCTTCCAGCTGTTGTTTCCCTGTCGTAGACTCGACTGCAAAACTGCGGAGGGCATCTTCAGTGGCGAGCGCTTCCAGCTGTTGTTTCCCTGTCGTAGACTCGACTGCAAAACTGCGGAGGGCATCTTCAGTGGCGAGCGCTTCCAGCTGTTGTTTCCCTGTCGTAGACTCGACTGCAAAACTGCGGAGGGCATCTTCAGTGGCGAGTGCTTCCAGCTGTTGTTTCCCTGTCGTAGACTCGACTGCAAAACTGCGGAGGGCATCTTCAGTGGCGAGCGCTTCCAGCTGTTGTTTCCCTGTCGTAGATTCGACTGCAAAACTTCGCAGTCAAGTCTACGACAGGGAAACAACAGCTGGAAGCGCTCGCCACTGAAGATGCCCTCCGCAGTTGAGGGAGAAACGTCTGGAAGAAACGCCAGTTATAGACCACGGCCACATAGCCCGGAATCTTTTATTACCAAGTAACAGTTTGTTCTTTGGTTCCATTATTATCTTTAATTGTTCTTCTTATAAATTTAGGTAGTAAATCCAAATCTAAACATTTTTTGATAAATTTAATATCAATCATTCTTTTTAATTTTTTTCCCTTAAATTCCTAGACGACAGAACATTGGTTGTGAAATTACTGATGATGAAACTGCCTAGGTTTTGAAACCGGTCTAATTAGAAGACAGGGTATGAGGTGAGGTAAATAATAATTTTATTTTAAATTAAAGCTCATAGTGATATTTCCTATAATAGTTCAATAGTCTACAGACCATCATTCTCATTCATATCATTTTTGGGAGTGGATTATTTTTTATGATATTGTGTAAAGTTTCTTATTCATAATTTGACTATATTCATTTTAAAATACAATAGGACGTAATATTAAGAGGTAAGTAAAGTAAAGTGATCCCACAACAGGCCCGGAGGCCCTTGGGGTAGTAGGAGGTTAAGGCTCCCACTTTCTCTAGACAATCGGCACTTTATGTCAGCTGGGTTGTCAGCCCTGCGTGACGGCCGCCTTTACCCCCAGAACAAGCGTCTGGTACTCATTTCAGTTAGAGGCTGAGTCGACCCCAGGGCCATAGTGCTGCCAGAGGGTTTGGGTTAGTTTAAAAATCCTGATCCCAACGGTACTTGAACCCTCGACCCTCCGGCTTGAAGCTCAGTGCCTTAACCAGTATGCTACGGCATGCCCCACATTAAGAGGTTTTTTTAATAATTAAAACATTTTGTCTGTTCATTCTTACCTCTTATAGTTGTTTTTGTCGAACGTATGTTTCAAGATAAATTTTTCTCTTCATATATATATTTTATCTTTCATTGAGAAATGTTAAATTAATAAAAACATCAGTATGTTTCAAGGTTTCTTAGCCCCATCGTCAGCGATTATTGTCTGATAACAGACGATAATCGCTGACCATGGGGCTAAGAAACCTTGAAACATATGTTCGACGAAAACAACTATAAGAGGTAAGAATGAACAGACAAAATGTTTTAATGACTATATTCATGTTTATTTCACAGTGTTAATTCTTTGATTATAAAAAGAATCTCACTGTTACAGACATGTCCTCTTTGCAAAACAATGATAACAAAGAATGTCCGCTATTCTAACCTGATCAAAGAGAGGTATGCTGCAGTGTGTGAAGTGAAAAGGAGAGTTTTTGGTGAGATGGATTTAATTGAAAAAAGCAGAAGTCAGAATATGCAGAAGCTACAAGAATTGGCAGGAGTTGCTACAGGTAAAACACATTTGTCATTTTTTATACTTTATATCATAAATTAAAGAAACCTCATGGTTAAGTTATGTAGGTAGGCAATAACACTATGAGGTTTATTTTAATTTAGTTGAGTTGTTTCTTGACTCACCTCATACAGCTTAACAACTCTCTCGCGATCTGGATTTCGTCACAAATAGAGTGACGAAATCCAGATCGCGAGGGAGTTAAGAAGTATGAGGTGAGTCAAGAAACAACTCATCTAAATTAAACCTCATAGTGTTATTTCCTACCTACATAACTTAACATTTGTCATTATTCTCTTGTGAACTTTCTTAATCATCATTCTAATATGATTGTAATGATGCTTGTTATGGTCTACAAAAGTATTCTCATTTCATTTCTTCAGGTGATGTCTCACCAATCTTTTTCCACTTAGCATACTTCATAGTGTGTCCCGCACCGTAGCCGAGCGGATAAGGCAGGAAGCCTTGATGCAGAGCTACGGGACTTGCGCTGGTTCGAGTCTCCATGGGGGAAGACATTTTCTCATGGTATTTTGACCAGTATGGGACCGGTGCCCACCCAGCATCGTGATGCATTTGAGTAGCTACAATAAGTAGCGGCTCCAGGTTGAGAAAACCAGCTATAACGGCTGGGGGACTCGACATGCTGACCACATGTCACCCCTACACTGGCTGATTATCATCTACCTCTGTGATTGACACATGTGGATGTGAGGCCAGCAGCCGACTGGTAGGCTAAGGGCCTTATAGGCCTGTCGCGCCAGGAGTTTTATTTTTATTCTTCATAGTGGGAAATGTGTGTGTTAATTTTTTACAATCACCAAATATGTTGTAAATTGTGATAATGTGAATATATATATATATATATATTATAATATCGATAAAGCGTCACTGCTATAAAAGAAAAAAATGTTCTCTTTAATTTGCTTACTTGTTATAGTCAGCTACTAGATGGCAGTGAAGACTGAGTTCTCGCGACATCTAGCAATAATGGAGAATATAATACATATATAAGAAAAATGAATGCTTGAATTGGATTCGCCTGGTGGTGTAATGGATATCACACTGAGGTACAGACTCAGAGATGCGGGTTCGAATCCCATCCAGGCATTTATTTTTCTTATCATACCATATATATATATATATATATCTTATGACATATGTGATTGAGTTTATAAACTTTGAGATTAGATTTTGTTTAAATTATTTAGAGTCTGTAATATCTTACCTCAAAATAACTTGATTAAAAGAACCTCAAAATATTATTTCCTAAAATAAAACATTAGATTTTATTGATAAGAATCAAATGAATCGTGAATTCTTCTTACCTCATACTTCTATGTTTTTTTAAACACAGCACCGCAGTATCGGAGAACAATTTCCCTCCTTATTAAAACTTTCCAAAGAATTCAAATCTAACGAACTTTGATCCGCCATTTTCGGGGAGGATTGTTTTCCGATACTGCAGTGCTGTTTTTAAAAAAACATAGAAATATGAGGTAAGAAGAATTCACAATTCATTTGATTCTTATTAATAAAATCTCATAATGTTAAAAATTCCCAAATTTATTATATTAGATTTTGTTTGTTAAGAATATCAAAATTCATTGATCTATCCTTGTTATTCTGAATGTATATCTTCTTCCAAACTGTCAATTCTAAAGGCTTTTCCAAGTTTTTAAAAGTTTAATTTTTCTTCCAATCTTGTGATTCTGTAGTAAACTATGTGCTGCAGTTTGCCGATTTTTGAATTTCGTACTAAACATATTTGAAATATCAATAAGGATGAAATTGAATAATCACAATTTTTTATGGGGTTTTTCCTCACTTATAAGACAATTGTCAGGAAACTTTAAGGCCCAAACGGTCCCCGAACATCATATGACCATAATAATCATCATTCATATTCACCTTTGATTAAGTTTAGGATTAAGGACTCTCCGACATACCTGTATTATTATATTCACCCATTATATCATCGGGGCAGCCGTAACCCTGTCTACCGGGTGCCCCAACCTTAGAAGTGGGTTACAATTATGCCAATGCTAGGGAAGAACACCAGAAATATCAAAATGAACACTTGTGACATTAAAAAAAATTTAATAGGAATATTTTGATAAATAAGGTGAATCCGGAATCATCCAGTGTGGACAAGCCGATGATAATTTTCATAGCATATCGAAACGTGTTCAAATAGAACACAATGATTTATGAGGTAAGATTATTCAGGAGTTTATTAAGAACAACTTGATAATGTTATTTCCTATTATTATTATTATTTATTAGGAATTTTTTTAATTAAGGTAGAATTTTTTATCACTCACCTCATATTGTTCTTCTTATTTGACTATAAACTAGTTTCAGAACATAGTTTCTGTTCCATTCTCAGTATCGTCATGACCGTTGTTCTGTTGTCTTGAAGAGCTGTCCTTTGTTCCTTCCATTGGCAGACTGAAAAATCTCAAAACCAGGTCATTCTCCCCGGGAATTTCAAAGTTCATCAATTTCTTCTTTTGCTGTTTTGAATGTAGATCTTTTCCCAAACAGTAAGTTCTTTTGGTTTTTCTATTTGTTTTAATAATTTAGCTTCTTTCTCGATAAGATGTTTTTCAGACAATGCATGGGCAGCCACTGCAGATTTTTCTACTTCCCCTTTTTTGATATTCCTGAGGTGTTCTTTCACTCTAGTTTTCAAATTTCTCTTAGTTTTTCCTATGTTGAATTTCTCACCTTCTTCACATTTAATCTGATAAATCCCTGATTTGTGTTTTTATTTTTATAAAAATGAGAAAATAACAGAAGAAAACAAATCAAAGATTTATCAGATAAATGTGAAGAATGTGAGAAATTCTACATAGGAAAAACTAAGGGAAATTTGAAAACTAGAGTGAAAGAACATCTCAGCAATGTCAAGAAAGGGGAAGTAGAAAAGTCTGAAGTGGCTGCCCATGCATTGTCTGAAAAACATCTTATCAAGAAAGAAGCTAAATTATTAAAACAAATAGAAAAACCAAAAGAACTTACTGTTTGGGAAAAGATCTACATTCAAAAGAGCAAAAAAAAGAAATTGATGAACTTTGAAATTCCCTTATTTATCATTAGAAAAACCGTCAAGCATAACAACAGCAAACAACAAAAAATTTTGGAGAACAAATTACTAAAACTAGAAAAGAATAAACACTTTGAAATAATCAGTAATCTGGATATTGAAATTTATTTGTTATGAATTTTGATATTCCGATGGAGGGTGACCTTGTTTGGAGGTTCTTTGGCCAACCACAGGATGGAGCTGACATCGACATCCAGGTGGTGCAACATAATGCAACATAAATAAAACCAGTCTGGGAAAGCTGACGATAAAACAGAATTGTTTTGAAACATGTCCAACAACAAATCAACATTAATATTGAGGTAAGATGTCCAGACCAAAAATAATATAATTAAAATAATATTGTTTATTTTTTATTATTTCACTCACCTCATACTTCATAATTCATAGCAGACCCTGGGTTTCTTCACATAATTTGTGACATTGTCAATGCTGCGTCACGTTCACAACTGACGTCCAACGGCCTTCTATCCTGCAGACTGACCTCCGCGCCATCTGGTGGCCGACCGAAGAATTTCCAAATCAGTCCTCTTTCTTTATAACCGGGTATTTCAAAATTCATAGTTGTATTTTCATTCTTGCATATGTAAATTTTTTCCCAAATTGTGAGTTCCTTCGGTTTTTCCAATTGTTTAAGTAATTTTGTTTTGGTTTCTATTCTATGTTTTTCTGACCAGGACGCAGCATTGACAATGTCACAAATTATGTGAAGAAACCCAGGGTCTGCTATGAATTATGAAGTATGAGGTGAGTGAAATAATAAAAAATAAACAATATTAAAGAACCTCATAGTGTTATTTCCTATCTACATAACTTAATAATTAAAATAACCTCAAAATATAACTTCCTAAAATTAAATATTTGAAATTCCTGGTGAGAATGACCTGGTGTCGAGGTTTTTCAGTCAGCCAATGGAAGGAGAGAAGGACAGCTCTTCAAGATGACAAAACGGTCGTGACGATACTGAGGATGGAACAGAAACTATGTTCCGAAACTAGTTTATAGTCATATAGGAAGAACAATATGAGGTGAGTGATAAAAAATTCTACCTTAATGAATATACCTCATAGTGAGAATTCCTAAAATAAGTAGGAATTTTTTTATTCGATTTTGTTTTTGTTTCAGCTACAAAATCAATTAGAGGACAGATTGATCTCAAAATTAATGATGGTATACTTAAAGGTAAAAATTATACTTTATTATATATTTGTGTGTTTTTCAATGTCATTTATTCACTTTTTATGCTTTTGGTTCTGATCTTGGCAAGTAAATGCTAATGTAGTATACAGTATTACCCCTCTTTTACACTTTTCAAGCGACCAGAGGAAAGTGGTGTAAATTAGGGGAAAGTGTAAATTATGGGAAACAAGGAGCTAAAAAATATTAATCCCCACGTTCTGCAACTGTTACAGAACATGCAAAAAATGCACTGACTGGGATAATATACAATATTGGCTAAATAATGTAATGTTTCTTTTAATTTAAAATAAAGTTCTTTACACCTCACCTCATATCCTGTCTTTTATTTATTTAGAAGACAAAATATCAGGTGAGGTGTAAAGAATTTTATTTTAAATTAAACCTCATAGTGATATCTATGATAGTTCAATGTAATGTGTGTTTTGAACTGCAGTAAACATAAAATTACATTATATTAGAAGAGAAAAATTATATGCCCAGACTGAGACTCGAACCCAGGACCTTTGGATTTCTGGGCCAATACTTTACCAACTGAGCTACTGGGACGAGTTCCAATCTAAATGCAAATTTTTCTCTTATGTACATTGTAAATTCCCGTGCACCAAATGCTATGAAACCTTTGCTTCTATCTTTGGAAATGGTGGCTTCTTTATTGAGAAGACATTTATTTGGGAATTTTTATATTACATGATAAAGCCAGTATGGCTTCTTTCGATGTATTGTCTGGGTGTATAATTTTTCTCCATCATTGAGATGTATGAAATGAATAATAAAAAAACATAAATTTACGTTGTTTTACTTTCTCCATGGGGCATGCCGTAGCATAGTGGTTAAGGCAGTGCACTACAAACCGGAAGGTCTAGGGTTCAAGTCCCGGTGGGGTCAGGATTTTTAAACTAACCCAAACCTTCTGGTGGCACCATGGCTCTGGGGTCGATTCAGCCTCTAACTGAAATGAGTACCAGATGCTTGTTCTGGGGGTAAAGGAACACAGTCTTTGACAACCACAGAGGAAAAACAAGTTACGTCACAGTACTTCAACAGCAGTAAATTTTCGTCATCACAGCACAACACTATCTATTATTTGAAGTCTTACAATTTCTCTTGCTAGAACATGGAATTCCCTTTCACCCTATGTCAAATACTGCCAAACTTTACCATTTTTCAGAAACAAATTGAAAATAAAATTACTAACAGAAACAACTCACTAATATTACTTTTTAAAAATTAATAATTTGTTTTTTTCATTATTTAATAAAAATAGTTTTAAGGTTTGTTAATATATTTACCTAATGCCTTGTATAATAAGTGATAGATTAATATTTAATTTTAGGAAGTGATCAGACTAAAAATAATATCCTTCCATCCATAGTAATTCTGCCCGAAGGCAGGTCCTTCACTGCAATCATAGCATTTTCATGCTATGTTTGCAGCTTTACTAGGGAATTGTAGGTGTGGTAGCTTCCCATTGCTTTCCACACCGGTGAATGATGATGGCGATGATGATAATGCTAATGATAATGGTGATGATGGCCATATGATTTCGGGGACCGTTTGGGCCCTAAAGTTTTCCTGACATTTGAGGAAAAACCCCACCCAGAAAAACTGCCCCGACCGGGGATCGAACCCGGGCCCGCTGCGTGACAAGGCAGCATGCTACCTCGAGACCACAGCGGTGGACAAAAAAAAAATAATATAAGTGATAGATTAATTCATTATAGTTTATTACTTTCTTTGTATTTTTTTTATGTATAGTAGATTCGAGCCGTTATTCCTTTCTGTATTCATTCTATCATTAATTTAATTTTATTGTATTATTAGACATTATTTTCATTATTATTCAATTTGACAGATACTTAATTGTTTAGTATGACTATTATTGTAATTTTTTTGTATTTATATGTAACATATGTTTTTCCTGGTGAGTGGAAGAGAAGGCCACATGGCCTTACCTTCACCAGGCTAAATAAATCTATTCTAAATAAATAAATTCTATTCTATTCCACATTTCAACCTAAACTAAGGCCGAAAGAAGTATAGTTTGTACATTATCTCTATCAATATATATGTGATTTTAATTACAATTCTTTATTATATAACATCAGTTGAGATATATTAAATTAATGTTGGGAAGTAAACATTATGAGGTATACTTACTTACTTACTTACTTACCCACTGGCACTATCGAACCCGTAGGTTCATGGCCGCACGGACATAAGCCCTCCATACATCCCTATCCTGTGCTAATGTTTTCCAATCATTCCCTGTATAATCTACTTCCCTCAAATCATAGTTAATGTTGTTCTCCCACCTCATTCTTGGTCCACCAACTGGGCGTTTTCCTTCTGGCTTTCCTACAAGAAGTTTCCATGCACGTCTTTCATTCCCCATACGCGCAACATGTCCTGCCCATCGCAGTCTACGGGACTTAACTGTTCTTATTATATCTGGCCTCCTATAAAGACCATGTAGTTCATTGTTATGTAGTCTTCTCCATTCACCTGTCTGTTCATCTCTCTTTGGTCCAAAAATTTTCCTAAGAACTTTATTCTCAAATACTCGTAATCTCCTTTCCTCCCTTAAAGTAAGAGTCCATGTTTCGCACCCATATGATATAACTGGTAGAATAAAACATTATGAGGTATAATCATTAAAATTCATCGGAGAACATATTATATTTGAAGAGAAAAATTTGCGTCTAGATCGTAACTTGCCTCGGTAGCTCAGTTAGTAGAGCACTTGGCCCGGAAAGCCAAGGGTCCCGGGTTCGAGTCCCGGTCTAGGCGAAAATTTTTCTCTTCAAATATAATTTATCTTTCATTGAGAAATGTTAAATGAATAATAAAAACATCAGGAGAACATATTGTTTAAACAACTCACCTCATAGGATTCATGCTTCCATGATATCGCGATTTCAAACATAGTCATGTTCATCATCAGCCATAACTCCAACTGACGAAATTCTTCGGCCGTCAACTATTCTATTGTCGCCATCTTCAGTGCTGCCATCTATGGTTGAATTTATGAACTTCGAAATCAATGTAATTTCGTTAGGGATATCAAAATTCATTGATCTATTTTTGTTTTTCTGAAATAGATCAATGAATTTTGATATCCCTAACGAAATTACATTGATTTTGAAGTTCATAAATTCAACCATAGATGGCAGCACTAAAGATGGCGACAATAGAATAGTTGATGGCCGAAGAATTTCGTCAGTCGGAGTTATGGCTGATGATGAACATGACTTTGTTTGAAATCGCGATATCATGGAAGCATGAATCCTATGAGGTGAGTTGTTTAAACAATATGTTCTCCGATGAATTTTAATCAGTTGAGATATTACTGAAGATGAAACCATCTAGGTTTTGATACCAGTTTAATTAGAAGACTGGATATGTTATGTTATATAACATAGGTTAAGATATACTGAAGATGAAGCCACCTTGGTTTTGAAACTGGGTTTAATTAAAAGACTGGATAAGGAGTGAGGTATAAAGAATTTTAATGTAAATCTTAAATTAAACCTCATGGTGATTTTTCCTATATAATTTCAATAAATATGTGACTCTAATATTTGATTTGAATTTCAGAATCCAAACATTTTGTACCATTATTTGAGAGACTTGTTGAATCATGTAATGTAAGAACAAAGAAGAATAAGAGGAATGTACTTAGTAATTTTGACGTAGAAACTCTAAGAATTCAGATTTCAATTATTAGTCAATTAGCTAGAAAGGCGAAGAAAGTGAACAGGCATTTAAAACCCACTCTCAGGACAACAATGCTTCAACATATGGACTTGATTCTTAATGTTCTCAGATCTCGTGACAAGTAAGTATTCAATGTTTAACTTTACTGCTGTTAATGAAATTTAAATGAGTCTTAAATCATCACAATTAACACATGGAAGGATATCTTAATATATAAAAATTTTGTGTCACATTGTTTGTCCGCAATGGAATCCTAAACTACTGAACCGATTTTAATAAAATTTTGCACACTGTGTGCAGTTTGATCCAACTCGAGACTTTGGGTAGTTTATAACTAAATTTATAGTCACATTATTTTTTATTGCAAATTATTTGTTTATTATTTAACAAAGAGTTATAATTATCTGTGAGTTCCATATGATTCTAACAGATGGCAGTGTAATTATCTGTGAGTTCCATACAATTCTAACAGATGGCGGTGTAAGGTAATTTGGTAAGGTAATTGGTTTATGATTTAACAAAGAGAGATCCAGATGGCTGTGCTTTTTGTTGCAACTGCAAATTTCAATTGAATTACAAATATTGATGGGGAACAAAAAAATATTTTTTTCTTGGTGCCTGAAATTTTTCACCTGATTCTGGGTATTTCGGCACTGCTGATTCCAAAAATGTCATCCATTTTGTTGCAGCAGCTCTAGTTTGCAAGATATTGATGATACTGCTCTTATGTACCACCATTGTAAATCGATTGTTTGCATAATACTAATTGATTTAATCCAAGTTATATTCATGTTTGTTGCCGTTTGCATATGTAATTTTACTAATTTGACAATTGTTTATCCTTTTTCTAGACTGACATGGCTTCAAACACGAAGAAAATGTTGTGAATAATCCTGATGTGTTTTGTTTCATCTGTGGGGAGTACACATTCACTCAACAAAGAAAACCTATAACTGACTTTGTAAGAAGAGCTTATTTGGCCTATTTCAAAGTACAACTGGGAGATCAAGATAAGCCTTGGGCACCTCACATTGTATGTAAAACGTGCACAGAGCATCTACGACAATGGACAAATGGGAAACGGAAATGCTTGAAATTTGGGGAACCAATGATCTGGCGAGAACAAATTAACCATAGTGATGACTGCTATTTTTGTTCAGTCAATGTAAAGGGCATCAATAGCAAAAACCGGAATAGATGGGTATATCCCAATCTACGCTCCGCAAGACGCCCTGTTCCACATTCAGAGGAGATACCTGTTCCAATTTTTACCAGTCTTCCAGAGTCACCAGAAGAAGAGGATGATTCAACTGAAAGCTATTCTGAGGGAAATGACAGCGATTTCCCAGGACCTTCATCAGTTTCATCCGGTTTTAGTCAAGCGGAACTGAACGACCTCATAAGGGATCTAAGTCTTCCAAAGAAGTCATCTGAGTTGTTAGCTTCCAGGCTGGCAGAGAAACAATGTCTGTTACCGGGAACAAAGGTCACAGTCTATCGCAAAAGAGAAACAGACTTCCTGCCATTCTTCACAGTAGAAAATCAATTTGTTTTTTGTATGAATGTTGAAGGACTGTTAATGAAGCTGGGTGTAAGAAAATACACACCAAGTGAATGGCGGTTATTTATAGATAGCTCCAAACGCAGCCTAAAATGTGTTCTTTTGCATAATGGGAACATATACAGGTCAATCCCAATTGGTCACTCAGTTTCTATGCGTGAAAATCAACATACAATAGCTACAGTGCTAGAGAAGATCTCTTACCGTGATCACCAATGGGTAATGTGTGTCGATCTCAAGATGGTGAATTTTCTTCTAGGACAACAAGGTGGGTACACCAAATACCCATGCTTTATATGTTTATGGGACTCTAGAGCCAAAGATCAACATTGGGTGAGAAGGCATTGGCCTCTTAGAGAAAGCATGACCGTTGGAGAAAAAAACATCGTTGCAGAACCTTTGGTTGACAGAAACAACATCATCTTGCCACCACTGCATATTAAACTTGGTTTAATGAAACAGTTCATCAAGGCGTTGAATAGAGATGGAACATGTTTTGGCTACATATGTACAAAATTTCCTGCACTGAGTAAGGAAAAAATAAAAGCAGGTATATTGGATGGACCACAAATCCGCCAACTTATTAATGACCATCAATTTCAAGACTCAATGAATGATACTGAAGCAGCCGCATGGTCTTCGTTCTGTATGGTAGTGAAGAATTTCCTTGGAAACTATAAGTCTCCTAATAGTGATGAACTAGTGGAGAATATGCTCACTGCTTTTTGTGCACTAGGTTGTAACATGAGCATCAAATTACACTACCTACACAGTCATTTGGATCGATTTCCAGACAATCTTGGAGATGTAAGTGAGGAACAGGGTGAGCGTTTTCACCAGGAATTAAGTACAATGGAAGAAAGGTATCGTGGACGGTGGGATATACATATGATGGCGGACTACTGTTGGAGCATCCACCGAGAATGTCCAAGATCATTGCATCGGAGGAAATCACAGAAACGGGGATTCTGCGACCTGATGGAGGAAAATTAATGATTCTAACGAGACTAATGTGTAAATAAATTATGGTAGTTATATAGATACAGTTGTTTCATGAAAAAGAAAGTATTTGTTCTTTTGTATTTAATTGTATGCGAGTAATATAGTTGTATATGTGGACCAGTATTTTTGAACTGGTATATAATTTGAATAAACTCTATCTCAAAAACTAGAGCTGATAGGACGAAACTGAAATCATCTTTGGAATCAGTGACCCAAATATACCCATAAATAGGTGAAAACATTAAGGCACCAAAATCACTGTTCCCCAGTGTTATTTCATAATTTAAGTGTTCAGTGTTTATTTTATTTTCATTATTATTAATTTTGTGTGTAAGTATTAGTTTTAAGTAATCTGGCTGAAAGACAGCAACTTAATTAAAATTTTTAACGTATACCTTAGCCACTGCAACGCATGGCCGGGACTTCTAGTAATATTATAAATTTGGGAATTTTTAACATTGAGGTTTTATTGATAAGAATCAAATGAATCGTGAATTCTTCTTACCTCATATTTCTATGTTTTTTAAAACACAGCATCGCAGTATCGGCGACTATCGTCAGCTGTTTTCATGACTCAATTTTTTCTTTTGCCAGTAATTATCTATACTGCCATCTGGTGTTCTTTTGAAGGAGTCATTTTCTAAACTGTCATCAGGTGTATTTTTGAAGAACTTTGTAATCAAGCTTGGTTTGTCCGGAATCTCGAAGTTCATGTTCTAGTATGGTTTTTTTTTAATATATATCTTTTCCCAAACTGTTAAATCCAATTGTTTAAGTAAAACCGAAGGAACTCACAATTTGGGAAAAAATTTACATATGCAAGAATGAAAATACAACTATGAATTTTGAAATACCCGGTTATAAGGAGAGAGGACTGATTTGGAAATTCGTCGGTCGGCCATCAGATGACACGGAGGTCAGTCTGCAGGTTAGAAGGCCGTTGGACGTCAGTTGTGAACGTGACACAGCATTGAGAATGTCACAAATGATGTGAAGAAACCCTGGGTCTGCTAGGAACTATGAAGTATGAGGTGAGTGAAATAATAAAAAATAAACAATATTAAAAAACCTCATAGTGTTATTTCCTATCTGCATAACTTAATTGAGGTTATTTATTAAGAAGAACATCATTATGTTACTTCCTTAATTATATTATGTTACTTCCTATTGTAATTTTTAAGTAACCGATTAGATTTAATAGTTGGGTTTCATGTAATCTCTAATTAAAAGTCTGAAGCCTTTATTCTCCAATCTCTACCTCTGTTTAATTCTAATACCGATATTACATTATGAGTATTAAATGCAAAGAACTTCAACAACTGATAACTCGTATATATTTTGTCCAAGAGTTGTGACCTTTTACCTCTCAGAAACTTCTCTGTAACCAGGTAATTTTTTTGTATTTAAATTAATATTGGGAAGTAAACATTATGAGGTAATATCGTTAATAGTAAGTGGAGAACATATTTTTAACGACTCACCACATATATATTAAATTAATGTTGGGAAGTACACATATAATTTCAAATTTCTTTGATACCGGCGGTTTCAGACAATATCTTGCCCCTCGTCAGTCATGGCTTCCACTGAGTCGTTAAAAATATGTTCCACTCACTATTAATTTTTTTTTTTTGGTTTAATTTAACCTTTAAAATTCATCGGAGAACATATTGTTTAAACAACTCACCTCATAGGATTCATGCTTCCATGATATCGCGATTTCGCGCCATAACTCCGACTGACGATGAACATGACTATGTTTGAAATCGCGATATCATGGAAGCATGAATCCTATGAGGTGAGTTGTTTAAACAATATGTTCTCCGATGAATTTTAATGATTATACCTCATAATGTTTACTTCCCAACATTAATTAAATATAAAATTTAATTTAAGCCATTTAACATTTTCCAATACTGTTATTTTAACACAGTTGCAATAATGGATCATATTATAATATTATAATATTGTGAAAAGAAAAATTAATGTCTGAATCAGGAATTGAACCATGGACCTCTTGTATTCTGTACAAGTGTGTAAGACCACTACACCATTTGAGACATGGTACTAACATTCTTTTTACAACATCATTATAATAGTATAATATGATCCAGTATTGGAACTGTGTTAAAATAACAGTATTGGAGAATGTTAAATAACATTGATTACTGCTTATAAAAGTGGTGGTGTAAAATTCTCAAACATTGATACTCTTAAATGAAGCCGGCTGTTGGTGTTGGTAGTGACACCTATCTGGCAGCAGACAAAACGAGAATTATAGTTTTTTTTAATATTTAATTTTAGGAAGTTATATTTTGAGGTTATTTTAATTATATTATTTTTGGTCTGGACATCTTACCTCAATATTAATGTTGATTTGTTCTTGGACATGTTTCAAAACAATTCTCTGTTTTATCTTCAGCTTTCCCAGCTTTTTTCTGGGAAAGCTGAAGATAAAACAGAGAATTGTTTTGAAACATGTCCAAGAACAAATCAACATTAATATTGAGGTAAGATGTCCAGACCAAAAATAATATAGTTTTTTTTATTTAGGTAGAATTTTTTATCACTCGCTTGAGTGATAAAAAATTCTATCTAAATGAACATACCTCATAGTGTGAATTCCTAAAATAAGTAATTATAGATTTGTATATATGGAAAGAATTGTTAATATTTGTACCATGTCTCGAATGGTGTAGTGGTCTTGCACACTTGTACGGAATACGAGAGGTCCACGTTTCGATTCCTGGTTCAGACATTAATTTTTCTTTTCACAATATCGTAATATTATAATTTAAGCTATGTATATGCCCATGAGCTCCAAATCTTTACATTATTATTATTATTATTATTATTATTATTATTATTATTATTAATAATATTATTATTATTTATCATCATCATCTGCCTTCATGGATTAGGTCTGTTGACCCGTTCCGACTTCAGCCCATTTCTTTCTAGGTCTGCCCACATCTCGGGTGCCTTTAGGTTTGTATTTTGTTATTTGTTTTGGAATCTATCTTCATTCATTCTGTCTGTGTTGCTTCCATTTTTGTCTATATGTATCCATTTTATCAGTTATTGCAAATATTTCAAGTTCCTGTCTTATTTCTGTGTTCTTGATTCTGTCTTCCTTAGTGCACCCTTTAACAGATCTCAAAAATTTCATTTCTGCTGCCGTTATCCTACTTAGATCTTGTTTTTTATCTATCCAGGCTTCTGAACCATAGAGCAGTACCGGTACTGCCAACATTTTATAAAATTTCAATTGGGTCTCTCTTGTTGTTTTGTTATATAGTGTTCGTTTTATCGTACCACATATTCCCTGGAATTTTGTTATTTTATTATTTATATCATTATCATAATTAAATGAAATGTCACATCCTAGATAATTGAGATGGTTCACCTGTTCTATGATATTATTATTTAATATCCAAAATTTATAAACCCTATTTCACCTAAGGTATATTGGGGTTATGGTTTGTTGCAAAGTTGTGAGTCATTATATAATTTTATCTAAAATTCTTCTTCTTCTTCTTCCTTCCAAGTATTAGGCCAAGGCCTGTTACGATCCTTAGAAAAAATTTTCCCTCCAGCATTTCATAGGACGGCCCAGTGATCTTTGTCCTCTTGGTATATAATTATAAACAGCTGTGGGGCACGCCGTAGCATAGTGGTTAAGGCACTGAGCTACAAGCTGGAGGGTCGAGGGTTCAAGTCCCGTTGGGGTCAGGATTTTTAAACTGACCCAAATCCTCCGGCGGCACTATGGCCCTGGGGTCGACTCAGCCTCTAACGGAAATGAGTACCAGACGCTTGTTCTGGGGGTAAAGGCGGCCGTCACGCAGGGCTGACAACCCGGCTGACATAAAGTGCCGATTGTCTAGAAAAAGTGGGAGCCTTAACCTCCTACTACCCCAAGGGCCTCCGGGCCTGTTGTGGGATCACTTTGCTTTATCTAAAATTAAAGCTTTTTATGAACTGTATTTATAAAAACATTAAAAAGTCTGTAGTTCTTTTCTGTCATAAGCACTTCTGTAATGAGTGGTTCACTTAAACAGGCAATGTTATTTAGTAGACATGTGAATTCAAATCTTTCGTTCCAGAACAAAGGACAATCAAAGATAACATGTTCAACACTTTGGTTGCTTAAGCCACAATTACAATTTGTATTTTCTCTGATGTTAAATCTCTGGAGGTATTTGTCTCATTTACCGTGCCCTGTGAGGAATTGTCCAAATCTTTATAGGACCAATGAATCTGTGCCCCTATAGCGCTGACATCATTCTTGGAAAAGTACACGTCTATACTCACACCATTTCACTGCCCACTATGTCAAACGGCAACCATCGTAAATTACCAAGTAGGGATGTTGCCAAACTATCCCCAGTGTCATGGCTCTTGAATATTGAATAATGCAAGGTTGGAGTTGAGTTGACAACACTGGAGTGCAAGTGCAAATAATGTCCCACAAGAAGGCTGAAAATTGGAAAATTGTAAGTAGTGGGAAGGGAGAAAGAGGGAGAGAGAGAGAGAGATAAGGATAGGGATGCAGGGAGGGAAATTATTTGCCGAGGCAGAAAAGGAAGTAGGTTTTAGTTTGCATATCTTAGAGGTACACAGATCGGTTGGACAGATAATAAGTATCATAGACTGGAATGGGCAAGAAATTTGGCACAAATGGTAAATGAAAATTGGGCATGGAAACTACTTGTAGTAAAACCAGAGGAAAAGCATCCAGTAGGTAGAATAAGAATATTAAATTAATATTGAGAAGCTAAAGCTATTACTCTGATAGGAATAAGTAAAGAGTAAAAGGCTGCACTAGAATGGACCAGATAAGAAACGAGGATATCCGTGAAGAACTGAGATCTACTCCATAAAAGAAAAGATATTTAACAACAAGATACAATGGAAAGAACATGTAGAAAGAATGGAAGAAAGTAGATTACCAAATAAAATCTTCCATTATTTTCCAAGAGGAAGAAGAGATGTCGGACGTCCTCGGAAGAGATGGTCTTAGATCTAGTAGTGAAGACGGAACAGGCAACTCTTGCCTAAACCAGGAAGTGAAGAAGAAGAAGAAATAAGTAAATTAATGAACACCATTAAATTATTGTAAATCAGTGGTAAAGAGAAAATTTTTTTCCTGAACCAGGAAGTAGAGTAAGCTAAAGGAAGGATTTCAGGTGAAATTAAATGTTTCTTACCTCTCCTCATATAAATCTTCTAAGTAGATAGCGATTTTGAGACCATAACAGTCTCATCTTCAGTACTTCTATGGCAACTTGAAATCGCGATCTATTTAGAAGATTTATATGAGGAGAGGTAAGAAACATTTAATTTCACCATAAATTAAACCTCATAGTGACTAATTCCTGTAAAAGTTAAAAAAAATAGAAGGATTTCTGCTTGGATGGGAATGAAGCCTGGATTATCTCAGTAGACAGAGCATTAGCACGGAAAGCTGAAGGTTCGGGGTTCGATTCACGGTTCAGGCAAAACTTTTTCTCTTTACCATTGATTTAGAATAAGAATAATTTGAAGAGGATGATTGGAAAATAATAGCTCAGCCATGAAACATCCTTATTTACTAGTGACGACAGTGAGTGAGTGAGTTAGTTATGCTTATAAATCTATCCAATTGGTATTTTACAGGCATTTGAGTATCCAAGAAGTAGATGACTTGAATTTGGAAGTGCAACGTTTCCATCGCATCGCAGATATGTGTGTGATGGAGAGTTTACCACAGTTTCCACTTTTATCCTCATTCATTAAGGATCAATTTGAGGAAAAACTGAAGCTTCCACTTCTATCTGTAAAAAAATATTCCATGAACATGGATAAAACCATGGAATTAATTCAGGTATTGTAGTGAAACAATGTGTGATATTATATTTTATTTTAATATGTTCTAGTCTTGGACAAATTAATTTTTTGAAAATAAAAATTAATTAAATTATGTAGATAGGAAATAACACTAGAGTTTTTTTAGAATTGTTTATTTTTTATTATTTCACTCACCTCATCCTTCATAATTCCTAGCAGACCCAGGGTTTCTTCACATCATTTGTGACATTCTCAATGCTGTGTTACAAATGATGTGATGAAACCCTGGGTCTGCTAGGAATTATGAAGTATAAGGTGAGTGAAATAATAAAAAATAAACAATATAAAAATTAATTATTAATTTGATACATCTCAATGATGGATAAATCATATTTGAAGAGAAAAATTATACGCTCAGACCGGGACCCTTGGTTTTCTAGTCCAAGTGCTCTACCTTTGAGCTACCTGAGCAAGTACCGATCTAAACACAAATTTTTCTCTATATATGTTGTAATTGGTAGACCACTTGGACTAGAAAACCAAGGGTCCCGGGTTCAAGTCCCGGTCTGAGCGTATAATTTTTCTCTTCAAATATGATAAAAATTAATGTTTGAACTGGAAATTGAATTGCTGACCTCTGATTCTCTGTACATCAGTGTGCAACCCACTACACCATTTCAAACATGACACAAATGCTAACATTTCTTTCCACTTACACAATTCTCTAACGTCTGAAGGCAGATAACACCATCAGACGACTTCTATTCAAAGTGTTTTTAACAAGAATTTTACATTATTTTTAAGCAGTAAAGCTTAATATTTTGATGTTATATTTTAAGTCAGCCGCGGTGGACTAGTGGTTATGCTCCTTGCCTCTGGTCCCGAGGGTCGCGGGTTCAAACCCGGCCGGGGTCGATGGATTTTTTAGGATGGAAAAATCCAAGGAGAAAGTCCTCCGGGAGGGACTTTAAGCCGTGGATCCCGAGTCTGAAGATTTTCAGGCTCGTAAAAAATCCTTAAGCCTGAATGAAAAGGCCTCTAAGCAAAATTTACCGAAATTTCCCGTCCTATACTACCTTGGTTTCCTAGATGTCAGTATGAGGCGGAACGCTGACCACGTACCACTCAAAATGACATCTATACGAAAACAAGTGTACGCAGCATTGACAATGTCACGAATTACGTGAAGAAACCCTGGGTCTGCTATAAATTATGAAGTATGAGGTGAGTGAAATAATAAAAAATAAACAATATTAAAGAACCTCATAGTGTTATTTCCTATCTACATAACTTAATAAGTGTAACTAAATTAGTATGGTTCAAATTCTTCCCTGTAGGGGGAGAGCACCTAAATCTCTGTAAAGGGAAAATATAGGCTTACAATACAATATTTTATTTTAACACGTTCCAGTTGTGGACAGATTTATGTATTTTTTTTTTGTGGGCTACACATCGATGTACAGAATCGGAGGTCTACAGTTTGATTCCTGGTTCAAACGTTATATTTAAAAATAATTAAATAAAACGAGTGTGTTAATAGTGAGTGGAAAACATATTTTTATCGACTCACCTCATACATTTTCAAATTTCTTTGATACCGACGGTTTCAGACAATATCATGTCCAGAGGGAGTCAATAAAAATATGTTCTCCACTCACTATTAATGATATAACCTCATAATGTTTACTTCCCAATATTAATTAAAAAAAAAACAATGTGTAATAGAATTGACTTTTAAAGGATTAACATTGTGAGGTATTATTTATTTAAGTAAAATTTTATCAATTTAATTAAAATTACAGTGGGAGGGAACACTGTGAGGTATTTACATTAATGAGTTGGAGAAAATGCTTTAACATCTCACCTTATAAAGTTGCGTGTCTTCACGATACCAGTTTTAAAAGTATAGTATTACTTCCATCTTCAGTCAAACGACGAAATTTTGACAGTTGGAGTTTACTTACTTACTTACTTACTTACTCACTGGCACTATTGAACCCATAGGTTCATGGCCGCGCGGACATAAGCTCTCCATATATCCCTATCCTGAGCTAATGCTTTCCAATCATTCCCTGTATAATCGACTTCACTCAAATCATAGTTAATGTTATTCTCCCACCTCATTCTTGATCTACCAACTGGGCATTTTCCCTCTGTTTTCCTACAAGAAGCTTCCATGCATCTCCTTCATTTCCCATACATACCACATGTCCTGCCCATCGCAGTCTACCAGAAGGAATAAATGACTATGAGGTTTAATTTAAGATAAAATCAAATGTTTCATACCTCATACTAAGTACGAAACATTATATTTTTTCTGAGATTGTGTATATGTGATGATATACAGGTTGCAGCATAAGTCAGTTAACCAAAAATGCAAATACAGGGTGTTTCAAAAGATGGATGGGGTTTCAAAGTTATTTAATTTCCCTTACATGATATACAGTGAAACCTGTCTTAGCCGGAACCTTTATAAGAAGGAAACCTGTACAGAAGGAAAAAATTCTCCAGAACGGTACAATTTTATATGTAAAATCATCCTGTATAAGCTGGGAACCTTCATAACGTGGAAACAGAATGGTTTTTAATGTACCAATAGTTAATTTTTACCTCAGTAAGACGGAAAATTATTCTTAAGCACATTCTAATTACAGTATTAATGACCACACGTGAAAATTCTACATATGGCGCTACTGCATTATATCGTTTTACCTTCTTGTGTTGCCATTATATTACGGGGATACCCTTTGCTTATGTGTGACAGTGGGGAATCCCTCGTTGTTTTCCTTGCCTGCTTACGTAACCTGCCAGGGAGTTGGGAAACTCTTCAGTCCTCCTGTAGTTGATTTCCTTCTCGTTTCTGTGTAATAAAGTTGTTTTGTATTGCCGTGCAAACTGTGCTGTGTTACATACACTATTGTGTTTGTATTTCAGTTTAATATGTTATATCTTTATGGTAATAAAAGATTCCGGGCTATGTGGCCGTGGTCTATAACTGGCGTTTCTTCCAGACGTTTCTCCCTCAACTGCGGAGGGTATCTTCAGTGGCGAGCGTTTCCAGCTGTTGTTTCCCTGTCGTGGACTCGACTGCGAATGAACAGCAGAAAGCTGGACGCTCTTTTTTATACTAGTGCTGACGTCACGTGAGTCGCAGCTGTTTGTATCGACATCATCATACAGGCTTCTGATTGGTTCGGAACTCTCTCCTTGTTATTGGTAGGTTTTGACCGTCTACTGTCTAATGTGTGATACCAGGCTTTGGCTAGTTTTATTCCTATTCTATTTTCAATAGAAAAGATGAAGGAATAAAACTAGCCAAAGCCTGGTATCACACATTAGACAATAGACGGTCAAAACCTACCAATAACAAGGAGAGAGTTCCGAACCAATCAGAAGCCTGTATGATGATGTCGATACAAACAGCTGCGACTCACGTGACGTCAGCACTAGTATAAAAAAGAGCGTCCAGCTTTCTGCTGTTCATTCGCAGTCGAGTCCACGACAGGGAAACAACAGCTGGAAACGCTCGCCACTGAAGATACCCTCCGCAGTTGAGGGAGAAACGTCTGGAAGAAACGCCAGTTATAGACCACGGCCACATAGCCCGGAATCTTTTATTACCATGATTACCGGCCGTGAAAGCCTGCATTCCACTGTTATATCTTTATGTTATATCTTTAAAGTGTGCATGTAAAACCCTTACACTGTGTGAGAAAATTCAAGCTTGTAATTTGGGAACTCTTTATAAGGAGGAAAACTGCCAAGACGGAAATTTATTTAAGGAACCGTCATGTTCCTTCATAGACAGGTTTTACTGTATATTATTTTCTGTAGCTTACAACATCTATACAAAAAACACTACCTGAATTGTTTAAAGTGACCTCCATTGTATTATTAGGTAGTGTTTGAGATTATAATCTGAAGGTCCCGTATTCAAACCCCAGTTTCAACCAATCTGATTTTTTTTTCCTTGCAATCATGTGCAGTGACTAACAGACTTATGCAGCACCCTATAACTAATTAACTAACTCACCGCCACTATCAAACCCATAGGTTCATGGCCACGCAGACATAAGCTCTCCATACATCCCTATCCAGAGTCAATGCTTTCCAGTCATCCACTGTATAATCTACTTCCCTCAAATCATAGTTAATGTTGTTCTCCCACCTCATTCTTGGTCTACCAACTGGGCGTTTTCCCTCTGGCTTTCCTACAAGAGGGCTTCCATGCACATCTTTCATTCCCCATATGTGCAACATGTCCTGCCCATCGCAGTCTACGAGACTCAACTGTTCTTATTATATCTGGCTTCCTATAAAGACCATGTAGTTCATTGTTATGTAGTCTCTTCCATTCACCTGTCTGTTCATCTCTCTTTGGTCCAAAATTTTTCCTAAGTACTTTATTCTCAAAAACTCGTAATCTCCATTTCCTCCCTTAAAGTAAGAGTCCAGGTTTCGCACCCATATCATATAACTGGTAGAATAATAGTTTTATATATTTTCAGTTTAACGTTTTTTTAAAGGAGTTGGGACATCAAGAGTCTCTGCAATGCATAATAATACACATTTCCAGATTTGAGCCTGTGTTTAATTTCTTTGTGCATCTCATTCCTATTTGTGATTATTGTTCCTAGATATTTGAATTCAGCCACTTCCTCAAAATTTCCCTCATTTGTCATTAGCTGCCTATTTCCATTATATAATGCATTTCTATGTGTGACCATATATTTAGTTTTATTAATATTTACATCCAGTCCCATTTCTTAGTGTTACTCAATAGTGTGTGTGTAACACTAAGAAATTGGGACTGGATGTAAATATTAATAAAACTAAATATATGGTCACAACAGAAATTCATTATATGATGGTAATGGACCCTATAGAATTAACAATTTATATTAATTCAAAGTTAAAATTGGGAAACACATTATGAGGTTCTTAATTAATAAATTAATGAGTCATTGACGATTTTATTATTAATTTAACACTTCTCATAGAAGGATAAATTATATTTGAAGAGAATTTTAACATCTTACCTCATATTTTATGTTTTATCAAACACGGTAACTATAGTTTTCAAATGATCTTGTCATTCATTTTCAACCGCCATTATGACTACCGATGATTCCAACGAATATCCGGTAGTCATAATGGCGGTTGAAAATGAATGACAAGATCATTTGAAAACTATAGTTACCGTGTTTGATAAAACATAAAATATGAGGTAAGATGTTAAAATGACTCATTAATATATTAATTTATATTAATATGAAATCTTTTTTTGTTTTTTGTTTTATAGGATCAGTTAACACCTATATTGAAGGCAACAAGTGTAATAACGAAGGATGAAAGGGAACAGATAGTGAAAGCATTAGGAATGAGTCCTGGGCATTGGTATAAATGCCCAAATGGACATTTTTACATCATCACAGAATGTGGTGGTGCTATGGAAGTTGGAAGATGTAATGAATGTAAAGCAGAAATTGGAGGGCAGAATCATACATTATTGGGTACGAATAGACATGCCGGAGAGATGGATGGATCGACACATGCAGCCTGGTCAAATGCAGCTAATATGGCAAATTATGACTTAAGATTTCTGTAATGAAGCAGTTGTATAATTCAGGTTGGTGTTGATTGAACGACACAAAGTATGAGTTGAGATTAGACTCATTTTTATTAATTTTTATTGTTGCTTTTTTGTTTTCTTAATCTCGATGCTTTTAATTATACTCCATAAATGAATATCACATACAACAAACTCCCAATTATCCGTGCATGTATTATACAGTTTGCAGATTATCCGGGCATGACTCTTTTTATTGTATTTTTTTTTAAAATGAAGAATAATAATGTACTAATATATTGACTTAGACTTTCACGGCCGGAGTTACTATGATGATCTTGTAGAAGATTTCTGGGCTATTGGCCGTGGTCTTGAGGCTTGCAGTTCCCCGACGTTTCACCAGAGACTGTATCCGGCATCCTCAAGGATTGTCTTGAGACTGGCAATTTTGTCGACTACCTGCCCTATTTATACATTTATCCGCGACGTGTAAATAGGGCAGTCTTAAGACAACCCTCGAGGATGCCGGATGCAGTCTCTGGCGAAACGTCGGGGAACTACAAGCCTCAAGACCATGGCCAACAGCCCGGAAATCTTCTACAAGATCATCGTAATATTGTACTGTATTTTGTATTGTTATGAAAAGAATTCTATATTTTTAAACGTGCTACTGTGAACGGCACTTAGAAACTAGCACAATAGAGTAACCTTCACTCACAACCCGCTCCTATGATGCAATTAACGAAACCAACCAACATTCTGAGAATACAATACAATTCTGCAAATTTCCGTTGTGTGAATCACTGAAAGTTTAAGAATTAAATATGTTGTTGTTGTTGTTTTCAAATGCTGGGCCTTGCCACCGAAGCCATTAGCGTTCTTGCTCTCCAATATTTCTCTATGGTGGATCCAACAGGTAATACTTCACAGGTTTGTAGGTGTTCTTCATTCATTTCTTCGTGTTTATTGCATAGAGGACAATTTGGATTTGTGTAGATTCCTATTTTATATAGATGTTTGGCCAAATAGTCATGTTCTGTAAGCAGTCTAAATGTTGCTACTGTAGTTTTACGTGGAATTTCTGGAATAATATCTGGCTTCTTTACTAAAATATTCCATTTTTTGTCTTTGGCTTTATTACATAGGTCTTGGTTTTGTTTGATTTTATATTTGTTTTTAATTATTCTTTTTATGGATGTGAAAGGTAAGGTTTTAGTAGTATTCTGAATTAAATTGGAGCCTTTTTTGGCAAGAAAATCAGCAGTGTCATTTCCAGCAATTCCACAATGTGCAGGTATCCATTGCAATTGAATTCTTTTCTGTAGTTTTTGGAGTTGTTGAATCATTTTGAAGCACTCTTTAATTTGTATTGACTTCATTTTGTGTGAATTTATTGCATTATTGCTGCCTTAGAATCAGAGAGTATGACCGCATTTTGAAATTTATTTATTCTGTATAGTAATTGTTGGAGTGAAATATGAATAGTTGTTAAATATTACTTCACCTCATATCCTTTACCTTCTAGACTGCAGTTTCAGAGATTATCTACATCTTCAGTAGCCTCTCATCGACCAATGTTATGTCGTTTCTTGGCGGTTTTCTTCTTCCTAAACTTCTTCACTGAGAGTTTGGTATTATAGATTAAAACCATAGATATGCTAAGGCAGTGGGTTTATCGCTGGTTAGTAATATGGTCATCAGTGGTTACCAGTGTGGTTATTGCTGATTTTATTAGTTTCATCACTGGTTATAACTGTGGTCATCTGTAGTTACATGTGTAGTTATCTCTGGTTACGATGGCCATTTTAAATAACTGTTGTAACCAGAGTGGTCATGACAGGAAATAGTCCCACATTTTTTCATATTTACAAGTAAAATAAATTAATGATAATTACGTCTTGCACCTAAATACATTTAATATATCTTCTTCTTCTTCTTCCTTCCAAGTATTAGGCCAATGCCTGTTACGATCCTATAGAAAATTTTCCCTCCAGCGTTTCATAGGATGGCCCAGTGATCATGCTTTGGTCGTCATTAGTTTGATCCTTCCGGGAAATTCTCGTATAAGACTTGAAAGCATAATAATAGTCCCTTCGATTGGTTGCTGGCCAAAGGAAGGCAAGACCAGTGATGGGGCTGGCATCTTATAGCCTCTGTCAGGCTTTTCTGGAGAAGAAAAAATAAAGGAAAGAAGAAATGGAAGAAAGGAAAGACTCCCTAGCCCTCGGATGCCCTAATAGCGTCGGGGTCGAAAAAAACAAGAGTTAACCAAGAGAGGTTAGTTAGTAAAGTTAAAAGAGTGCAAAACACAAGTAAGTGGAAGAAATGTTTTGCTCAGCTTTGGCACCTTGTGGTCGCCATCCACATATCCCCTAGATGAGGACCCCTGAGGGATTAATATAACATTTTATGAATATTTGTTCCATTTCTTCTTCTTCCTTTCATGTGATAGATCTAGTGATCTGTTACGGTCTCAATCCAACATTTGAATGGTCTGCCCAAAGATCTCTTGCCTGGTGGCTGGTAATTTAAGATTTGACGTGGTATTCTTGTTCTGCTCATTCTTCATACGTGAGATTTCCAGTTGTGTCTGTATTTTTGTACATATTCTATGATTCTGTTTTTTGTTGCATTTAAGTAGTGTTGATTGGTATCTAATGTCGAGCACTTGACAATGAAATCATTAGTGTTAAAGTGGGTAAATAAATTTCTGATCAACTTCCACGATGCTGAATAATTTAATTGGATTATCCGTGTTTTTTTTATTTTCCGTGCATATCTCGGTCACAATTAACACGGATCATCGGGAGTTTGCTCTGGGCAACATGAACCAAGTTCTTATTTTCGTTCACACACCAATTATTAATAAATATGGAAGGTTCACTCGAATGGGTATTATTCTTTGCTATATTCGGAGATCGATTTTGTTCTTTCATACACCAATTATATAATGCAATTATCATAAGTAATGCCACTAGTGATTTCCAAATTATCTAGAAGATTTGGAAATCAAGAGTGACATTTGTTAGAATTATTTAACAAATAAAATTAAGCTGTATTTGAAGAGGAAAATTATATGCTCAGACTAGGGTTTGAACCCAGGACCTTCGGTTTTCTAGGTCAATGCTCTACCACTGAGCTACTTGAGAAATTCCAATCTAAACGCAAATTTTTCTCTTATACACTGTTAATTCCCAATCACCAAACACAGTGATTGAGCAAATGCTCGTAGCATTCAGTAATCTGTAATTAACAGTGTATAAGAGAAAAATTTGCATTTAGATTGGAGTTTCTCAGGTAGCTCAGTGGTAGAGCATTGGCATAGAAAGCGAAAGGTCCTGGGTTCAAACTCCACGTCTGAGTGTATAATTTTTCTCTTCAAATATTATTTATCATTCAGTGAGAAGTGTTAAATTAATAATAAAAACATAAAAATTAAGCTGTTTACTCAAAAATCACTTTTTTAAATATAGTTACAGGTATTTTAAAATATTTTTATATTTAATGTTAACGACAATGAAAACAAATCAGAAATGTGTGGTTATGTTTACTCACTGCAACTTGATTATTATTTATTGCCAAATAGGATCGCAATCAGCAATAACCCACTAAGATTGCAATATTGTAAGAATGCACCCTAGTGGAGAAAAAATTAAACACATCAAACTGTCTATTATAACCAACATTATAGGATATTAATTAATTTTTATAGGAAACAGCTCAGTGAAAATAAATATTTAAAAACACAATTATTGAATATACAATTATCAAATGCGTAGTTCGAAGGAATCTGTTCATTATTTGCTATATTCATTGTATTTGTTGGAGAGTCAGTCACTGCAAAATAATGCTCTGACCTATTCAGAATATTAAAAAGGAGGAGCTTTCTTTACTTTGGTAAACCAAATTCAATAAATAGCGAGGTGAAACACAACTGTCATTGGCTGTTAAACAAAATTCATTGAAATTTGATTGGTCATTGACTCCCATTTGGGGCATGAGTTAAAATATCCCTGTAATAGTATTGGACATACGTCCTTGTGTCTTGTGGCAACTTGCCCATAGATTGACAGAAACCAGCTCTGCAAATTTCCAAGTGTTTTAACTCAGTTTCTTGCATAATTTTGAACTAACTCTAACTCTCTGGCAATATTGAACCTGTAGGTTCATGGCCGCACACACATAACCTCTGCATACGTCCCTATCCTGAGCTAATGTTTTTCAATCATTCCCTGCATAATCTACTTCCCACAAATCATAGTTAATGTTATTCTCCCACCTTATTCTTGGTCTACCAACTGGGCGTTTTCCCTCTGGTTTTACTACAAGAAGCTTTCATGCACGTTTTTCATTCCCCATTCATGCCATTTGTCCTGCCCATTGCTGCATAATCTTGAATATGCATAAACTTGAAGATTGGAATAATTATTATATAGCTATATTTGTAAAGGAATTTTCAAAATTGGAAAAATGCATGTTTGGGAATTTACTATAAATTTGCTATAAATTAATGAAAAACATTAATATTAATAAATGTGAAAATAATTTTGGCTCAACTGCATTTCTACTTATGCTTGATTTTTCAGTTTATTGATGTAAACTATAGCTTTTCTTCTGTATTTACTGACAATTTTTAATATTTTAAACTTTTTCAAACAATTTTTATAACTATATTTGAAGAGAAAAATTTTTGCCTAGACCGGGACTCGAACCCGGGACCCTTGGCTTTCCGGGCCAAGTGCTCTACCAACTGAGCTACCGAGGCGAGTTACGATCTAGACGCAAATTTTTCTCTTATGTACGTTGTAATTCCCTCGCGCCAAATTGCTTGAAACCATAGCTTCTATCTTTGCAAATGGCGGCTTCTTAGTTAAGAAGACATTTATTGGGAATTTAACACTACTTTATAGCCAGTAGGGCTTCTATTGACGATTTTATTATTAATTTAACACTTCTCATTGAAGGATAGATTATATTTGAAGAGAAAAATTTTTGCCTAGACCTACTGGCTATAAAGTAGTGTTAAATTCCCAATAAATGTCTTCTTAACTAAGAAGCCGCCTTTGCAAAGATAGAAGCTATGGTTTCAAGCATTTGGCACGAGGGAATTACAACGTACATAAGAGAAAAATTTGCGTCTAGATCGTTACTCGCCTCGGTAGCTCAGTTGGTAGAGCACTTGGCCCGGAAAGCCAAGGGTCCTGGGTTCGAGTCCCGGTCTAGGCGAAAATTTTTCTCTTCAAATATAATTTATCCTTCAATGAGAAGTGTTAAATTAATAATAAAATCGTCAATTTTTATAACGTTATTAGTCAGTTTTCAAGTATTTATTTAAATGTGCAAATCACAATATTATGACACTGTTCGACAATATTGTGACGCTAACTGCTGTTTTCTCCACAGAGTATATTACCTAGTCTATGATTTTTCTATCGCTGTTTTGAGTTATCGCTGATTGGATCGGCGTTAGGGAGTGATAAGTAAGTGTACACCCAATTTTAATAAACGTTTGGTAATTTTAATATTATTAATATTTTTTTTAACATAGATTTGGGGATTTATTGCAAAGATTGGTCATTTAAATTTCATAGCGACTTGCTGCTATCTAGAATAAGATTTTTTAACTTTAGTACGATATCGATAGTAATCGAGGATGATACTCGATGTGGTTCGATGGTGGGTTATTGCTCGATCTACAAATTCTGGCGCATGTGCACTGTTGTTCTATAGGACTTGGAAAATATTTCATGTAAGTTTAGGTGCAGTTTCTCCATAATTTATTTTATCATTGTGTTTCAAATCGTAATTTAAAATAAAAACATAAGCCAACTTGACCTACTCTTAAACTGATTTCTTTGTTTTGGTAGGTTCCTATGGCATGTATAAAATAAAAATACAGATATGTGGATGATATTTTTACAATAATAAATTCTAAAGATATTGAAGATGCTCTTAAATTATTAAACCTTCAGGATGAATCAGTAAAGTTTACCGTTGAATTAGAAAAAGAAAACAAAATTCCTTTTTTGGATTTATGTATAATTAGGAATGATCAAACACTGAAAATTGAATTTGATATATTTAGAAAAGGAACTCATACAGATAATTACATTAAATCATCAGGCTTCAATCACATTGCTCATAAGCATGCAATATTCAATAGCTTAATTTACAGATTGACAAATGTACCATTAAATGAAGAAAATTTCAAAAAAGAGTTTAAACATATCTTAAACACTGCTAGTTTAAATGGTTTTGATAAAGAATTAATTATAAATAAGTTGAAGAAATTCAAACACAATAAAAGACTTAATGAATATACTACTCTACAAAATTGCAAAGAAAAGAAAAAATACAAGAAAATTACTTACCATCCTGAAATGCATAGGAAATTTCAAAAAATTTTGACAAATACAACATTTTTTTGGCACCAATAAATAAATTTAGTCTGGGTAATCTTCTAAGTACCAATAAAAAAGTCAATGTTCCAGACAGTAAGAAATCTGGAATTTATCAAATAAATTGTGAAGATTGCAATAAAGTTTATATAGGAAAAACAAAAAGGAATTTGGAAATTCGGACAAAAGAACATTTCAGAAATATTAAAAATTGTGAAATTGAAAAATCTGCAATTGCTGCACATAGTTTATTAGAACATCATAAAATTGGAAGAGAAGCTAAACTTTTAAAACAAGTAGAGAAACCTTTGGAATTGACAGTTTGGGAAAAAATATACATTCAGAAAAACAAAAATAGATCAATGAATTTTGATATCCCTAACGAAATTACATTGATTTCGAAGTTCATAAATTCAACCATAGATGGCAGCACTGAAGATGGCGACAATAGAATAGTTGACGGCCGAAGAATTTCAACAGTCGGAGTTATGGCTGACGATGAACATGATTATGTTTGAAATCGCGATATCATGGAAGCATGAATCCTATGAGGTGAGTTGTTTAAACAATATGTTCTCCGATGATTTTTAAAAATACTGTATTGATAATTAAGAAAAAAGTAAAATGTTAAGTTATGTAGATAGGAAATAACACTATGAGGTTCTTTAATATTGTTTATTTTTTATCATTTCACTCACCTCATACTTCATAATTTATAGCAGACCCAGGGTTTCTTCACGTAATTCGTGACATTGTCAATGCTGCGTCATGTTCACAACTGACGTCCAATGGCCTTCTATCCTGCAGACTGACCTCCGCGCCATCTGGTGGCCGACCGAAGAATTTCCAAATCAGGCCTCTTTCTTTATAACCGGGTATTTCAAAATTCATAGTTGTATTTTCATTCTTGCATATGTAAATTTTTTCCAAAATTGTGAGTTCCTTCGGTTTTTCCAATTGTTTAAGTAATTTTGTTTTGGTTTCTATTCTATGTTTTTCTGACCAGGCATGTGCAGCTATTGCAGATTTTTCGGTTTCTCCATTTTTAACATTTCTGAGGTGTTCTTTTAATCTTGTATTTAGATTCCTTTTTGTTTTTCCTATGTATATCTTTTCACAATCTTTACAATTAATTTGATAAATTCCCGATTTTTTGCAGTCTTCAATTTTTTCATTTTTGTTGGTTTTTATTAAATTACCTAAGCTGTAATCATTTTTCGGTGCTAATTTAATGTTGAATTTGTTGAAAATTTTTTGAAACTTGTCAAATACGAAAGGATGGTATGTGAACTTCTTGAATTTTTTGCCTATATTTTATCTGTCTGAAGAGTACTTTCATTGATGACTTTTTGTTCTTTGAATTTATTTATTTTCTTGTGTATCATTTTCTTGTGAAAACCATTATCCTTAGCAATTTGTATGATGTGTTCTTTCTCTTTATTGTAATTTTCTTTGCTCATGGGGACATTCACAAGTCTGTGTGTTAAACTATTAAATACTGCCTGTTTGTGTGAAAAATGGTTAAATCCAGTAGCTTTTATATAATTGTCGATGTGAGTTTCTTTTCTGTAGATTCCAAATTCTATTTTCTTTTTCTCTTCTTTCCTAATCAATTTAAGGTCTAAAAATGGTATTTCATGATTATTTTCTATTTCCATTGTAAATTTGATTGTTTTATTTTGAATATTTAACAGTTTAATGGCATCTTCTAATTGTTTCTCTTTTACTATTGCTATGATATCATCTACGTATCTTCTCCAAAATTTAAACATCAAAGGATGTGCTTTAGTTACATGACATTCAAAATTCCCCATAAACATGTCTGCTAAGAATGGTGATAATGGATTTCCCATTGCGAGTTATGAAGTATGAGGTGAGTGAAATGATAAAAAATAAACAAAGTAAAATGTTGTTTACAATATGTGATTATTTGGGATACATTTTAGAAAGATAGAATTGAAAAGAGGGAGTAAATATAATTTGGTCATCTAATGAAGATGCAAAACGATGGCACAAAAAAGTATTTCAGTAGACACCAGCAGGAAGAGGTATTCAATCAAGACCTAGAAGATTTATGATACCAAAGAGTTAAAGAAATTATTTTTTCGAAGAGACTTAGAAAAAGATCTCGTTGATCAAGAAGGATGGAGATTGAGAAAGGGATAGTGGCCGAAGCCTGCAAAATCCATGAATAATAATTGGTATATATTTGAAAGTGTTACTTACTATCACTTTTGTCATTAAAGTATAGCTCTGTTAAAGATCAAAGTTCATTTATTTTAATATAATTAAAATGAATCGTACATTTCATCTCATAAACTCCATATTCCTCACAGGACACTTTCAGGAATAATCAATCATATTTAGGTAGAATTTTTCATCACTCACCTTATATTGTTCTTCTTATCTGACTATAAACTAGTTTCGGAACATAGTTTCTGTTCCATCCTCAGTATCATCACGACCATTGTTCTGTCATCTTGAAGAGCCGTCCTTCGCTTCTTCCATTGGCTGACTGAAAAACCTCGAAACCAGGTCATTCTCCCTGAGAATTTCAAAGTTCATCAATTTCTTCTTTTCGCTCTTTTGAATGTAGATCTTTTCCCAAACAGTAAGCTCTTTTGGTTTTTTTATTTATTTGTTTTAATAATTTAGCTTCTTTCTCGATAAGATGTTTTCAGTCCATGCATGGGCAGCCACTGCAGATTTTTCTACTTCCCCTTTGCAGTGCCATGCATGATTTGTAAAACATCTTATCGAGAAAGAAGCTAAATTATTAAAACAAATAGAAAAACCAAGAGAACTTACTGTTTGGGAAAATATCTACATTCAAAAGAGCAAAAGAAGAAATTGATGAACTTTGAAATTCCTGGGAAGAATGACCAGGTTTCGAGGTTTTTCAGTCAGCCAATGGAAGGAGCAAAGGACAGCTCTTCAAGATGACAGAACAACGGTCATGACGATACTGAGGATGGAACAGAAACTATGTTCCAAAACTAGTTTATAGTCAAGTAAGAAGAACAATATGAGGTAAGTGATAAAAAATTCTACCTAAATGAATATACCTCATAGTGTGAATTCCTAAAATAAGTAATGAATCCTATCTACAGCCATCTTTTTGACTTTTGAATTTTTGTCAACACACAGATTTTATGAGGTGAGATTTACGACTCATTTTAATTTTATTTATTTGAAAGCCTCATTATGTTGATTCCCATTAAAAGTTTTATGAAATCCATTTATTTTATTAAGGGAAGCCAGTCCTTATTGGGTTAAAAAAATCAGTTTTTTTTCCTTTTCCTTCAAAAAATCTATTTTATTGATGTGTAATATTATTTTGTCGATTTTGGGCATTTACACCTATAAAAATTGATTTTTTAAAAATGGCATCTCTGTGTTCTGCTAATGTGCAAATGTTTTGCAAAAAATCCGGTCTAAATCCAATATTTCAAAATTGAGTTTTCCAAGGCTATAGTCTAGATGTTTTCCATAAATTGACGAAATTTTCGAAATTTCAAAGACTGCAAAAATACTATCTAGAGGGCATGTCCGGGAATTATAATGCAAAAGACCGGTGTAAATGCAAAATTTGAAAATTTACTTTTCAAAGGCCATAGTCAAAATTTTTGAAATTTCAAAAACTGCAAAGATACTATATGGAGGGTGTGTCCGGGATTTATAATGCAAAAAATCCGGTCTAAAACCAAGATCTGAAATTTGAGCTTTCAAAGATTATATATAGTCTAAGTGTTCTCCAAAACGATGTCAAAATTTTCGAAATTTCTGTAACTGCGAAAATACTATTTACAGGACGTGTCCGGGATATATAATGCAAAAATTCCGGTCCAAATTCAAAATTTCAAAATTGAGATTTTCAAGGCTATAATCTTCGTGTTTTCCAAAAAATGTGAAAATTTTAGAAATTTCAATAACTGCAAAAACTCTATCTAGATGGTGTGTCCAGGATTAATAATGCAAAAAATCCGGTCTAAATCCAAAATTTCAAAATTTAGTTTTCTATGGCTATAGTCTTGGTGTTTTTCCAATAAAATGTCAAAATTTATGAAATTTTAAAAACTGTAAAAATGTAGAGGGTGTTTCCGGGATTCATAATGTAAGAAAACCAATGTAAATCCAAAATTGCAAAATTGAGCTTTCCAAGGCTATATTCTAGATGTTTTCCAAAAAAATGTCAAAATGTTCGAAATTTGAAAAACTGTAAAAATACTATCTTGAGGGTAAAGGATTAATAATGCAAAAAATCCTGTGTATATCTAAGATTTCAAAAATGAGTTTTCCGGGGCTATAGTCTAGGTGTTTTCCATATATTTACAAATTTTTGGAAATTTCAGAAACTGCAAAAATACAATCTAGAGAGTGTGTCCGGGATTTATAATGGATTAAATCATGTTTAAATCCAAAATTTGAAAATTGAGTTTTCCAAGACTATAGTTCTGGTGTTTTTCCAAAAAAAGTCAAAATTTTTTAAATTTCAAAAACTGCAAAAATACAATATAGAGGGCGTGTCCGGAATTTATAAAGCAAAAAATCCGGTCTAAAACCAAGATTTGAAATTTGAGCTTTCAAAGACTACATATAGTCTAAACGTTCTCTAAAAAGATGTCAAAATTTTCGAAATTTCTAAAACTGCGAAAATAATATTTACAATACGTGTCCAGGATATATAATGCAAAAATTCCGGTCCAAATTCAACATTTCAAAATTGAGATTTTCAAGGCTATAATCTTCGTGTTTTTCCAAAAAATGTGAAAATTTTCGAAATTTCAAAAACTGCAAAAACTCTATCTAGATGGTGTGTCCGGGATTAATAATGCAAAAAATCCGGTCTAAATCCAAAATTTCAATATTTAGTTTTCTATGGCTATAGTCTTGGTGTTTTTCCAAAAAAAATATCAATACTTTAGAAATATGAAAAACTGCAAAAATACTATACAGAGAGTGTGTCCGGGATTTATAATGCAAAAAATCCGGTCTAAATCCAAAATTTCAAAAATGATTTTTCCAAGGCTATAGTCTTGGTGCTTTTCCAAAGAATGTCAAAATTTTCGAAATTTCAAAAACTGCAAAAATACTATCTAGAGGCTGTATCCGGGATTTATGATGGAGAAAATCGGGCCCAAATCCAGAATTTCAAAATAGAGTTTTCCAAGGCTATAGCTTGGTGTTTTTAAAAAAATGTAAAAATTTCCGAAATTTCAAAATCTGCAAAAATACAATCTAGAATGTGCGTCCGCGATTTATAATGGATTAAAACCGGTGTAAATCCAAAATTACAAAATTGATTTTTCCAAGTCTGTTTTTTTTAAAAAATGTCAAAATTTTCGAACATTCAAAAACTGCAATAATACTATCTACAGTGTGTGTCCGGTGTTTATAATGCAAAAATCTTATTTAAATAAACATTTCAAAATTGATTTTCCCAAGGATATAGTTTCAGTGTTTTTCCAAAAAATGTTAAAATATTCGAAATTTCAAAAACTGCAAAAATTGTATCTAGAGAGTGTGTCCGGAATTTATAATGCAAAAAATCCGGTCTAAATCCAAAATTTCAGACTTGAATTTTCCAAGGTGTTTTTTCAAAAAATGGCAAAAATTACGAAATTTCAAAAACTGCAAAAATACTATCTAGAGAGTGTGTCCGGGATCTATAATGCAAAAAATCCGGTCTAAATCCAAAATTTCAGAATTTATTTTTCCAAGGCTATAGTCTAGGTGTTTTTCCAAAAAATGGCAAAAATTACGAAATTTCAAATCTGCTAAAATACTATCTAGAGAGTGTGTCCGGGATTTATAATGCAAAAATCCGGTCTAAATCCAAAATTTCAGAATTGATTTTTCCAAGGCTTTAGTCTAGGTGTTTTTCCAAAAAATGGCGAAAATTACGAATTTTCAGAAAACTGCAAAAATACTATCTAGAGAGTGTGTCCGGGATTTATAATGCAAAAAATCCGGTCTAAATAAAAAATTTCAGAATTGATTTTTCCAAGGCTATAGTCTTGGTGTTTTTCCAAAAAATGGCAAGAATTACGAAATTTCAAAACTACAAAAATACTCCGTAGAGGGTGTGTCCGGGATTTATAATGCAGAAAATCCGGTCTAATCCAAAATTTCAGAATTGATTTTTCCAAGGCAGCAGTCTTGGTGTTTTTCCAAAAAATGGCAAAAATTACGAAATTTCAAAAACTGCAAAAATACTATCAAGAGGGTGTGTTCGGGATTTATAATACAAATAATCCGGTCTAAATCCAAAATTTCATAATTGATTTTTCCAAGGCTATATAGTCATGGTGTTTATCCAAAAAATGTCAAAATTTTCGAAATATAAAAAACCGCAAATATACTGTCTAGAGAGTGTGACCGGGATTTATAATGCACAAAATCCGGTCTAAATCGAAAATTTCCGAATTGATTTTTCCGAGGCTATAGTCTTGGTGTTTTTCCAAAAAGTGTCTAAAATTACAAAATTTCAAAACTGCAAAATTATTATCTAGAGAGTGTGTCCGGGATTTATAATGCAAAGAATCCGGTCTCAACCCAAAATTTCCGAATTGATTTTTCAAAGGCTATAATCTTGGTGTTTGTCCAAAAATTTGCAAAAAATACGGAATATTAAGAACTGCAAAAACACTATCTAGAGAGTGTGTCCGGGATTTATAATGCAAATAAATCAGGCCTAAATCCAAAATTTCATATTTGATTTTTCTAATGCTATAGTCTTGGTGTTTTTCCAAAAATGGCAAAACTTACGAAATTTCAAAAACTGCAAAAATGCTATTTAGAGAATGTGTCCGGGATTTACAATGCAAAAAATCCGGTCTAAACCCAAAATTTCAGAATTGATTTTTCCAAGGCTATATTCTTGGTGTTTTTCAAAAAAATGGCAAAAATTACGAAATTTCAAAAACTGCATAAATATAGAGACTATAGCCTTGGAAAAATCAGTTTCAGAAATTTTGGATTTAGACCATATTTTTTGCAGTATAAATCCCGGACACACTATCTAGATAGTTTTTTTTTCAGTTTTTGAAATTTCGTAATTTTTGCCATTTTTTGGAAAACACCAACACTATAGCATTGGAAAAATCAATTCTCAAATTTTGGATTTAGTCCGGATTTTTTGCATTATAAATCCCGGACACACTCTCTAGATAGTTTTGCAGTTTTTGAAAATTCGTAATTTTTGTCTTTTCTTGGAAAAACTTGAAGAGTATAGCCTTGGAAAAATCAATTATGAAATTTTGAATTTAGACTGGATTTTTTGCATTATAAATCCCGTACACACTCTCTAGATAGTATTTTTGCAGTTTTTGAAATTTCGAAAATTTTGAAATTTTTTGGAATAACTCCGACTAAATCCTTGGAAAAATCAATTCTGAAATTTTGGTTTTAGACCGGATTTTTTGCATTACAAATCCCGGACTAGCCCTCTAGATAGTATTTTTGCAGTTTTTGAAATTTCGAGAATTTTGACATTTTTTGAAAAAACACTAAGACTGTAGCCATGGAAAAATCAATTCTGAAATTTTGGATTTAGACCGGATTTTTTGCATTATAAATAACGGACTGGCCCTCTAGATAGTATTTTTGCAGTTTTTGAAATTTCGAAAATTTTGTCATTATTTGGAAAAACACAAAGACTATAGCCTTGGAAAAACCAATTCTGAAATTTTGGATTTAGACCGGATTTTTTGCATTAAAAATCCCGGACTAGCCCTCTAGATAGTATTTTTGCAGTTTTTGAAATTTCGAAAATATTGACATTTTTTTTGGAGAAACACCAAGACTATTGCCTTGGGAATATTAATTTTGAAATATTTTGGATTTAGACCGGATTTTTTGCATTATAAATCCCGGACACACCTTTAGATAGTATTTTTGCAGTTTTTGAAATTTCGAAAATTTTGACATTTTTTTGGAAAAACACCAAGACTATATATAGCCTTGGAAAAATCAATTCTGAAATGTTGTATTTAGACCGGAATTTTTGCATTATAAATCCCGGACACACTCTCTAGATAGTATTTTTGTAGTTTTTGAAGTTTCGTAATATTTGCCATTTTTTGGAAAAACACCAAGACTATGGACTTGGAAAAATCAATAATGAAATTTTGGATTTAGTCCGGATTTTTTGCATTACAAATCCCGGACACACTCTCTAGATAGTATTTTTGCAGTTTTTGAAATTTGGTAATATTTGCCAGTTTTTGGGAAAACACCAAGACTATGGCCTTGGAAAAATCAATTCTGAAATTTTTGGATTTAGGCCGGATTTTTTCATTATAAATCCCGACTAGCCCTCTAGATAGTATTTTTTAAGTTTTTGGAATTTCCAAAATTTTGACATTTTTTGGAAAAACTCTAAGACTATAGCCTTGAAAAGTCAATTCTGAAAATTTGGAATTAGACCGGATTTTTTGCATTATAAATCCCGGACACACTCTCTAGATAGTATTTTTACAGTTTTTGAAATATCGAAAATTTTGAATTGTTTGGATACACAAAGACTATAGCCTTGGAAAAATCAATTCTGAAATTTTGGATTTAGACCGGATTTTTTGCATTATAAATCCGGGACACACTCTCTAGATAGTATTTTTGTAGTTTTTGAAATTTCGTAATATTTGCCATTTTTTGGAAAAACACCAAGACTATGGACTTGGAAAAATCAATTCTGAAATTTTGGATTTAGACCGGATTTTTTGCATTACAAATCCCGGACACAATCTCTAGATAGTATTTTTGCAGTTTTTGAAATTTCGAAAATTTTGACATTTTTTGCAAAAACACCGACTATAGCCTTGGAAAAACAATTCTGAATTTTTGGATTTAGACCGGATTTTTTGCAATATAAATCCCTGACACACTCTCTGGATAGTATTTTTTTAGTTTTTGAAATTTCGAAAATTTTGACATTTTTTCGAAAAACACTAAGCCTTGGAAAAATCAATTCTGAAATTTTGGAATTAGACCGGATTTGTTGCATTATAAATCCCGGACACAGTCTCTAGATTGTATTTTTACAGTTTCTTAATTTCGAAAATTTTGAAATTGTTTGGATAAACACCAAGATTATAGACTAGGAAAAATTAACTTTGAAATTTTGGATTTAGGCCGGATTTTTGCATTGTAAATCGCGGACTAGCCCTCCAGATTGTATTTTCAAATTTTTTAAATTTCGAAAATTTCTAAATCTTTGGGAAAACACCAAGCCTTGAAAAAATCAATTATGAAATTTTGGATTTAGACCGGATTTTTTGCATTATAAACCCCCGGACTAGCCCTCAAGGTAGTATTTTTGCAGTTTTTGAAATTTCGAAAATTTTGACATTTTTTGGAAAAACACGAAGACTATATAGCCTTGGAAAAGTCAATTCTGAAAATTTGGATTTAGACGGATTTTTTGCAATATAAATCCCAGACACACTCTGTAGATAGTGTTTTTGCAGTTTTTGAAATTTCGAAAACTTTGAAATTTTTTGGAAAAACACCAAGACGTCTTGGAAAAATCAATTCTGAAATTTTGGATTTAGAGCAGATTTTTTGCAATATAAATCCCGAACACACTCTCTAGATAGTATTTTTTCAGTTTTTGAAATTTCGTAAGTTTTGACACTTTTTGGAAAAACACCAAGACTATACCCTTGGTAAAATCGATTCTGAAATTTTGGATTGAGACCGGATTTTTTGCATTACACGTCCCGGTCTAGCCCTCTACATAGAATATAGTATTGTTTTTCAAATTTTGAAAATGTTGACATTTTTTGGAAAAACACCAAGACTATAGCCTTGGGAAATTCAATTGTGCAATTTTGGGACCTTTAAACCAGGATTTTTTGACAGTATTAAATCCCGCACAAATCTCTAGATATTTTGTATTTTTGCACGTT